>CM053597.1:48179774-48277977 GCA_028646575.1 Pseudocheirus occidentalis
GGGGGAGGAAGGGGAGAAAAATCTATAACTGAAGTGACTATGGAACAGAATCTTGTAACCTAAAAGTGAACAAACAAGTTAACTTTAAAAATAATAATAATAAAATTAAATTAAAAAAATAAATTTAAAAAAAAATTTTTTTTGAAAAAAAAAAAAAGAGTCTAATCTCCTCAACATGAGCAGCTCAGAGCTGGGAGTTGGCTGATCCCACTGCCAGGCTGGAATCTGGAAATGGAAGGGATACCACCTCCTGCTGAAGATCATGTCAGTCTTCTGGATAGGGAGTCTGGGGGTAGAATCACTTGCAGAAAGAACTGAACTCTCCCAACCCAGGCTGAAAGGGACAGGAAACTACAGCCAACATAGGGAAGAGAAGGAATCCACTAGGGAGGCAAGTTATTCAGGCTATAGAACACACTCTAATAATCAAATGCTCCCTTTTTCACTATAACATGAAAACAGTAATTAAAATTATTGATCCCTAATTGTTGTCTGAAGGTAGTTCAATATGTATGGGTAGAAGCTGTTTCCAAACCAGGCCTGTCCTATACTGCTAAAAGGCACAGATCTTTCTACAACCAGAAGGGAGATGGTAAAGTAGTGGACAGAGTGCTAGGCCCGGAGTCAGGAAGAACTGAGTTCAGATCCGGCGTCAGACACTTTATTAGCTGTGCAACCCTGGGCAAGTCACTGAGCCTCAATTTGCCTCCATTTACTCAACTATAAAATGGGAATCATAACAGCCCCTAACTCCTAGGGCTTCTGTGAAACTCAAATGCAATGTTTGTAAAGAGTTTAGCATGGCGTCACGTACACTGGTACTATTCAACAGGTACTAGGCTGCTACTGTCATCATCATCATCCATCCTCCTCCTCCTCCTCCTCCTCATCATCATCATCCATCATCATCATCATCATCATCCTCATCCTCCTCCTCCTCCTCCTCCTCATCATCATCCATCATCATCATCATCATCATCCTCATCATCCTCCTCCTCCTCCTCCTCATCATCATCATCATCATCATCCCTTTACTGCACAGATTTCAACCTGGAAGAGATGTGGGAAGCCATGTAAAAAAAAGTCCATCATTTTACAAATGAGGAAACTGAACCCCAGGGAAGCTAAATCACTTGCCCCAGTTTGCCAAAGTGGTCCAGTGACAGAAATGGGATTTGAATTCTCATCTTTTGACTCCAAATTAAATGTTCTATACCCTGTACAGAGAGTATAATCTCTAGCGCTAAAAGCATACCCCAAATTAAGTAATCATAATAATATAGGCACATATAAAAGTAAAAGCTGGGGGGGGAGCAGTGTGGTAAAGTAGGAAAAAAAAACCTCACCAGCTCAAGTCTGGCCTCTTACACACTATCTGTCACTCAACCTCCCTGAGCCTCAGTTTATTTGGATATAAAATGACATTCACAAAACAAGGTGTTTATATACAAGGTGTCCCAAAAGTTTTGTGTGTCAGCACCTTTAAACTGCACCAGGACTTTTGGGATGCCCTGTACTTAATACTACTAACTTCCAATGGTGCAACAAAGAAAGCATTTTGCAAACCTCAAAGAACCATGTAAAAGTGAGAATATCTTCATCAGCACTTCAGAGCATAAGAACTGAGCCTACATCGTGTCTTTATGCAATGCCTATCACATATAGTAGTAACTTGGAAAAGCAGGCATTTGAGGTACGTAGGTGTTTTGCTTTTGTTGTTGGATGAGAAGGCAAACAGCTGGCTGTGATATCTGGGGTGGGTCCAGTGCCCCCAGTCACAAACGTGCATATCGTCAGGCTTTAGTTGTTTCTCAAGAACGTGATGTGGTATTTGTGGCATGTCACCAGGCAGGAGAGGGGTAGGAGAACCTACAAAGAATGTGCTGTCTTTAGCTTGGTTTTCTCTGTCTTTCAACTAATGCAGCCCAAGTAGCAGGTTCCCCAGGAAAGAGGTTTGGGTAACAAAGTTTAGCTCTGCTTTGCTGATAAAAAGTTTGGTACCTGCAGCATTTCCCCGGCACAGGGCTGGCTGTCTGCTCCATTGTTTCCATTTCAGTGGCAGACCACAATGCTAAACTGGCAGTGCTTCAACATCATGTGTTTGAAGAGTCAACTTTGAGCAAAGTAATCAGCTTACGCTAATTCTCAAATGACCATTTTTTCTCCAGTTTTGAAGAATGTTAACAGCCTATTCAAGTGAAGAGCATTCAGCTTCCATGTCTCCTGTTACATTCTCAAAACATATTATAACAGCGTTCCACTGGAGAAGCACAAAGGGTCAGATGGAAATCTGACACACAACCAGCTAGACATTTGTTCACTCTATGGATAGCCAAACAGGCCCTAAGCATTCTTCAGGTCCTATTTATGTCCAGTCGACTCCAAAAGATTTTCCTGGACCACCTCATCCTGCAGTGACTTCTCTTCCCACTGAATTCAAATCAATTAAGGAAACATGAGGTACCTGCACTGTGTTAGATTTATTTATGGTAAGAATACAAAAATTAAAAATGATAGTCCCCTGCCCTCAAGGAGTTTACATTTTACTGGCTACTTTCTGGTACTTTTTAGCTGTGTTATACAAATATATTACTATATAATAAGCAGGGCAACTAGGGGGGAACAACGGATAGAGCATGGGCAAACATCAGGAAAACTTGAGTTTGAATTTGGCCTCAGACACTATGAGACCTGGGCAAGCCACTTAACACTGTTTGCCTCAGTTTCCTCATCTGTAAATGAGCTGAAGAAGGAAATGGCCAACTACCCCGGTGTCTTTATCAAGAAAACTCCATATGGGGTCATGAAGAGTTGGACGCAACTGAAACAAGTGAACAAGAAATACATTAAGCACTTTTATTTTATTCCCTTCATTGTCTCCCTGTAGTAGTCTTGGCTGCTAAAATATATTGTAATATAGAGGATATTGTATTATATTTCTTTTGCATACTCCAAAGTATCTAAAACAGCACTAAGAACATAGCACTTGGTGAAGTGGGGAGGATTCTGGATCTGTTATTTGTCAGTGAGGAATTCCCAGGTATAGAAACTACTTCTGATGAGACCCATAACTCATCCATCACTTTAAGTCTTAAGAGAGTTGCCTGGGGCAATGAGTGATTTAAAACATTCATGTGTTTCAAGGGCAAAACTTAAATCCAGGTTTTCCTGACCCCAAGAGTCAGTTCTCTATCCATCCCAGGATACAGTAAGCATTCAATCATCAATCATAGCATCATAGACATAGAGTTGACTTTGAATCTTAGAAGTCGAGTTTAACCTCTTCATTTTACAGATGAAGAAATTGAAGCACAAAGAGTTTTAAGTGATTTGCTCAGGGTCACATGGCTAATAAATATCCATGGCAGGATTTTAATTGGGTCTTCCTAATTCCAAATCTATTAATCTTTCTATTACTCTACACAATTAAGTAAGTGCTTCCTATGTATGTTCTGAAACACCATCTTGTAGCATTTCAAAACAATCATAACCTTCTTTATCATCACCTTCACACGTTAGCCAAGGCAATTCTAATGGAATTGTGGTGTCTTCTTACCCCATAATTCATATTTCTGCAACACTGGTAATTTAGTAGACAGAATAGCTAGAAAAAAAATCACAGAGTAGCTTAAATAGCTTCGGGAAATAAAGCTCAAAACATTACCCCTTATCCTACCTTCAGTACCCTGACATCTAAGACACAGGTTTTTAACTTTTTTAATTCTTTTTTTTTTTGCTTTTTTGGAGGGCAATTGGGGTTAAGTGACTTGCCCAAAGTCACACGGCTAGTAAATGTGTCAAATATCTGAGGCCGGTTTTGAACTCAGGTCCTCCTGACTCCAGGGCTGGTGCTCTATTCACTGTGCCACCTAGCCACCCTGGTTTCTAATTTTTTAAAGAATTTCTCAAGTGCTTTTTAGCTTGGAGAAATACAACCCCTTGGTGGTTATGAAGCAGTCACCCTGAGTACTGGATATTACTACTAGAAGAACAATTTCAGCTTTAATCTCTTCTGGAGGTTCTGAGTAGCAGAACCTCTTCCTCTTGGGTGGAAGGAAGATTCTGCTTTGACAGTAGAAGCCACAGAAATAAAATTTAAAAGCTACAAAGGCAAACACTGCATTTGTGCATCTCTATTAGCTTTGTTTTGCTTTTTTAATTTGAATGTCTTCTAAGAGAATACTGCTAAAGAACACAATGCTCAGAATGAGAATTGAGGAAATGTGTTTTTCATTGCATATGAACCCTGGAAAGCCTTTTGGGTTCGACAAATGGTCACCTGAAGACCTCAAGCTCAGTCTTACTCCAGTGCCTAAGGAAGTAATTTAGTTACTTCACTTAGGATGAAAAAGAGTTTAAAAAAATAATAATATTAAACTTAAATTTTCAGAGAGAGTAGCATTACAGTTCTGGAAGAGTACTGGCATTAAAAAGATTAAAGTTTAGAATTTAAGTTAAGGATCAAAGGGCAATGAAGAGGCACATGGTGGACATAAGCAGGTTGCAATATATTAAAAAGAATTATGCAGGAAGAGCAAAGGATGTCATCAAGAAGATATTGCCAAGAAAAAAAAAAGGTGAACCAGTCATGAAATGAAAGCAAGAAATAACTAGTGGGCAGCCCACATGTTGAACTGATGTTCACTTGATCTCAGGTGAGCTCAGAAAAAGTCTCCTACAAATCATGTGGAGATACTATGGTGAAGTTATAGGGAAGCATGAATAAAAGTTACCCAGGATGGGCAACCATGGATGGAATGGGATCTATATCTCTGAGGGCAAAAGTCACATCTATAACAGCACAGATCCATTGGAGATAATGACATCACAAATATGGCACTTTAAATTTTTCTAAAGCACTTTCCTTAGCAATCCTAGGAGTTAGATTAGTATCACTACTTCACAAATCAAGAAACTGAGATTCAGTGCCCATGATCAAAAAACTAAGAAATGTCAAGAGTCAAGATTCAAACACAAGATTTCCATACTTGAGTCCATGGGCAAGTTCTTTCCTGCACAAAGGTAATCCTCAAAGAATGATCCAGTGACCTCTGCAGATCCCCCCAAGTCCCTTTCAGGGGTCCATGAAGTTGGAACTATTTTCATAATAATTCTGAAACATTTTCATTTCAAATATGGTTAATATCAATAGAAATAACCAAGACAAATAAAATCTCTTTGGGAAGTTATCAATAATTTTTAAGACTTTAGTAAAGGGATCCTGTAACCAAAAAGTTAAAGAACCACTGATATACACCATATGTCCTCCAACAAGAACATAGTTTGTCATCAGTCCCACCATGGCCTGTGAATGGCAGTCCTATAAGAGGATCTGTCAGAGCCCTACCTAGGGAGAGTTGCCAGAGCTTAGACCCTCGGTGTCAAAGTTAAGAGGGGATACTGACAGCACTTTCACAATAACAGTAGTGAAACAATTGAGCTTAGTACTTAATTAACAAGAATAACTAGGAAATCTCAACTGAAACAGAAACATATTTTGTGTCACTTGTCCCAAGGACAGTTAAGAGGGGGAAATTTGCTAGTTATGTCTGCGTCCTGAAGAATCTGAGATGCACTGAATGCTTTGGGGTGGATGCTAAGGAAAGTTATCCTCAAACTGACTTGAAATTTAAGATATTGGAACATTCTCTTTCAATTCAAAGCCCTGGTGACAGGTTTTCTGAAATACCCATCATCGAAAATACTTACAGAAATGCTGAAAAGAAAAATACACTTTTTTTCTAAGCAATTTCTTATGAATAATGTATAAGGAGCCTTCACTTTCCTTAGAAATAATCTTATGAAAATCGTTTTCTCCTTGTTGATCTTTTCAGAACTCGGAGTACACATCTCAAAAGATTTGCTTTACTCTGGAAGTGGTAAGAAAAAAATTGAAGCAAAATGCCATACAACCATACAAGACCATTTAAGAAAAGAAAATTTCCTAATTAGATTTTTTTAAAAAAAGAGCAATTGTGGCATAAAGGGAAACTGAAGCAAATGTGCTCAGTTTTGGCTCCGACTGCAATGGAAGAAAGCCTGGCATTCAGGAAGTAAAGGTTTCCTAGAAAGAGTTGATGCATTTCACATAACCAGACTGCCTCAGGAGTACGAACTCCAGTACAGTCACTAGCAGTGAGTCAGCCATGGTCTAGTACCAGATTTAATTAGAAGCATAGAAATCTGAGGCCATTTTCTTTAATATCATGTGTGAAACAGATGTCAATACATGGAAAAATTAAGAAGGGTAATAAATTTAAGCTGTCAAAAGCAAGAAAGGCAGCAACGGGGATGAATATCAGAACTCAAATGCAACCATGGCAACAATGAGATGTGCCCTACCTAGTTATTCAGAGAAAGAGGCATGAAATCTCAAAGGCTTAAGAAATTACAAGTTTGGTAACATAACCAGCCACTTGCAAATGTCCCTTTTATTGTGGCTCTGCTGGGGCTACAACTACTTGGAGAGCAAAGATGCTATAGGCAGAGGAATATATCTTGATTTGGGGCTTTCCTAGTGAAAGTGGTACCATAATCTGAAAATCCAGTTTTATGTACCTCCCCAGACCCATTTTCTTCTTCCCATGCCAGCACCAGATGAGGTGCCTGAACCCATCCATCTAGATTTGTGATAGATCAATAACAGGACACCAAACTGCTATATGCACCATAGCCATTAGGTTATGGTGATGACTTTGGTAACTATAACAATGATAAAATTTAAACTTAAGCTTTTCATACACGTGTCTTCAAAGCAGAGGCTTTTAATATTTTTTGTTAAATCCTATAACAGAACTGTATGGAACTCTGGTGAAGCAATCACATTTTTCAATGCTTGAAGAAGACGTTCATTTTCACTTAGAGCTTAGTGAAAATAAATATGTGACTTCTCCCCATCCAAGACCCTCCCCTCAACCCTGTAAATCTATTAAAGAATAGATTCCTTTGGGGTTTATGAATCCTGCTACTAAGGAAAAGTGTTTTACTTTCATTGGACCTTGCATGAAATGCGTATTGTCTAAGGTATATCATTTACAAAAAAAGAAATATACCTTAACAACATGTAAATCAAATTTTTCTTCACTGAATCATTATCTCCTTCTGTTAGAGTTTCCAAGTCACTTTTATCTATAAATGCCTTATCTAACCACAGAGAAGTGGCATGAAATAGTGGAGAGCTTATTGAACTTGGAGTCTGAAGACCCAAAACCAAATGCTGCCTCAGACCCTAGCTAGTTGTATAACCTGGGGCAAGCCCTCATTCCTCATCTGTAAAACATAATCTAGGTGCTGTAATAACAGCACCTACTGCCCAGGATTCTTGTGAAGATCAAACGAGATCATGTAAAGTGTTTGTTTTTTAAACCTCAAAGCACTTTTTAAGTGTTAGTTTATTTATTTTTTATTATTAGTTATTATCTTCAATTGTTAGTAACTTCTAACACCATAACTTTAAGATGCTACGGCTCTAATGTTCTCTTGCTTGTTAATGTTACAGTATCTGAGTGTACCTCGGAAATCCATATTAAAGGAACCTGGGGTAATTTTTATAAGTAAATGTAGTGGCAATTACACTGGCATACCCAGGATGGCTGCTAGTCCAGGTTCTTAGATCTGCTTTACTAGGAAAGATAGCTGTTCAAGGGGTCAACGATCTTTTTTAATTACATTCATTAGTTCGGAGAAAAAGTCAACACCCTGAATTTCAGGGAAAATCCAAAGAAAACAGAGAAAAATATAAGCAGAGAAATAAAGACCAACAGAACGACTTCTGTCTGAGAAATTAGTGTAGATCAAAAGACAGATCCAACTGTCTGACCAAGGCAAAACAAAAATAGCAGTGAGAGAAGTACCAACATCTGGGTTTTTTCAAAACCAGGGAGCTCCTTAACAGCTACCCACAGTCTCATCTGGTCAAATCACAAGAACACTCTTCCAGTGTGTCCTCTCCAAACCAAAATGCTAACCTCAGAGTATATATACCCATTTTAGAGTCAGAGGGCATCACAACCCTCCTGACTCGGTGCCTAATTAGAAATTAACAAAAGGTGTGAAAGTCTTCCTACAAGCAAGCCTTCCCTAAGCAAGCTTCTCTTAATGGGCTCCATGTGAGGTTTATTAATAGATGGGGAAGATCTTAAATCCCATTAACATTACAGCAAAATAAATCCACATGGTCAGGATATGTTATATTCTGCTACACTAAAGTTTCTGTTTCACTGAAAGTTGACAACTTTATATATGCCTGTAGTTGCAAAAACACAACATTAAAAAAACACTTGTTAGTGGCAACCTGCTAAAGGTTCACAAGAGGACGTGATCTCTTGAATAAGCCACATCCGCTCTAACCACTTGCCAAAGCAGGAAGGATTGTTTTTCTTCTTGGTTGAAAATGAGTACAATTAGGGAAACTGAAATGTTGGGAAGTGAGAGGACTTCTCTGGTCACAAAGGACATAAGCAGCAGAACTTGGGAGAAGAAGCATGGTTCTTTGATCCTCTCATCCAACATTTCTATGGTTTCTGTTTTGTTTTTTTTGTCCTTCATATTGTTGATAGCTATCCCAGTTTGCTAATTTGTGTTGGGGGGTAGGGGAAGACTTGCAAGGAGAATCTCTGTCATAAATGGGGTATGATTTAGGTGAAGATGGGTTCCTCTAGGGCAGTGGTTCTTAACGTTCCTAACGCCGTGACCCTTTAATACAGTTCCTCATGTTGTGGTGACCCCCCCAACAATAAAATTATTTTCATTGCTACTTCATAACTGTAATTTTGCTACTGTTATGATTTGTAACATAAATATCTGGTATGCAGGATGTATTTTCATTGTTACAAATTGAACATAACCCACAGGTTGAGAACCTGCTGCTCTAGGGACATAACAAAAAATACTTGGGGTACTGGAAGAGGAAATGAGGAGAGTGTTCAATTGCCTATTACAAAAGCTCAGGTACAGCAGGTTGATGCATGCTTGGTTAAGGAAGGCAGGATATAGACTTACTAATTACATAGATATCATTTATTAGGTTTTCACTAATCCCGGTGCTTAAAAACCTGTGCAGTGTTGTTGCTGTTTTTTAAGCTTTTTTGTGTGGCAAATTCTGATGGTCTACTCTTTAAAAAAGAAACAAAGAAACCCACTCATGGGGTCACCAATGAAAACCAACAAAGCAATCCATGTAAGTTGGGCCTATGTCTCCAATTGCTTTTGCAAACAGCTGCTGGGACAAGATGCGACATTCTAAGCTTTATGATCCTTGATGGCTGTAGCTAATATATCAAATACTTCAGAATGACTTCTAAAGTAGTTTCTTTTGTCTGATGAGTTCAGAAAGGCAGCTTTTGAGCAAAGAGCGCTTACATCTTCTGATCTTTTCTTTATTCAGTTTCCTGTGATTTCCACTCCCTTCAGAAAACAGCAATTCATCTGATTTACAAGTTTAGATTTTCATATATCAGGACTTCTTAAAAGCACATTTTATGAACCTTTTAAAGAAACAGATGAGATTGATTCACTTGTAAATTAGAATCAATGGGTGAGGTTCATTAAAGAATTCTTCCTGGAGTTTAAACTGGGTCCTAAAGTGAAAAAAGGGGTGCGGGTGGGGGGCAGACCAGGAAGATGTGACCTGGACTCTGCATAAAGGAGACAGGGCTTAAAGGAGACAGGGCTTGACGAAGCCCCACCTGGCCACTTACTGTCTATCACCTGTGCAACTGGTTGGTTTTACAGGTCTCAGTTTCCTCCAAAAAACAAGGAACTTGAAGTAGATGATCTCTAAGGTTCCTGCCAGCTCTCTTGACCATAAGATTTTTGATGCCATAATGCTAGTTACAAAAGTGAAAGGTGGCTTGAAGAAAACAACAAAATAAAGTTTATTTGGCTGGGACAGAAAGTCTTAAGAGTAATAAAAATGCTTATCAAAAGCAGGGAGATACTAAGGAAGCCTTAAAGTATTTGCTCAGGAGTCAGCTAAAGGAAACTAGTAACCACTGAAGGGATAACAGCAGGAAGGGGCATATTCCATAAGCTGATTTTTGCTCTGCCTGGGTGTAAGACCAGAAATAAGCAGATCAATTGGAGCTGGAAATATGGGAAAATAAAGAAAAGAGTCTGTAGGAAATGAGGAAAGAAGTAACCTTGTTATCAAAAGGTACATAAGACTGGAGAGGATCCAACAAAATTAAGTTAGATATTTAATATCTATGAATATAGGTATAAATTACTATAAGTCACCAAAAATTGTGAGGTACTCAAAAAGTTCCTAGAGTAAAATCAGCAGGTACAAAAACCTATGGGGAACTATTAAAACCACTTCTGAAATGCTAAAGTGTAAAGCATGGAGACAGATACTCAAGAAAGCTCATGCTCCAGACTACAGTGATCATTTACTCTCTCACTCATCAATCATTTATTCAACAAGCTATGTGCAAAGGCATATGATAGGAAAGGAGGGGTCTATATCCCGTCTTCCCTAACCAAGCATGCATCACCGTATCTGGTGCAGCTGAACACCCTTCTCATTTTTCTCTTCCTATACTACAACTCGTTTTTGTTAAATCTCTAGAGAAACCCATCTTCACCTAAATCATATTCCATTTGTGACAAGAGATTTTACTTGCAAATCTTCCCCCTACCATCCCAATCCAAATTAGCAAACTGGGATGACTGTCAACAATATGGTGGGCAAAAAGACAAAGCAGTGTTGAATTAGGAGACAAAAGAACCACCATTCCACTCCCAAGTTATGCTGCGTACGACCCTTGTGACCAGAAGTCCTGTCACTTCCCAATATTTCCTTTTCCCTCTTCTGTCCAATGACTCAATTGGAACAGATGGTCCATGAGGTCCTGTCCTCAGAAAGGCTGCCGCTGGGCTCTTGCTAGAATTTTTCATGTCTGGCATTTTTCTCATGATTAACAAGTTCTCTTGAGAGAAGTCCTACACTGAGTTTTTAAGGTTAACTTCAATGTCATATTTGTGTGCATATCAACAGACACATTTGAAATAACGTGAGAGAAAATCAATGACTTATTAGAACTCAGTCTTGGTCATTATGTTGCGCCCCCTAGTCTGAGGTACAAGTTACCTCCTTCATCCGAGGGATCAGGGACTTGTTGCCAGAAAGGACCTTAGGTCTTCAAGTTCAACCCTTTCATTTTAGAGATGACTAAACTGAGGCAAACAGAGGTAAAGTGATTTGCACAGGGTCACTTGCACAGAGCCTGGCACACAGCAGGCCCTTAATAAAGTTCATTGATTGACCAATAAGAAGCTATTTAAAAGGTGTATTTATTTACAAGCAGAGTTAGACATTATAAGAGCCTCCAAATTTAGTTGACCTCCTGGGTGATTTACAAACCTTCCAGAATCCACCAGCAAGTGGATATTCTGGCACATGTATTGGCATAAAGGTAGCCAGCAGAATAGTTGTTCAATGCAATAAGGACTGCCTTTTCTTCTCCTCTCTCATTATCCCCTCTGGCCTACATAATTTTGCCTCTGTCCTGGGTTGGCAGTGGCCCTCACCAGTTAGGTCTGCATTGGTGCAGATTTACCTGTCTAGCCCCTGTGCATGAAAAATAGACAAAACGTAAAGGTCGTCTGCACCCTTCTCACAATATTCATTTCTCTATGATATTCACAGCTAATCTAAAATTACACATAAAAGAACAATATGTACAAAATGTTTCACTTACTGCCCTTTACATTATCACATCATCATTTCCCAGAGGAAATAAAAATGGACCTTCCTAATATAAATATTGAGGCCTACAAAAATGCTTTAAATCACGTTGTTATTTACCGGTTACAGATTGCTATTTTGGAGACAACCACCTGAAATGGTGAAAAGTCTGTTCAAATATATACAAAAGAGGAAAGAGAAACTATGGGCTTCACACACATCTTTATTCAACTGATGACACTCTTTACTCAGGAGAAGAATCCCTTGACATTCACAGTTAAGGAGGCAGTTTTGATAACTTGATCAATCTGTAAATATATGATCAAATATTTAAGAAGATTCAAAGAGAGCAAAGATAAAAATCCTCCTCAAAAAGGCAATGGTGGGCACAGAGGCCAATGGACTCATTTCATCCCCTTCTTACTGCCTGCTTCGCATCAATTTTTTTCAGCTTACACAAACCCAATATTATGGTTTCTCTAAATTATGTATGCACCGTTTCTCTACATACAGCACCTGGGACAGGTTCTAAATTTCCAACTGGTGTCTGATAAATATGGCCAAAGTTCCAAAATTCTTAGCATTTTACTCTTGGTTTGTAAAGAGTGTCTAATATTTTGAAGCCAGTGAGAACACACTTGAGACCAATATAACATCATAACAATCAAAGCTTCTGGATGATTCATTCTCTTTATGTGCCTACACCATTACTCTGGTGTATGTTGATGGAGACAGATGGTGAGTTGGTTTATCGATCGTAAGAACTAGAACTGCAGGTACAGAGGTGCAGAAACAGTCATCACTACTACAATAATCTAGTTGGTCTCCGGGCCACAAGTCTCCATCTTTTTAATCAGCTATCAAACTGAAGTTCCTAAAGCATAGGTCTGACCATGTCAAAAGTATCCTTACCTTCCATTCAATCAACTCTAGTGGCTCGCCACTGCCTCTAAGATCAAATCTAAAACCCCTCATGTGGCTTTTAAAGCCATTCATAACATCACTCACACCTACCTTTCCAGTTTTCTTAAACCTTACACCCAACCACCCCTTATACATACTTTGTCATTCTGTGACACTGGCCTCCATCCCCAGATTCTGAGCATTTCCACTGTCTATAATGTCTGTGAAAGACAAGCTCAGGGGACCCCTTAACAGCCCTCAACATCTAGAACACACGCCCTCCTCATCAACGCCTCCTGGTGTCCCTGGATTCCTTCAAAACCCAGCTGAAACCTCACCTTCGAGGGTAGCCTTTCCCAGTCCCCCTTAGAAGTCTTTCTTCTAAGATTAATTCCAATCTAATCCATATAGATCACGTTTGAGTGTTCTCTCCCCCATTACATTTGTAAGCTCCTTGAAAGCAGGAACTGTCTTCTATTTTTTTTTTTTTTGGTCACAGTGCTTAGCATGGTTCCTGGCACACAGTAGGCACTTAAATGCTAGCTAGCTGACTAATTTAC
The DNA here is from genome assembly GCA_028646575.1 of Pseudocheirus occidentalis. Taxonomy (NCBI): domain Eukaryota; kingdom Metazoa; phylum Chordata; class Mammalia; order Diprotodontia; family Pseudocheiridae; genus Pseudocheirus; species Pseudocheirus occidentalis. Next base: position 48,192,924 of record CM053597.1, read on the forward strand.
AGTTCTGCAACACCACACCAGAACAAATCTAATGCCATTACTTACAGGCCAACACACACTTCAAAGGAAAAGCTAAAACTCCCAACCTTATGCAATAAGAAAATGAGGAGAGATATTCCTGAACCTAGCCAATAATCAACTTTACCCCTGAAAGAGGATGACTGACAATCCTTATAATTTCACTCCAGTGAGAACAATAATTGGTACTATTTTTATTCATACCAGTACTTAATCCTTTGGGGCGTGGTAATATTCTGGATGGCACTGATTTCTATGGCTTAATTACATATTGCCTAAAACAGAATAGCTTTTTCTTTAGCTTTGTTTTTATTGATTTCACAGAACTAGCCCAAAGGGATATTACAGCTAAATGCACAGTCATTTTACCAACTGAAATACCAACATATTTTTCTTCAAGAATTTTCAAAATATGAAGAGGCTTCTGTATTTAACCTCCCAAGACTTTATCACCCATTTTTCCTTTCCCTATCCTCTTTCCCTTTCCCCCATGTATTTATATACCCCAACTCTGTTTGCCAACAGTCAATATTTTAAGGACAAAGACTGTTTTCTACTTCCTAACTCCTTAGTGTTCCGATCTAATGCATATATACAACGAATGCATATATACATATGTACATATATGTATATGCGTATACATATAAGTATATGCATACATGTATACAATAATGCATATATACAATGAATGTTCAATAAATGTTCAAAAGGCTCACCATCTTCCATTATTCCTTTCCAATGATCCTGGTTGTCTTTTCCTTTCATCACAGTCTATTAATGGCATCTCTCCAAAACAATTGTTCCCATGGCTTATCTCTACCAGGCTTCCTCTAGACTAAGTACAAAGTCATGATTATCAGAGAGTATTTATGAGTAGAAAGGAGAGCGTGTTCTAAAACTGGCATTGCCCCCAGAGTGCTTCCATTTGGTGTCTTATCTGAGTGGAGATTAGTTCTGTGAACCTTAAAATTCCAAATTTCTCACTATATTTACATATATTTCCCCAATTTTTAAAAATAGTAACTACTTGGAAATTCTGTATATGTATTCTAATATCAACCTTCTCAAATTTTTTTTGAGTCACCAGAAGGAAATCAAAAAATAAAAGACAACTGATCAAGCTGCCTCTGTGGCATATGGCTCTCCACATATGGGGTGTGGCATACTGCTTAATGAGTTACAGGATCACTATTACTGCCAGCATCAAATATAAAGTCCTCTATTTGGTATTTGAAGATCTCCAACAACCTGACCCCATTCTACCAGTCTCATACTTTCTCCCCCCCCCCTCCCTCTTGCCCCAGGCACATTCTCAACCATCAGGCTACTCTGGTCTCTGTGTAGCTCCTAGACATGACATTCCACCTTTCTTTTCCAAGACTTTGCACTGGCTTCTTTCCATGCATTGAATGTTCTGCCCTTTCCATCTCCATCCCCTTGGTTTTACTGGCTTTTCTTAAGGCAGCTCAAGTACTGCTTTCTTCAAGAGGCACTTCCTAGCATCTTCTTCTTTTCTGAGATTACTATCTACTCTGCCCATCTTATATATACCTAGTTATTTACAAGTTCTCTTCCCCACTAGAACATAAACTTCTTTAGGGCAGGCAGGGACTGTTTTGCCCTTTCTTTGAATCCTCAACCGAGTTTTATACAGGGTCTACTGGCGCAGAATTCACAATTACTACATGATTATTAAGTGAATGACTTTCAAAAAGTGTACAGCAAATGCCATCTACACTAACACCAATGGGCTAAGGAACTCCTCTCTGCTATTATGGTACCTACAGTCAACAGTTTTATCACACCAAACCTTTGCTCTTACGGAGCTAACAAGAAAAATAGTTAAGAAGATTTGAGGAATCATCTTACAAACAAATAATTAAGGAAAAATAGACAGCTTCAAGAGGTGGATGTCTCTTTCTGAAGGTTACTTTTTTAAAAGTAATTATGATATAATAAAATAATACCTACCTATATCCTACTACCAAAATACAACTTTAAGACAATTTTCACAGAGGATAGAGAATGGGGCCTGGAGTCAAGAAAACTCACCTGAGTTCAAATCTGGCCTCAGACACAAACTAGTTCTGTGACCCTGGGCAAGTCACTTAACCGTATTTGCCTCAGTTTCCTCATCTGTAAAATGAGCTAATGAAGGAAATGGCAAGACCACTCCAGTATCTTTGCCAAGAAAACCCCAAGTAGAGTAACATAAAGGTGGACACAACTGAACAATAGGAATAAATGGAGTGCTGGCATGACTCCAAGTCCAGCATTCTATTCACTGTACCACCTAGCAGCAAACTGAGTTCCTCATTAAGTCAAGTAAAAATGCCTTTATTAAATGCTCATTATATCTAGTCATCAAGCTAAGTGCTGGTGACTCAGAGAAAGGTAAAACACAGACCCTGCCCTCAAGGAGCTCACAATCTAATGGGGGGAAAACTTGCAAACAGCTATGTACGAACAAATAAGACCTACAGAGGATAAATGGGAGATAATCTTAAGTGGGAAGGCACTAGGGAGGAGAGGATTCTTGCAAAAGGTAAGATTTTTCACTGGTAAAGGAGATCAGGGAAGGTGGTTCAATAAGTGAGTGCCTACAGTGCACAAGGCACCATGCTAAGTGCTAGGGATATGCAGGTAAAAAACAGTCTCTACTCTCAGCGACCTTACAGTCTAACGGGGAGACAGTGTATGAACAGCTTAAGTACAAACATCTATACGGGATAAACTGGAAATGATTAGCTTCTAGAATGAAGAGGGCTCAGGAAAGGTTTCATGTAGGTGAAAGATTTTGGCTGGGACTTGAAGAAAGCCAGGGAAGTCAGGAAGTAGAGATGAGGGTAAGTATTCCAGGGAAAGGGAATAGTCACTGAAAATGCCCAGTCTGGAGATGGAGTGTCTTATTCAAGGAACAACATGGACACCTGTGTCACTGCTCACACTGCAGAGTACTTGGGCTGGCAGAGGACAGGGGCGCTAAACAATTCATCACATTATGGACAACCCAGTGATGAACCTATTTGCACATAGCTAGAGCTGGTTCTCAGACAGGTCACACACAGTTGGTCCATTACTTGGCTCAAACTCAGTCTTTACAGTTTAAGAGGACCTGCCAAAGCTCCAATGGCATAGCTTTTGAAAACTCAGGGTCACGTGTATGCCACAACAGGAAAAAAAAATTTAGTGGAAAAGCACATGCACACATACACATGTGTACATATGTATACATATTATAGATACACATATATCATAAGACTTTAAGCAAAATTTTATCAGAACTATAGCTAAAATCATCATAGCTTCAAAACCAGTCACCCCCAAACCTTCTCTCAGTCCCTCACTTCCTTATTCCATAGACCCTTCTCATTCCTCCACCTGGAAGAAGGCAAAGAAAACAAACTGCTGAGTAGATTAACTCAAGTTGCTCTTGCTGTAACTGTTGGGTGTCTAAGCCTATAATACAAAGTTACTCACTGCGCAACTTTTGTTGCATTTTGAAGGCTCTTTTCCTGTGGATTCATATTACCCTTTTTTTTCTGGGGGCAGTTAGGTAGTGCTTAGATTTCAATTCATGCGACAAATCTTTTAAATTAAATGAGAACTGAAACAAAGAAAGTTGTTTTGATTGTCCCCCAACATGCAGGATTGTATTAAACTCGGAGATGCTATAATGGTTTCTCTAGGTTAGCTGAATTTTAATAAATCTGGCCTCTCAGTTCCAAATGGATATGGCTTAATTTAAATTTTTATCTGAATATAAGTATTAGGAACAAGTCTGCTGATCTCAAACGTTTTCTAAGTTTGTTTGTGTTTTTTAATTGCTCTCTTTTGCATTACATTTCATTTTGGAAATAGACTATACACCTTACAAAAACACATAGTGATTGAAAAAGACTAAGAAAACTCAGACAAATCTGTGTGTGTGTTTGTGTATGTGTGTGTGTGTGTATGAAAGAAAACTATTTTATCAAAGATTAGTGTATTTTCCTGACTTTTCCTCACCTCACCTCACCTCACCTCACCAAAATAATGAATTCCACCTTGACTATCCCAAACTTTCTAGTAAAAGTACCCCTTTCTTGATGGTATAGGTGCATGTTAGTAAAATGTTCTATAAAACAAATTTACGTAAACTGAATCTTTTCCCCCCCATGGTTTTCCATTATGAAACCAGATATCCACCCTATTAAAGAAAATTTCAGCTCTTTTGAGAAATAAAATCATCTTGAGAATGAAACAACTTTTTGAATTACATTCTTAAAAGGGAAAACAGTCATTTACTGATATAACTGGAAAACTATCCAAAGTATAAATCCTATGTTTTAATCAAAGTAAATGGCAAAAGAAAAAAGAAATCCTCAAGTGAAAATATACAGAGTATAGCATGAATCACTTACAATATAATCATGGCCTTCACAGATGTTCTACCATACAAGAAATAATATAGAAAAGTTTAGCAACATAACTTTTTCAACAGCATCAAATTGGAATGTTTGCTTTTATATCAAAAGCAATTAATTATCTTACCTGTTCGTTAAACTTTTGCCATCACCTGAACTTCGAACCTCTCTTTTGGGACATTTTTATCATTAACACCTATAGAGTTAATATAACATAAGAGTTGCTCCTTGGGCAGAAGATCAGACACGTAACTAAGGGATGTCATATACAAATTTTAACTAGTATTGCATAAAACTGGCTAATAATATGTGAAAATATAAAAAAGTAATAAACTATGCCTGTAGTGAAGATTCCATTCCCAACCATTTTATTTGATAGTTAGTATCCAGGCTAATCTAACTAATAAGTGGTTGCTGATCTAACAAAAATACCAATTATTTGGGCACACTCAATATTTGTCAGGGTAAGAAGAATTAGGCACTTGGGCTAATGGTAGTAGTGTCAGAGACAAGAGACAAAGGTAAGTAATACGCAAGTAAAACACAATAGGGTGTTGCTTCCCAGGCTGGATCTATGACAATTTATAGTCAGGTACATATAACATTTTTTTTTTTGCTTTTTTTTGGAGGGCAGTTGGGGGTTAAGTGACTTGCCCAAGGTCATACAGCTAGTTTTTGTGTTAAGTGTCTGAGGCCATATTTGAACTCAGGTCCTCCTGACTCCAGGGCCGGTGCTCTATTCACTGCATCACCTAGCCACCCCTACATATAACATATTAAACACATATAACACATATATTCATTCAACAAACACCAGAGTGCCTGCTATGTGTAAGGCAATTTAGGCATACAGAAATAATAATAAAAATGATAAAAAAAAAACACTTATATAACACCTACTAAATGTCAAGCACTGTGGTAAGCATTGAAATGAAAAAGACATTTTCTATCTTCAAGTTATTTATAATTTAGCACAAGTAATGCTTGCAAGAGAATATTCATGGGTTTGGAAACATTTCATGAATAAATTATTTACAAACTCTGTCTCATTTTTAATGGCCAATGGTCTTAATACTTCTTACCACGATCAATTCTTAACTACCAAATACAAAGTTAACTGTGGCCCTGGCAAATATCTTCCTCCTTCACTACAATACTAATGGTAAAAAATAAAACAATTCAGATAGAAACGAATCATTCAAGAAACAAGTTTGCAACTGAACCTTAAACAAAGTTTTACCAATTAACTGACAATTAGCTTAAAAAAAACTATACAAGTCAAAATAGCAGTAGTTTCTTATACATGTTAGAGGAACAATTTTCTCCTCTCATAGTAAATAAAACAGTTTCATTACAAATGGGGAAATCATTTGAGAATTTTAATAGAAATTTCATCTTTCTATTCTAGTCTGTGAATCAAGATGAGAGCTGAAGATTGAGTCAGCTAAATAAATACTTCAATAGTCTAAGTTTATCATGTAAATTTGGCTAAAATGTATATTCAATTTTACATTTATAAATACATGTTTAAAATGTTAATATATTTATCTACTGTACTCCAAGAAGCAGACATTTGTAGCTGAACAAAAACAAATAGACTACAAAGGATCGTGACCAATGATCTTCAGAGGCCATTCAGTTCAACTCTCTCATTTTACAAATGTGGAAACTGAAGTCTAAGAATGTTAAATAATCTGTCCAGGATTACAGGGCAAGCACCCCCAGTGGGAGCTGAACCCAGGTTCTCTTCCTACACAGCCAGCGCTCTTTCTGCTGTGTAACAATACCTCTCAGAGGGGGAAAATGCTAGTCACTGCTCAGTGACTATGATGAAGCCTGTATAAATGAACTGTATTTTCTGTTTTCACCGAGAGCTGCCCAACAGCAGATTAACACGTTGAATTAGGGATAATTTACCTCTTAATGACTCAAAAAGTCTCAATGTATTTTGATTAATTTGGCAAATAAGATAACTGGATGAAAACTGTGCTTTGTGATGCAGCTGTAAAATTAATCTGGAAAATTATGAAAGGAAGCACTACTGTAAAACTTAGAACCATCTACTAAGAATGGACATTAGAGCTCCCTAACACTAACAAACATAATTCTAATAAATACATTAGGCCTGCTTCTCTTGTCAAGATTTAAACTGCTTTGATCTGAAGTAAATTTGCCTTTCCCATAGATGACTAAAGAAGCTGTTGTTCTAAGTTCAGATATCTATAGTGAGGCTCACATTACAAAGTAATAACAGCATTTCAGCTTGTTCTTCAGCTAGGCTATCTTAGCTAACTTTCTACTATTTAAATGTATCTTTTGTCTCTTTCTTTTTTTTTTTTTCTATCAGGTTGAGAACCAGTGCAGTACACTGAGAATGTTTTTCACATCACTGAGGGGGAGAAATTGTGCAGATAAGAATAATAGGATGCTCATCACCAGGCCACACTGGAAATAAATGGACAAAGAGATCTCAGATTTACCACTTGTTTTCAGGCCCAACATGAACTGGGCACCGATTCCAAATCATTATTTTGGAAGGGCTCTTTGTAGTTGAGGTTTCATATTTGGCATGGCTGTCATCCCTCCGCTTCTTTTAGGGAACATCAAAAGTCAACTAAAATCGCTGAAGATGACGTTCAGAAAGATGTGGAAAACCTGAAGAACAGGAACAACCAAACGATTTGTACAGCCTGGTTAACAGTGCCATCATCTTTATCTACAGGCACAACTAAATTATCAGCGTAGTCTCACCCTTTCAGATGTTACTGTCTTCTAGTCCCCAGAGAACCAGTGAGATGGAGTGAACCAAGAGGGGGCCTCGAAGCCAAGAGGGTCTGGGTTCAAGTGCCGCTTCTGGTGCGTATCTGCTACTGCCTTAGGCGAGTCACATCCCCTCCCAGCACTCATGGCAACGGCACTCATAAACAAATAAAACACCAAAATTAATTTTTTAAATGTGGATAGACATCCAAATACCATGTATGGGAACAGCAGTAGATGAAATTAGGAGACCTAACCTAGGATAAGCCACTTCACTTCTTGGGGCCATGTTCACTTAGTATTTTAGGACGGGTCTTACCTTCTAATAGATTATAATAGATAATTCTAATAGATTATAATTGATAAAAGTGTTTCATCATGATTGATAGATGGATGTTAATCACCTAAGAAATTACCTTACATACATATATATATATCTCAGGCACTCAAAGACTTGTTCAAGTCAGTGTTAAAGATAAGTCCTGAATACACCTTAGGCTTTTAAAAAATAAAGTTGGGAGGGGCGGGGTGGCTAGGTGGCGCAGTGAACAGAGCACTGGCCCTGGAGCCAGGAGGACCTGAGTTCACATCCAGTCTCAGACACTTAATACAAAAACCAGCCTGTGACTTTGGGCAAGTCACTTAACCCCAACTGCAAAAAAAAAAAAAAATAATAATAATAATAATAATAAAGTTTCAAAGTGATTTTAATTCATTTTAAGCTTGACAATATTTCAGATGCTCCTTTCCTCCACTATGATTTCAATCAAAAATGATTTTTTTAAACTGTCACTGATCTACATAAACTAATGCATTGTGAATAAATTCAAAGACCAGGGAAGAACATTATGCTGCCTATTCAAGAACCAAACCAACTAAAAGACTTAACGCCACAAGGTTAGATGAGGTGCGAGAAGGCTATGTTCTGCATTAGTGGAGAGACAATTCACATTGAGGAAACAAAGTAAGCTTTTTTATTTTTAAGGTAAAACATAGTTAAACTAACTGTTAGAAATAAAAAGCTTTGGATTCGCTCACAATCCATTTGGATTTACCAAAGCTCCGCCAACTTACTAATTAATTAATGCCAATTGCCTTACTTCTCTCTGCCCCCCCTTCTTTTCTTATATTGTTTCTCTACACCAGATTGTGCTGTATAAAATGGAGTTACAATACACACGACTATACTATATAGTTTACAATATATATATACTATATAATATACATAAATACCTATATATACACTATAGAGTTTGCAAACAGCTATAGAAAATATAGCCTTTGAGAAATCTGGGGATCATCTCCAGGTAATCAAGAGGCATTACAGCAGAATTTATTGGAAAAATAATATAATAAAATATATAAATAATAAAATTTATATACATAAGTATAATAAAAATTATAAATGATATGTGGCAAGCTGATAGGCAAGTAACAAGGAAACATTTCAGGTATACTGAATTGACTTGGGCTAAGCCTAACTAAACTGGCATTCTCATCTATAAGATTAACTGAGCATGGGGTGGCTAGGTGGCGCAGTGAGTAGAGCACCGGCCCTGGAGTCAGGAGGACCTGAGTTCAAATCTGGCCTCAGACACTTGACACACTAACTAGCCGTGTGACTTTGGGCAAGTCATTTAACCCCAACTGCCCTCCAAAAAGCAAAAAATAAAAAAAGATTAACTGAGCACTTAAAAGTACTATGTAAACGTCAGTTGTCATCACTATCATTACTTGATAATATGCCAATTGTCTTCCTTCTGTCTGCCCCCTTCCATTTCCTATATTGTTTCTCCGCAACCAGATGAAGTAGGCTTATGTAAATTAAAATTAAGACAAAAAAAATTTTTGTGCTGTATGAAATGGGTTTACACTTAATTGGTCCCATATAGCTTGCAACCAACTTTAGCTAATAAGAGGGGTTCAAAGCAGAAGAGAAAATGAAAAATAAGGGCAAATTATTGTAATGGTTTTCTTCTATTTAAAAACAGATTGTGAAGAAAGCAAAAGTAGAGCTATAGGGTAAGGAGAAACTGATTTAAAAAAAAGAACAAGCGGAAATAAGATACTTTCTATACAACCAGGTAAATTAATGACAAGATATTAAAAAGAAAGACAGGCAAAGGGTAGTCATAAAGCCTGATGGTTGTAAAGAATATAGATGTTCTTTAATATTGGTTAGGGAAATATCCCTATATAGAGTTACTGTAGCTGTGGCTAATGATGAGTAAATGTCTCACTTGGTGACAAAATGGAAAGTATTAGGCTTGGAGTAAAAATTGACTCCCATCAAGCACTGCCTACTGTATTCCCTGGCTTCACGGCTACAGGTGATCATTTAACTTCCCTGCGCCTCAGTCTCCTCATCCACAAAACAAAAATAATTCCGGCAGCACCTACTTCACAGTTGTGTTGTGAGAATCACTGGAAGCAATGTATATAAAGTGCTTTTCAAGCCTATATATATATAAAATCAGCTGCAATCATCCTCTTCATCACCACCTGACTGACTTCTATTAGCTTCCTTGCAAATGAAACAGCCTTACATAAATCAGATGAACGAGCCTTATATAGAATTAAGATGAACACAAAACAAGGCATGTATTAGAAAACTGGTGACTATCCTCAAAGAAGTTAAATCTTGAACTCTCAAAATAATAAATAGTACAAGTCATGATACAACAGAATATACTAAATCATAATTATTCACATCAATTTCCCATGAACCAGAAAGATTAATTTTAAAACTTCTTTGTACTTATTACTAAGTGATGTTCAGAGACTTCTTACTTAATCATTTTATTTATCAAAGATTTCCAAGACCTTTACACATTTACTCTGAAGTAGCAGGCATTTTTATACATAAAATTTATACCAATAAATGCTAGTAACTAATATAGTAACAAACATTCAATATGACATGAATTTGCTGAAATGAAACACACTCATCAAGAAAACCTTCAAAATTTCCAGAATGTTCCTATGATTTTATGTTTAACTATTTAAAAACATGAAAAAAGAGACAATTTTTAACCTACACTTGGCAAGACATAATATGGTAATTTAAATGGCTACCTCCAATTTAATCTTTAACTATTTTAAAAACTCATGACAAAAGAGAATAATGCAATTTTAACCTACGTTAGGCAAGACATAGTATGGTAACTTAAAAGATCACTCCATATTATTAAAACACACACAACAAAATTAATGAGAATTGCCACTTCCAAAAATTTTTTAAATATTGCTGAATATTCCATTTAAAAATGTAATTCTGAAACTATCTTATTTACAGAAATTCATCTTAACTAAAGTCACATTTAAGTACCTGGAATAGGATTTCAACTCTGCTATTCAGTATGGTGAGATATCACTAAGAGATTGGTAAAGTTTGAATTGCAGAACATTACTGCAGAAATTCAGTTTTCTTACTGTCATGTGTTACTATTGAAATGTTAGCTGACAGTAGTTCCTAAAGGGGTTTTCTTAGTGACTGGAGATAAATCTCCCATAATAATGTATCATTTTATATAACAAGTGTTTTTAAAATATTGGAAATCTTTGTCCTCTTTAGTAATTTTAAGATCATTCTGTAACAGTCCACACTTATTAAATAATTTAGGAAAACTTTTCTGCATAGGTAGTCATAAAATCCCAACTATATTTAGTGTGGTTGAATTAATGAGGCTACCCCATTTATAAGCTTGAGCTGTTGATTCAATGGGACTTCATGTAGCAAAATTTTATTAATTATTTAGTCATATTCTGTTAGTTTTTCTTATTTACACAAGACTACCAAGCAATCACTTGAAGTAGTAAGTTTCTGGGATAAAAGAGTATGGGGCACTTTTGAAGAGTATCCTGAAATAGAAAGGTCCAGCAAAAACTTGCTGGACACACCGAGTAGTTCATGAACACTATAATACTATTCTAGATGATCAAAAGGTTCAAATGAATGAGGAAATCTGTGTCCAAATCTATAAAAAGGCTAAGAGAAGGTTTATTTCAGATGATCTGATCTCAGACTATGCTAATCCCAGGAAATCTTTATTTCAGAAAATCTTAGGAAAGAAGACATCTCAACTTTCAGCAAAGATTGAAAATATGTGAACTTGAGAATAATTCAGTATTCATGTTTTATTAGAAATTAACAAAATATTTACAAATAACATAAATAGTATAAAATATTTTTAAAATAATTAAACTTTTTAGAACTGGAAGGCAATGTGATACTACAAATGGAAACATAAAATCAGCAATCCTGCAGTATTTGGTCAATACACAGCAGTAACGGCATAAAGTACAGTGTACAGAGCCAAAATGAAGTACCACACCTACTCAATACAAAAATACAATGCTTGAACATTTGTCATATGAACAAAAATAACCCACAAGAATTTATTCACATTTTTCTTTAGTTGTTAATGATAACACACTGTGAGAAAGCCACATCCTACTGTGACATGCTTCATTCACAAAGGTTATAATATTTTCCATAATGTTCAGTCTCTAAAATCTCAGTGCTTTAAAATTATCTTTTCCTTCTGGAATCCTCACTTTCACCGCCTGCTATTGAATCTCTCCCCACTTTATTCTATCTTCCATTCAGCCACCAAAGTGGTCTTCCTAAAATGCTACTGTGACCATGTTGCCCCCCCATATTCAATAAACTCCTGTGATTCTCAATTATTTCCAGGAACAAATATAAAATCCTCCGCTTGTTTTTCAAAGCCATACATAATCTTGTCCCATTCTAACTTTCCAGTATCCTTACACCTTATTCTTCCCTCCAAGTACTCTGTAATCTCATGACACTGGCTTCCTTATCATTCCTATACAAGGTGTTCCATCTTGCAAGTCCATACACTTTCTCTGATGGTCTTCCATGGCTGGAATTCTCTTTCTCCTCAATTCCCTGAGTTTCTTCAAGTGTCAGAAAAATTCCAACTTCTCTATATAAGAAATTGTTTCCAATTCCACTGAACGCTGATGGCTTCCCTCTGTTGTTTATCTCCAATTTATTATGCATATACGCATATGTGTGTGAATGTATATGTGTGTCACACGCAGATGCACACACACACACACACACACACACACACACATAGTTTGTATGTAGTTGTTTTCATGTCATCCATTAGAATGCAGTGACTTTTGCTTTTTTCAGATCCCAGCATTTGGCACAATGCCTGACACATGGAAGGTGCTAAAATGCTTATTGATGGAATACAAAATTAATTTTCTGAATCAGAATTCTCTATTTATAAGGTTGATATAGCAACTGACTGATAACTAAATACTGCAAAATTTGTTGAGTTTTCATTATCTGGAATTTCCTTTTCAATATCTGAATACTTTAACCTTGGAATAAAAAAATCCAGTCTAATTACAACTTGCCATACTTTTTAAATAAATGGTTGACACTAACGATTAATTAGATCCGAAAACAACATAACCTTTTTCTAAAGGGTACATTTCTCTCTAACTTTAAAATACTGGCCCTTTTAAAAAAATTTCTTTAGCAATTTATCAATCTATAGTACCACTGATCTCTATTTGGGGACAAATACTAGAATTGCTTCTGCGTGGGAAAACAACACTAAAAAATTTCCAATATGGAAAGTTTAAACAATATTTTTAAAGTACCTTGGGATAACAGTAAATAAGGAGCTAATTAAACAAAAATACTGTGCACTGTTGGCTGTAGCTACTACACCCTGTGGTATGGTCCACTGACTGCCCATGCTCATGGTTTCTTTTACATCGTTTCCATGTCAAGAGAGACTGATGAACAAAAGCAGGATCACTGTAAGTACATCACTGAACTGATAAGGCCAGAATTTGCTTACTCTTTTCAAAAACAGTTGATTCCCTGCAGAAAGAAAAAAAAGTGTTGTAATGTCTTTTAATTCACTTTATGAGAAAATATTTTCTTCTAATTAATCTATCCTAATAATACTATTACTCTGAACTTATAGTAAAGCTTGTCTCACTTTGTAATTATTCATATCACCTTACTATGGCATATCAAATTTAACTAATTAGTTCTTCCTCCTCAATTAAAAACAGTTCAAATGTTCTACTTTTGAAAATATGCATTAGTATAATCAAACCATTAATTTTAAATGGTTTACAATTCTTTATATAAAACTGTTCAGCTTTTTATTTTCCTACAACTGTGGTAAAGAATAAAAAAAGGAAAAAAATCCCCATCTAATTCTATAAAGTTTTTTCTTCAAAAGAAACAAAGAATTAGGGACAGTACTTTCTGCTTTAACCTAAAAACAACATATTTTCTGAAGACTAATATCCAGGTATAAGAAGGAAGTGAGGATATTTGTCTTTCCCTATAAAAAAAGATGTTGAGGCTAAAAAAAATATACATAAAAGCAATCTGAGTTCTCATGAAGATTGGCACTGCACAAATCCAAAGTATTAATAGTAGATTACCTATGTATTTTAAGAGGTCTTCCTCTAACAAGATTAAGTAAATAATATACAAGAAGCAAACCAGACCAGTGTGCAATAAACCCAAAGATCTCATCTACCTGGGTAAAAACTTAATAACTGGCAGAAATTGCTGGGAAAACTGAAAAGCAGTCTGTCAGACATTAATGAGGTGTAGAAAAACATTTCATACCATATACCAAGAGAAACTCCAAATGGATATGTAACTTACAATACAAAAAGGCCATATCATAAACTAATTAGAGAAACAAAGAATAAATTACCTTTTAGGTCTACGAATAGAGGAATCATTTCATGACCAAATAAGCATAGAGCGGATCAAGGTAGTTAGAAGTAACAATCCTTATTATATAAAATTGAAGCTTTTGTTTAAACAAAATCAGGGAAGTGAAGATGAGAGGGAAAACATCTAGGGGGAAAAAAATCTTTGCACGAAGTTGTCTATATAGCTTTTCACATTCTTTTTAAATTTTCTTTCATATTCACTTTTTTCCATACCTCTTTTGTACAAGTATATATATTTATGTATGTGTACATATGTGTTCATTTGTGTGTGTTGAATTATGTATGTGTACATGTATGTATACATGTAATTGAGAAACTGATTCAAACTTATAAAGAATAAGACTTAGTTCTCATGTTTAAATGCTCAAAACATATGAAGATTCAGCTTCCAATGGAAGAAATCCAAAGCATTAATATCTACATAAAGAATGACTCCAAACCACAAATAATTAAAGAAGTGGACATTAAAGCAACTGAGGTTCCACCTCACACCCATCAAACTGACAAAGACAAAGAAAAAGAATAAGAAATGCTGGGAGGACCTGTGGAGAAACAGCCTCATCATCACACTGACAGAGTAGCACAGCTTCCAGGAAAGCAATTTCAAACTACAACCAAAAAGTTACTAAACTGTCTATACCCTTTGACCCAGTTAAATCACTCTGAGTCCTATATCTCATGGAGATCCAAGAAAAAAGGAAAGGGCACATATTTACAAAAATCTTTATAACGGCTCTTTTTGTAAAAGAGAACTGGAAACTATGGAGGGCGGTGGTCATTCACTTAGAAACAGATGAACAAAGTATGGTACATGAACGTCATGGAATTCTACTTGGAAATTTAAAAAAAGGTGAAATGCATATAGAGAAACCTGGGAAAAATTTATATGAATTAATGAAGAGTGAAGTAAGCAGAAGTAGGAGAACAATATTTATTGTAAAAAATTTTGTAGAAACAATCAATTTTGAAAGACTAATCAAATGCAATGACTAACCATAATTCCAGAAGACCCATGGTCAAGCGCGCCATCCGTCTCTGACAAAGAGGTGATGGGCCTAAATAAGCAGAACAAGACATACTTTTTTAGACATGGACAATATGGGAATTTGTTTTGCCTATGTATGCTTATTTGGGAGGGTTAGGGGGAAGAGGGTGAGAGGAAGTAGGGAAAAAATAATTCTTGTTAACTAAAAAAAATAGTTTTTAAATGGTCCCCTGCCAGGTAGCTGCTTTGCTCTCAGTGATCAATAATTCTAACACAGAAAGCTCCAACTCTAGTCCAGCTTTTTTGAGAACCTCTCTCTTAAATATCTTTGTACCCTGTATCAGTATTTTTTTGGTTCCCAGGGTAGATTGGAGGCTCTGAGTTTTACTGCTATAAAGGGTAAGCTGTAATTTTTGGCACATTCTTTTATCAGCTAAGCAGAAATCTATGTTTTTAATTATTTATGTCAACTCTCACCTTCATTGGCACAGATTAATGTAAGGTTAGGATCATTTCAACCTAAAAGCCTACAAAAATCTTTGCCAACTCTTTTAACAGGTTGCACTTTCACTTCCATTCTCCCAAATTCTATATGAACTCTAATATGGCCTATGATCACATCTAGGAATGTATATATCATGCCTATCTGGTCTCCTCAGCAGCAAACCAGAACCTTCTCCCTGACATGCAATGGTAGAGTTTCTTGCTGCTGAGTGCTAGACTTGAACATAAGAGATCTAGGTTCAAACTGTCTCTCCCACTTATTGCCTATGTGACCCCAAAACATTCACTTAACCTCTGGGATCCCCACTTCCTATTCTGTGAAATGAAAGAGTTAGACTAGAATACAAGATGTGTCTGAGGTTCCTTCATCTCTAAATCTATGGCCCTTCTTCACTTCTCCCTCTCCCCCCAAATTTCCTAGGATGCAAAACCCATCAAGCCTCCCTCCTTCCTTTGCATCCCAAAGAATAGAGCAAGCTGCTAAAGTTGGGTGACAGGGAAGGACCCTCAACAATCTGTTTCCCTCAAGGAATTCATATTGTGTCCCCAGTTCCTCTTCCACCTCACTAAACCTTTGCTTCCCACTTGGAGTCAGCTTGATCAGGATACTATTGTTTCCCCCAACTTGCAAAATCTATTCCAATAGACTCAATGTCAGAATGCAAAAGCAGGGGGAGGTGAGGCTGGACTGGTAAAGCCCATGGAGGAGAGCAGAGGTTCTTAAACTAGTGCCTAAGATCAATCTCAATGGGAGTGTGAGACTGGACAGGGAAAAACTCCATCTTGACTTTCACTAAACTTTATTTTTCCTGTATTTTACTGCAAGCATTTAAAAACACTATTCTGAGAAGGGGATAGTTATGTTCACTAGACTGCCAAAAAGGTTCATAACATAAAAAAGGCTAAGAACCCCAGAGCAGAGGTAGATTACCATATCTTGCACACAAAATGAGCAGGTAGAGTGGAGAAGGAAGGCAGAAAGGGAGAAAAGTGTAAAGGAATCCATCTGTCCATGAAAAGTCGACTTAAATTCTGGGGTCTAAAAACTGTCTCTAAAACAGGTGGGAAGGAATAATTTTTCAGCACACACTTAAGTTTTTCCCTCCCTCCAAAGAGATATAATTTTAGTGATAGTTTAAGTTGGATTTCCTTTTAGTCCCTTTACTAATTCTTCAGTGAAAGCATTAATGAGCATTGAGCTAAAAGGAAATGAAACAAGGGAAAGAAAAGATGTAGATCATATAAAGTTTAGATATTCAACCTTTAAGGAACGATTTGTTTGAATTAAATTACAGCACAACTTTCTTTCTTCCCCTTTTCCCCCAAGGGGCTATAGAGAAATCACTGAATATAACCAGTGCCAGAGCTTCAAATACAGGAAGTAAGCAATCCCCTAGGACACAACACCAGGGAAAAATCTGGAAGGAAAGGGTAAGATAAGGGATGATTTTCAACATGACATGTTATAAATACACAATTTTAATGCTAGAAAAATCAACATTCCATGGCACACAGGTACTCTGGAATAAATCAAAATGATTGTGGGACATGTCAAGGCCTCTGATGGACAATAATAGGCAAGGCATTTAACTTTAAAGTTGGGTAGAGTGAAGAAATATCTTAATTCCAGTTGAAGCCAACACCCTCATTTTATAGGGAGGAAAGTGAAGCCTAAAAAGCTGGAGGAATTATTCTCCAAAGTCTCATAGCTAGTTAATTGTAGATTTGGGACTAAAATCCAAGCTTCGGCATTTCTAGCCCACAATTCTTTTCACCACTTCATATTTCCTCCTATTATTGTTTAAAAGTATCACATTAAAACCTGATGTTACTTGTTCACCTCTGTACTTCCTAAGTATTAACAAAAAAGGAAGAGGGAATGTGGCACAGGAGTTCAAGAACTAGCCTCCATGTCAGGAAAACCTGGGTCTGAGCTTCCACTACCTACTATTTGACTCTGGGCAAATCACTGTAGTTCAGCTTTCCAGGCAACCCTCAAAAGACTATAAATTGCAGAAAATGTACAGATTTGCATTGGTAGAAGAAATATCTTACCAGAAGTTACCTTCACTGATAAAATCATAGGCCTGATCAAAAAGAGAAAATAGAAAAATATTTTATCATATGCTGAACACATAACCATTTTGCAGACCCTATAGTAAATACAAACCAAGATCAACTCATATTTTACAAAAAGATACAGGGTTAAAATTTTCTACCCACAAAAATAACATATTAAGTTAAATTTCCATTATCTTCTTTTTAAAAGATTCTTTCTGAAAGACTATTATCTTTAATAACATGTGAAAACAGATGAACTTCTTTATCAATAGGCATGCACTTATTTATCAGGGTCAGCAAATGTCAAGACCAGTAATGAATAAGACAGAAAAGTTTAATATAATAATGAATCACTCCAATAAATCTTCTTCATGAACAAAGTAAAGAAATCAATGAGATAAGTTAGGCTTCTCTCACAAGAGAGGACACCTATTACCAAATGACCTTTCAACATCTGTATACAGTGACTTGTTTGTGCCTTACTAGGAAAAAATATAAAATCACTGGAATAGCAAGAGCAGGACATAAAAGACCAGATTATCCTCTGGGTTTGAATATAAAATATATGGTTAATAGAATGCCAAAGTTTGCGCAAATATCAGCTAATTCCTAGGGGGGAACAATCTATTTTCCTAATGTAAATTCTTTTTTTCATGAAACCATGGCAGAATAAATGAAGTCCATCTCTTCCAGGTCTTAAACAGACTATTCTATACTTCAAATGTTCATCTTCCATACGACTAATTATATTTTTTCTATTAGCCTTTTAATTAAAATGTCACAATGAGTATTGCCTCTTTTTAAAATACTGATAATTTCTCATGGTTATTACTTTTAATGAGTTAGTAAATTTTATTTTTTAACATTGAGGAGGGTAACTTTTTTTTCATGCAGACTTGTAAATATATAGCTCAGCATCCAAGATGTTTCAAGAATTCAACTCAGTAGTGAGACTTTATAATCGGATAAGGATCACTGGATTTAGAGCTAATAAGAGATCTCGGAGATCATATGGACAAACTTTCTCATTTTATATGCTAGGAAACTGAGACCCAGAAGTGTCATGCTAAGTTGTTTTTTTTTTTTTACCTAAGGACAAGTTTTCTTCTAACATTTTATTTAAATGTAAGCATTTTAAACATGTTTTAGGAATGTGACAGTATCCTGTTTTAAATCAGAAAAGATCGTGCTGGTTTTATTCTTACAATGCTCTTAATATTTAGCATATAATGAAAACCTAATATAAAAAAAAAGTTTGTGGGCGTGGTTTTGGAAAAACAAAAAAACTCCACACATTTAAACACTATGCTGCAACTGCTAACAGCAGTAAAAGTAAAACATTAATAAATAACCTCTTTAGTGGATATTTTTGAGTAGTTAGCTAGAAAGTGTCATTCATAGTTTTCAAAAAAAAAAAACCTGTTTAAATATACTTCACATTTTTCCAGGGTCCCAAATTTCCCCAATCAATAATACAAACGGATATAGACAATACTATACATTTTTGTATTTTCCATTTTAACCTGTATCTCTCTTATGTGAACAGCTGCCCAGCCAGGAGGCTATAGCAACTCCTCTTCCCTTCCTTCAAATCATCCTATACCTGTCTCACCCTTGCTGCTTCATATCTGACCTTATAGCAAGAATTATTTACCTGAGGTCCACAAAACTGTTTTAATTTTTTAAGATATTTATAAACATTTCAATACAATTGGTTTCCTTTGACATTCTATGCATGCTATACATCTAGAAACATTCTAAGTACAAAAATTTTATCAGACTATCAGGAGTCCTTAAGACAAAAAAAAAAAAAAGGTTAAGAACCTGGCCCTAGAGGCAGTTTGTGGGAAATGGTTTGAGGAAGGAATATCTATTGAAAACCATTCCCATTTCATTGCATAAGAACAGAAGCAGAAAGAGAAAAAAGGAAAACTAAAAGATGAGAGGTACAAAGGAGAACACAAATTCTAAAGTTGTTTAAGCTACCCCCTGCTGTCCCTGACCCTTACACTTCAGCTTGGGGGTTCCATGTCCTGATCTCCTGGAGCCTTACTTACCTGGTTTAAAGATCTGAGAGTACCCACTCCTATGGACAAAACTGGCTCTTTTATCATCTCCCGCTCTCCCTCATCTTCAATCTCTCTATCCACTGGAGTCTTCTCAGTTGCTTATAAATATTAATTATATCTTCTTCAGCCTCCATCCTTTAAAAAATCCTTATCTGATCCAACATCCCTGCAACTATCATCCTATATGTCTCATCTCTTTGGTGGAACTCCTTGAAGAAAGCTATTTGCCCCTCCACACGCTTTCTTCTCACTCAATTCTGAACTTTCTGCAATCTGGCTTCCATTCTCTTCATTCAAGTCAAACTGCTCTCTCTCCAAAGTCACTTCTTAAATGGTAAACACTGTCTTTTTTTCCATTCTCATCCCCTCTGTGGCCTTTGTCACTATTGATCACCCTCTTTTCCTGGGCACCCTCTCCTCTAGGTTTTCAAGATATAGTTCTTTCTGGGTTCTCTTTTTACCTGTCTGACTACTTCTCAGTCTCCTTAGATGGTTCAGAATCCAGGTCATGCCCACTAACATAGGATATTTCCCAAGGCTCAGTCCTGGGTCCTTGCCTCTCCCCACCCAATACTATCTCACCAGGTCACCTCTCTTTATGCAGGTAATTCCCAGATCTATATACCCTGCCTTCTGAGGTATCCAGCATTACCAATTGCTTCTTGAATATCTGAAATTGAATACCCCATAGATAACTCAAATTCAATATGTCCAAAACAGAACTCATTTTTCCCACAAAAAAACTCTTCCCTTTCCCCACCTTTTCTATTACTACTGAGGCCACCATCATCCTTCCTGCCATCCTGGTTCAGAACTTAGGTGTTACCCTCAAATTCTCTCTACTACTCTTTCTAAGTCTTGTTATGTCTACTTTCACAACATATCTCATATGTCCCCTTTTCTCCATTCACAAAGCCCTGGGTCAATTCT
This sequence comes from Pseudocheirus occidentalis, assembly GCA_028646575.1. Taxonomy (NCBI): domain Eukaryota; kingdom Metazoa; phylum Chordata; class Mammalia; order Diprotodontia; family Pseudocheiridae; genus Pseudocheirus; species Pseudocheirus occidentalis. The sequence goes on from CM053597.1 coordinate 48,213,410, forward strand.
CTCCCTTCTCCAAGTCATCCTCCATTCAGCACAGGTATGACCATGTGACACTCTCGCCATCTCCAGCTGTTCCATGATCAAACAAAAAATTCTGTTTAGCTCTTAAAATCACGCACAACCCAGTCCCTTCCAATCTTTCCAGTCTTCTTACATTTTACTACCTTCTACATACTCTGCCCCTGCCTCATCCCATCTCTCACACATGACACTCCACTGTCCCATTCTATGCCGTTACATACTGACTGGCTGTCCCAAGTTTGAAATTCTCTCCCTCTTCACCTAAGTCTCTTGGATTCCTTCAAGACTCACCTCAAATCCCACTTTCTATAAAAGACTTTTCCATGGCCCTTCCCTGGCATACCTTCCACTCCCCACCCCACATTACTGATTATCTTCCATTTATATTCCGTACATCTTGTAGGTACACAGTGATTTGCATGTTATCTCCCCAATAAAACCATGAGTCCACTGGGGGCAGAGAGCTGGTTTTTTAAGATTTTCATAACCCATACATAACCTTTAGCATGTCTGAGCCATCAAAGGGCTTACTTCTAAACACTTGTTGATTGACTGAATGATTACAAAAGAAAGATCATAGTGATTTGAAAATGGTCAAGTGATCAAGGTTCTAGCTACAACTTTTTCACTAGGGGCAAATTACTGGCCTCTCTGGTTGTCACTGCTTTGAATTAGATAATGGTCTTTAATGCCTTTTCTAGCTCCAACATTCTATCATTATGAACCTAAGTGGGAACCCTTTCCCCACAGAAAAAGTTTTCTATGTCTATATATTTATATGTTTATATGTATACTAATCATACTAAATTTAATACTAATATTACCAAACTTAAGAGTTGAATTATATAATTAGAGCATGGAAATATAGCAATAGCAGGGAAAGTCCTGGACTAATAATCAGAAAACCTTAGTTTGAGCCTCAACTCACAACTTACCAAGTATGAAACCTTCAACAAATTTCTGGGCCTAAATTTCCTCATCTGAAAAATCTGATAGTACGACCTGCCCTACTAAGCTAGTCTGAATCTCAAATGAGATAACCTATGGTATTATAAATAAATTCATTTTGAGTTAAATAGGCTTTAGGAGTGGCCTAGAAAATCTGCCACCAATTATGAGATTTATTTTTTTGCTTTATGGAGGGCAATTGGGGTTAAGTGACTTGTCCGAGGTCACACAGCTAGTATGTGAGACTATTAATACAGGAGAATGCATCATACTAAATAGTTCCAAACTAAGTACAACTATTCAGAAAAAGACCTGGCTGTAAGCAGGAGATTTCTTTTGGTTAGGGCAAGAGCAGCAATAATGATGAAAAACTTAAAAGAAAAAGAGCAATGAAACACTTTCTGAAATGCACAAAAGAGGACAAGAGGGAAACATAGATAAGAAGGATGGTTTTGAAAGTAATGTGCAGAAGTTGTCACATGCTTTTTTAAAGTAAGTGGAGTGAAATGGAGATTCATAGTTTCACACAGCATCTTCTTTTTGTGTTTAGAAATGCTCTTTTTTGGTGTTAAATTTGGGACAAAAAAATTTTAAAATGCAATCTGAGGGTTGGGATTATAAAATTCCAGAGTGAATCTGTTTAATTTGACCAATAGAAGAGACCACTTTTCATTACTGGCCTTAATGAAGGGGTTTAGAAGACATTCACCCCCACCATAGTGCTGTTCTCTTCCTCCCACTCCACCCATCCACCTACCCCAATAGACTCTAAGGGTAACTTTTACTTGCTGATACACCCACACTTCCATTCTCCTCTTGAAGCAAACCATTCAGTTTGCTAGTCTAGAGCAGAAGTCATGAACTGGAACATAGGAAACAGATGCATAACCAGCAAAGCTGACTGCCAGCACAATGTAGACAGGGGTAGTATACCCCAGACACAAATTTAAGTCAAGGAAGAGACCTTGTGACACAAGCCCTCAGGAGGTAACTCCAGGATAAGACAAAGCCAGAGAAACTAGCTGCCACTTCCTTCATAACTCTTCTGGCTAACCAAGTACTACACCTCTTTGTTTCTCCCTGACAAAGGAATACAAGTGCTCTCTGATCGTCCCTTAAATTTTAATGCCTTAGCCATTTTTGCCATGCCACAGCCCCCACTCTATGGAGAGTCAAAGGTTGTTAGGGCATCCTGTGGCATGTCTGGCAGCATTTGAAATTAAAACATAGGTGGAAACCAGTGAATGATTTTACAAAGCTGGGAGTGAGTAGCATAACCCTAATCATAACCGAGGCAGTTGATTCTAAGTGCTCTTTGAAGCAGATTAGGAAGAATGGGAAGCTGGAGATGGGCCATCAGTCAGTCACTGTAGGAGTATTTTTCAAGGTAATTAACACCCAGACTAGAGAAGTGGATATGGAAATGCAAAGGAAGAAAAAGGTCAAAGTTACAAGGAGACAACTGGCAAAACTTAGCAATGAATAGATTGTTAGAATCAGAGAAAGGGAGAAAAGTTAAAGCTAATTTCAAGATTATATGCATGGCAGCAAAAGTATGAGTACAGTAATGAGTAGTGAAGAATTTCAGAAAGGGAAATGACTGAGGAAGGTAAGATATAAAAATCGCTCATCTGAGGAGATCTACATGAAAGGATTCCAGTTTAGATGTACTAAATGCTTTTGACTGATTAAATGATTACAAAAGAAAGATCATAGTTATTTGAAAATGGTCGAGTGACCTATGTTCTAGCCCCAGCTTTTTCACTAGTGGCAAATTACTAGCCTTTCTGGTTGTCACTGGTTTGAATTAGTTTAAATTGGCTTGGTCTTTAACGGCTTTTCTAGCTCCAACATTCTATCACAGCTAACTTGACCAACGGTTGTCAAACTTTTTGGTTTTAGGACCCTTTTATACTCTTAAGACCCTACACTCCCCTAAAGAGGTTTGGTTTGTTTTTTGTTTTTTTTTTAATGTGGGTTCTATCACTATTTGGGCCCAGTGCCACAGTGGCCCAACAAATAGAATGCTGGGCTTGGAGTCAGCAAGACTCATCTTTGTCATCTTTGTGAGTTCAAATGTGGCCTCAAATGCTTCCCAGCTGTGGGACCCTGAGCAAGTCCCTTAACACAATTTGGTTAAGTTTCCTCATTCGTAAAATGAGCTTGCCTTCCAGTATCTTTGCCAAGGAAACCCCAAATGGGGTCACAAAGGATGGGACATGACTGAATGACAAAATTTTATTATGAAAATAGTTTTGACTTCACATACCTGGACCTCCTAGGTCTTTGGGAACTCCCAGTGGCCCCCAGACCACATACTGAGAAACACAGGACTAGACTATATGTAAGGTCTTTTCAGCCTCAGGTTCTAAGATTCTGGATATCATTTGCATTATAGGAGGACTCAAGAAGGGGCTCCTTTCTGCTCAAGTTTGGGAGAATAAGAATTAAACAGCCAGCAACTCAATCCAATATATATTATGTGCAAAGAGCCTGGCTAGGTTTTGGGAATATAAAGACAAAACTATTATTCTAATCTATTACTAAAAGTATTCTGATTTAATTTTTTACAATTGCAGCTTACACTTTTTAATCAAAAGAAAAAACTAGCACCACTACTTTTCAAAACCAAACCAAACCAAACCAAACCAAACCAAACCACAAGTCAGATCCACACATCAAAGCCCAGAGAGCAGTCTTTGATCCCTGTACATCGGCATGGCTCCCCAGAGAACACTACCCACTCACCTCAACCAGGTCCGCAGAGACGGCAGCAATAGAAAAGGCAGTGGCAGTGTCTCTCTGATAGAGAGATGGCAGCACCTAAGAGAGCTTTGGGTGAGTCAGTAAGAAATATCTAGGTCCTGGATATGGTCAACTGTGTGACAGGGAATTCTATGGCCTCAGAAGAGAGGACTGCTTGAGTATAATGGAAGAAGTGGCTAGAGGTCCAGACCTAACCTTCTGGAGGGGAGGGGAGGGAAGGGGAGGGCAAGCAAGCACCCAAGCTAAAAAAAGGTTTGGATGTTAAGAACCTCCTCCCACCTTCCCCCCCCCAAAAAAACCCCAACCATAACCATAATTTGGCCCCTTGGGCAGTAGTAGATCAGTCCTATCCAAGAAAAAAATTGGGGTAAAATGGATAGTTTGAATCACACACCTATACCTAGCGTCCTATAATGTGGAGGGGAAATTTTGGACAGTCTGAATTTCCTGGTCATAATGGAGGAAAGAACTTTGCCCTTCTACCATGAGTTATTCAGAGTGTGAAGAAGTGACTCACTTTTAAACCCATTTTCATTTTAAATAACCACTAATTTGGGCCTTATAAAAACTGGCAACCATAATTACTTCTATCACAATAAAATGCTTCCATATAAAGGGGGAGAAAAATTCAACCAATTAGCTTTTGATTGCCAGCAGGCTCTCTCCCATCTTCATATAGGATTATGGCTCCTTTTTTGTTGTTCCTTAAGCTTCTCCCAGAATGCTGAGGACTAGTTATGCTATTTGATGAATGAGAACTTGCCTGTTTTTATAACATACCAAACAGTTTAAAATCATTATATAAATGAAGACTTTTAGCTACATTATAAAAATATCTAAAAATCACTCAGTTGATGCCTGCTGAAAATAATGTTTTTTAAACATTCTCAATTTTCTAAATAATGTTTTCCTCATGAACCACAGAAACCTAGCAAATGTTTGACCTCTCAGAAAAAAAAGCTGCATATTTTCCATATGAAATATTTTAAAATATTTTTCGGGATACCTCGTGATATAATAGGTCATTCTAGGCCAAATACAGGTATGGTTTGCAGTACCTTCCCTCTTCTTTTTCTATCTTGCCCCTCTCCAGAACCTCATTATCAATATTTCAGGTGACACTGGAAACCCCCAAGCCCATGAAGATTTCCCTTGGTATGGGCGGATGAGAACAGTTTGTTCCAACGGCTATGAAGGTGGCTGAAGCAGGTGCTGTGGAGCTTAGAGCTTGGTCAGACATCGAAGATGCCAAGGCCATCCACCCATCGCAGACCATAGCCAATCTTCTTGACTTTTGTGCTGCTACTGGACTCTGATGACCCCGGAAGAGACAGTGAGGCTGATGACTTTGTGTAACTCTGCCTCACTTAAATACAATCCACATGTAAGTCAAGACATCACCTGTGATGTCACTGGTCCTCTTCAAAAACCAAGGACAACAACCACCAATGTTTTCCACGCTCCAAATTACCTACTCACACTCTTGTGCCTCCCTCTCTGAACATATGCATCTTTCATGCCTACATTATGCTTTGTACTCTAGGCAGCTGAGTACATGTCTTATCTTACTTGCTAGAGTATAAAGTTCTTGACTGTAGTGCCTGCGTCCTATCTATCTCTGTATCCCCTTCAGCTTCTAGCACAGTGCCGTACACAGAGCGGACACAAATATTTTCACTTAAGTTGAAAGTATTGAAAGTATGGTAGGAACAACTGAATTCCAAAAAATATATCTAGCTCTACCAAATTTTAAAGAAAAACTCAAGATAACCAGCAGAGGTACTTTAAAAAAAAAAAAAAAAAAGGTTGTTCTTTTTACACATACAAGAAAATGCCTAACAATGTAGCACTGAATATCACACCAAAATAAAGTTCTACCTAGAAGGGTAACAGTGTTCCGTTGTCTTTACAGATTTGATACTAGGATCAGTCCTACAGACCTAGTGACATTTGAAGCAATTTTTGCTGCAGCACAACTTTATTTGCTGGACAGGTATGCAGACTCTATCATAGAAGGCTATTCAAGCTGCTACTACAAGGTGCAGTGAACTAAACTGAGCTAACCAAAGCAAATGTTTGAAGGTGTAAGTAGTCCCTCTCTTAAAAAACTTCCACAATAACTATCATTTAATGGGACATGCACTGTCCAATATGTTTTCACCAGAAAACTGGGTACAAATCCTTTGTTTCAAAATTGTGATCACCAAGTTGTAGAGTTGGAAGGGACCTCAGAGCTCATCTAATCTAACCCCCTTGGACAAGGGATAAGATCATTTGAAGCCTGGAGAGGTTACTTGCTCATGTTCAAACAGGCAATGGCAGAGCTGACATTCAAATGTAGATCTTATGATTCCAAATACTCTAGTGAAGAATATTCAAAAGAGATGGCACAGAACATGAAAGAGATTGTTCCCAACACCTCTACCCTTCACCATTACCACTGCATAGCAAATGCCCAAGTCTTTAGCCCAAGTTTTTATCTCCATCTCTCATCTCCCATACTCTCCTATACTCTGGCCCCTCAGTTCCAGGTCTCAATAATCATTTCCAACTGAATGTATCAGTCTCTTCAAAATCAAATGCCCCAAACTAAAATAATCTTCCCACTAAAACCAGCTTCTCCTCCTGACTTCCTTATTTCTGTTAATGATCTAACTCAGTGGTTCTCAACCTGTGGGTTATGTTCAATTTGTAACAATGAAAATACATCCTGCATGTCAGAGATTCATAACAGTAGCAAAATTACAGTTATGAAGTAGCAACAAAAATAATTTTATGGTTGGGGGTCACCACAACATGAGGAACTGTATTAAAAGGTCACGGTACTAGGAAGGTTGAGAACCACCTAAACCATTCCCTGGTTCAGAAACTCAGTGACTTCTGACTCCTCAGTCCACCCCTTCCCTCCTCCAATCACCAAGACCTGGCAATTAGCAGATTTAAGGCCTTTTTTTTATTATCAGTTTCTTTCCTTTCCATAGACACAGTCTCTTATTACTTAATACTGAAACTATTGTTAATTTATCTAAACTGCTTTCCCTTCCATCTCCTATTCATAAGACAGAGACAAATGAAAATGTATAGATATCATATTATGAGTTCAGTGGAACAGAAATGTTGCAAGTGGTTATGGTGTGGTACTAAAAATGGTATAAACCCCATATGGGTTGATTAAATTTACCTTGTTTCACTAGCATAGCATACATGTACTCCTCATTATCACATGCCATCACTTGGATTTAGATAAGCTAGGATAGCTGCAATGCAAATTCTTAACTACTGTAAAATCTGAATGATCTTTTTATGGTGATATGACACAAATAAGGACACTGCATTATTATTTAATATTCAAGAATATGAATGCTTTCCAAGAAGCATAGAATTTGATATCTCTGAGAATAACTATAGTTTTGTTACAGAGCAAATAAGTATTTAACAGGAGAATAAAAATGTAACTTTTTTTAACCCACAGCAAAAGTGCTTTCTGACCTGTATGTAAATTACATTCTTCAAGTTACAATTATTCTGAATAGGTCCAGAGGGCAGAACTAGGAGAACTAGGTGAAAGATTTAGGGTTGATATAAATGAAAAAATTCCTAATGACTAAAATTATCCAAAATAACAACACTTTCACATAAATGAATTCTGATATTCCCTTTTCTATTCACATTCTGTTGTCATTCCACTTCTCTCTATCTTGCAATCCCAAATGTTCTCATCCAAGACCACAGCCTCATATTTCACTGAAAAATCTGAGGTCATTCGAGAAGCTTCCCTTCTCAACTTTTCTCCCAGAAGCCTCTACTCTGTCTCAAATAATGGGGTAGCCCTTCTCCTTGACTAGGCAAACCTTTACTTGTACAAGCAGTCCCATTCCATCCTATCTTCTCCAGCAAACTGCCTCCTCTATCATTCTGACATTTTTCTTCAATCTTTCTATCTATTGGTTACATCCCCATTGTCTACAAAACATGCTCAAATCTCCCAATTCTAAAAAACGATACTTCCTTGGTCCGTCTATACATGCTAGCTGTCTTCTATTCAGGCTATCTTCCCATTTCTCTCCTCCCTTTTGTAGCTAAATTCCTTAAGACCGTGTAAAATGGATGCTTCCACTTCTTTTTCCCTCATTCTCTTAATTCTTTATACAGTCTAACTTCCAATTTCATCATTCAACTGAAACTGCCCCCTCCAAAGTTATAAGGGCTCTCTTTAATTTCCAAACCTATGGCCTTTTCTCAGTCCTCATTCTTCTTTCCTCTCTGCAGCTTTCTTTCAACAAAGTCCATCTCCCTTCTCCTTGATTCTCCCCTCTCTCTAGGCTGTGACACTACTGGGTCTTAGTTCTCCTCTTATTCGTCAGCTGCCCCTCCTCCATCTTCTTGTCTAGAGCTTAATCCAGGTCCCACCCAACAGCTATGATATATCCCCCCAAGGCTCTGTTCTGGGCCACCTTCTTTCCTCCCTCTATACTATTTTGCTGAGTGATTTCTTACACTCCCATGGTTCCAATTATCATCTACATGGAAATGTTCCTCAGCTCTATTTGTCCAGTCCATACTTCTCTCCTGTTGATTCTACCTTCACAATATCGCTCATATAAGCTCCCTTTTTCTCCTCTAGGATCTTTATTGCCTCTAGGATAAAATATAAAACCCTTGGTATGGCTTTGAAAGCCCTTCAAAACTCTGCCCCTTCTTATCTTTCCAGTTGTCTTATACCTTCCTCCCCTTACCTCTTTGCCCCCAAATATACACTGAAATCAAGTGACACCAGCCTCCTTGTTGTCCCCTACATTCAGAGGTCCATTTCTGGACTTCAACTTTTGGAATTATACAAAGTAAACCGTGAGAGATAACATACCAAGTCAGAAATCTCTATCTAATTTGTAATCCTCCTTTCACATATTCTGTTCTTACTCACCAATTCTTGGAACATATGTGCTATGCGCAAAACACATTTCCAGGGTTTATTCCAAAAACAGAAAGCACATGCTACATGGCCTTTCACCCTTCAATGGCACAGCAGAGACAAAACCCACCTTGAATCAGGAAACTCCAGTTTCAAATCCCACCCCTGACATACACTAGCAGAATGATCAGAGGCAAGTCATTTCTCAGACAATAAGTCATAAGTTAACAGAGGGAAACTTCCAAATGAGAGTTCCTTACATGAATGAAATCCAGGTCTAGCATAAAAATAAACAAAAATGAAATGGATAACTATAAAGTGACTATAATTTTAGAAGCATTAGGAGTATAGATCTAGAATTAGAACGGAACTCAGATATATGGACCAAATCCTTCATTTTACAAGGAAACTGAGACCCAAATTAAGTCACACAGAAATAGAATTTGAACCCAGGTCCTCTGACATAGCATACATAAATATACATACACACACACACACACACACACACACACACACACACACATACATACCACCTCCAAGTGGTCCCATATACTTCTACAATGAAGCAAAGTCTTATTCTGAATTATTTTTAAAATATGCAGCTGCAAACTGGGCACAATGCATTATTTAAATTTACTGAATATTCACTTAAATGGAGAATTAAGCTGTACATATTTGATGTATACATGAATATTTTCTAAATTATTTTAAAACTATAATTGCTTTATAGTTGAACTACCAACAAAGGAATCTTTTTACTGTTCCAAATAGACAATCTAAGCAATTAGTGAAAACTGCAAATGTTGAAGGAATCATGAATCAGCATATGATGTTACCTGAAACTAATGAATTAGTTGAATTAACATACTTGTGAAGGTGCTAAAGATGAGTGAAAAAGACAAAAGAACAAAATGAGGGAGGAAAGAGGCAAAAAGGGTCCTGTATAATTAATCAATTCATGCTACTTAGCAATACCAGCTGTAGCAGTGGCCTTACTAATTTAAACTGTAAAAAGTAACAGTTCCAGTTGTTTTTTGGTATGTTGAATACACTAAATATAAATTAATTTCCCATGTTTCATAATTCATAGGTATGTTAGGTGGATCATATAAGCTCATAAATGAATGAAAAGTTTGCTGGTTTTAATGGCAGATAAAAAGACCTACTTGTGGATGATAAAATGTTGTTTTTAAACTCCCTACAGCGTTTCTCATTACCAAATCATATAGTTCTGTAATTCCTTCCTACATGTACTAAAAATAGAGAATGTTTTTTCATCAAGTTGAAAGAGAAAAAAATAGATCAAACAATATTTTTCTTCTATTTTAATTAAATATATTCTGCTTAAGCACAGTTCTTAAAAGCAAGGGAAGAAAAATATTAGAGTAAAAATAATTGTTACTGTTTAGATTTCAGGGAGAAAGAATTTCACTTTTAGTTTGGTACTTCCAACAATACAGAACTATCCTGAGCTTAGAAGATCTCGTATTGCTACCATCTAAGGGTTAAAAAGACCAGAGTTAGAATTATTAGGACAGAGACTTCTCCAAAGATTATGCTGGGTTCTCAGCCTTCCCTCCTAATTTTTATGACAATCCTTTTCTCTACAATAATCTGACATGGATATGTAGTCAAATGCACAATGTAAATGTATTACAATTCAAAGGAGTTTGAGAGTATAGGTATTTCACAAGTGTAGCTGACTTAACTTGATTCAAGTTGAAAGCATTTAACAATTTTTTCTAATTTCATTTTCCTTTTCTCCACAAGTTATGGACAGGGACACAGAGAATGGAGGCAAAGAATCCATTGAAGAATACTGCATTAGTCCAGGAGCCGAGCTTGCATATTCATGTTGTTGCATTAGCAAAGATCATAGCAACTCTGTAAGATCGCACCAAACTAAAACCAACCAAAAACTCTTCCTTTAATCCTGTTACCCTATGACCTATTGCTTTTCAGTCTCTTCCTTTCACCTATGCATTCATTTCCTCCATTTATCATACTCATTCAAGGATTCCTTAACCCCTTCCATCCCAACCACCAGAGACTGCTCTCAGAGGTCACCAATGACCTCTTCACAAAATCTGGCCTTCCTCAGCAGTCTTCATCCATCCCAACTCTTGGGAGCACAAACAGTTACCAAGCTCACTTTTTCTTAAAACTCCATTATGTCCATGGTGCTACACCCATCCTGATTCTTCTACCACATTTCTGACTACTTCCTCTTTTATCTTCTTACTTGGGTTCTCTTCTTCCTCCTGCCCCCTAATATCTTAAAGCTCAGTCTTTGAATTCTTTCAAGAGGTTCCTAATATTCTAAGTATCAATACATACTTCTTTTACCTTCTAGATTCCTGGAATGGGGGAGAGGTGGGTAATAATTCACATACACACCAATCTCTTCTAAAAGGATAATAGGTCTTAGAAAAGATAAAGCATTTAAGTGCTTACTATGTGTCAAAAAGACAGGAAGCTATGAGCCATGTAACTATAAACTGAGCAAACTGTTAAAACAGCAGGACTTTCCTGTTTCAAAAACTGACCTTTCACTTTGGGGGGGGGGGGAAGGGGAAGAATCCACCAATGACCCTCGAATCTAGCATTTAGCTTGAAATGCAAAAATTCAACTCGAATTCACAGTAAAAGGAACAGGCTACAAAGACTAGCAAAAATAAAATTAACTACAGTTTCAGTTGCTTTGACTAAACCAGTGGGGAAAAGTACATAGGCTTTAAGTTCTATATGGGCAATACTGCAAGGTCAGAGCAAAGATGCTCCATGCCACCTTTCCATTCTTTTTTCCTCTCCCAGCTATTCAAAGCAGTAATACCTCAATTTCTACATATCATGTTTGATTTTTTTGCCACTCTTCCCTTTACCACTCTAGTAATCATTCTTCTAGCAAAAACAGAGGCCAGAGAGGTAAGGTGATTTTCCTTATATTCACACAGATAAAACAGTGACAGAGCTGGAAGATTCAAACCCAGGTCTGATGACTCCAAACACTGCAGTGCACTAGTATTTATAAGAGACGGTAAAGTGTGTGAAGTAGTGTTCACAACATCTCCAGCCTTCTTTCTCCCCTGGCTTTAAATAGGATTACTAACGCAAAAAATTTCTAAATTGTCATCTCCAGCTCTGATCTCTCTCCAGTGCTTCATTCCCTCACTTCTAGGTCTTTAGTAGTCAATTTCAACCAAATGCACCATGACCTGGAACTCAACATTTAGTACCACACTCCTCTTAAAGCCAGCTTCTCCTGACTTCCCTGTTTCTGTTAATAACACAACCATTTCCTAGTCAACAGTATTCAAAATGAAAATGACTTGCCTTCTCAAGTCTTCTCCTCCCCTCTTCCAATTACCCAGATCTGTCATATATTCCTTATGAATTTCTTTTGTATCTGTTTCCGTTCCCCCATTCCTGTTGTTTCAGGGTCTCCACACTTCGTCTCTAAATTATTAGTACTACACTAGTCTCCCTGGCCTCCTTATCATTCTCCCTATGATCAATTCTGTGCAACTTGGACACAGCAACTAGTATCGGTACCTTGTACATAATTAAGCCCTCAATAAAAACTTGTTGAATGAATGCCAAACTTCATAGGATTATAAAATTGTAAATGTAGAACTGGAAGGGACCTCTAAAAACCATCTAATCTAATCTCTTCATGTTACAGATGATGAAAGTGAGGCCCAAGGAGGTTGGGTAACTTATCCACTAGATAGGAAGCATGAGGAGTGATCTGAACACAGGTCCTATCCTTGTAGAGTCTTCCAGTGCTCTTTCTACTACACCAGCACAAGTTCTACTTTTCATCTTACCCTAATTAATTTTGCTCAACTGCTATTATTTCCCAATAATATTAATTTAAATTATATCAAATTAGTATTTATATAGCACCACAAGTTTAATGGTGTTTTCCTTTATACAAGTGTTGTTATCCTCAAAGGGGGGGGGGGGGCAGATCGTTGATAGGATCTGGATTCAAAACCTGCCTCTGATACTTAGACCCTTGGCAAGTCATTTAATTTCTATTTCTTAATTTCTCAGTCTCTTCAACTGCAAAGAGGATGAAACTAGGTGTTTTTAAGGTCCTTTCCTATTTTAGATCCATGACCAAAAGGGGAAAAGGAGTGGAGGCTCAGAGAGGTTCAGACTGGCCCAAGATCACATGGCTAATTAATTGGCAGAAAGGACTCGTACCAAGTAATCTTACTCCAAGTCTGATGCTCTTTCCACTACATCACGTTAAACTGTTATCTCATTTCAAGGTCTAATATCCATTTTATAAGCATATTAAACGTCCTAGGTCAAAATCATTCACAACCACATTAATAAACATTGCAAGATGTTAATGTTTTATCCTATATCCTACATCAGAATTTGGACTCAGAAGTCAGTCTTTTCCCAAATTCACTAAGGATTCTCAAATCTGCATGACATCTGGTAATTTTTAATAACAATCACTTCATAGTATCATGGGCTGAAAAGGACCTTGTAAGTGGTGTAGTTCAGCCTCCTCATGTCAAAGGCTACAGAACTAGAGGCTCAGAGAGATGAAGGGCCTTATATGCTCACACAGGCAACCAAGCAGCAGAGCCAGAATGTCAACCCAGGTCTTCCTATGTCAAATCCTGTGTTCTTTCCACTACACCAACCATACTGTCTTGAGAAGTAACCAAGTAAACTCTTGTCAGTGATCATTTTCCTTTGTTCTTTGCAATTCTGAGTGGTTAGGGAAGTGAAAACATACCATAAAACTTCAGTCAAATAAAGTTTGCTTTAGGATATCCTGATTTGTTGAATTTTCAGAAATAACCAAAGGCCTGACCCTCACTGAAAATGCTAAGTAGATTTTTCTTGTTCTAAGCATATGAATACCCTGTATGAGATCTTCTTTTGATGACACAGTCCTCTAGGACAAAGGAAGACCTGAGTTCAAATCCAACTTCTGACACTTACTTAGTTGGATGATTTTGGACAAGGAAACTTGTTTGTCTCAGTTTTTTCATCTGTTCTCCCCTGAAAATGAAGATAATAATAGCACTTACCTCCCAGGGATCTTGTGAGGATAAAAAGGGATAATATTTATTGTTTTCCAAATGAGCTATTATTATTATTAGATGAGAATAGTTCAGACCACCAATTTTCATCTTTCTCTATTGTTAATACAGAAAAGAGTAGGTCATGACAACCAGGACATCCTCCTATTTATTTTTTAACTAAATCCAGTATAAGAACATCTCTTGTATTGTGCCACTTTTTCCAAAGAGGGGAGGGGTAATGGAGTGCAGAAATGTTCTATTTGAGGATTCTGGTCAGTCAGATTCCAGTTAAGATTGTATTAAGTCAGTCCAAATGTTTAATTATAATAGCCATTTTTTTTCAGTGTATTTCCTTCCATATCTCACATAATGACTAGGGTTTTTTTTTTCCTATGAACTATAGTTAATGGTTATTATAATGCTCTGAAATCTTCACATTCTGCTCATACTTTTACAATGCTCAATGCAACACAATGGGCCTAACAGAAAAGTTAGTCAATAAATTAAACAAATGTTAGTAAATTAAAATTCCCTATTTAACCATTTCTAAATATTATCCTTGCTTATATTTCTTCTAAGTTGTATGTCAACATTTTAAAATATCTACCATGCTAATGGATTTCTTTTCTTTGTTTAATCACCAAGAATCTCATTAAAATTCCAGTACCTCAGATTACCTAGACAGCTCCAAGATTTCATTCATATTGCTGCACTCACATGTTTCACATACTATTAAAATATATTTTCAAAAGTTCAATTCCCAGATCATTTTTACTTTAATTTCAAATTAAATTCAATAAGACAAATACCTCGTTATCTTTTTCTTTAAATTTTTAATTATATTCTCTGCTTAAAATACTTGAAAGTTGGCACTGATCTTTTCTTTGACGGATACTTTAAATTAGAAAGCAGTGACACACGAAGTGAATATAAACGCCACATTTATTCTTGCTACTAAATGAAGTTTAAATAAATTTGTATTCCAATTTTAACATTTTGATTTTGTTTCAAATTGTTCCTAAGTTAACAGACATTATCACTGTTCTGCTCTGATGTTGCATCTGCCTCGATCTAACAAGTTTTTCCTTCCATTCCTTCAACTTTTTTATAATGACTTTACAAATCACCCTAAAGATATTGTTTGCGAGATTATATCAAGTAACCAGGCAGCATTTCAAAACAGCAGGGTAGACTGGGATCTGTATTCTATGGTTTCTAGTATAATACTATATACCTAGGGCTATCAAGTTATACATAGAATTTTAGAACTGGAAAGGGCTTTATCAATAATCTAGTCCAATCCTCTTAGTTATAAATAAGGGTATTTAGGCACAATGACTTTCCCAGGGGTGTGCAAGACTGCAAAACCAATTAGCAAAGATGGCATAAAGGCTCAGTTATACTGGACTTTTTACAATAACTTGATGCCTGATGAGAGCAGAAAAACAAACATTTATTTTTCTTTAGCAGTCCAAATTAACATGGATCAGGGATGCTAAAACGCAGAGTCAGATTAAAATTATTAAAGAGATATATTTTCTATCAATATCAATTATGTTAGAAATGTAGAGAAGGCACTACTCATAGACTCATTTCTTTCCCTGCTCTATCTTTTCCAATCATTCCCATGAACTGACACTGTTATTCTTACTGTTTTATTCATTCTGTTGACATTTTGCCACTTAGTTCTTATGTTATACAATTTTATGCATGCTAGCTTATAAAAACTAATTACTTTTAATACAAAATATTATACAGGTCTTTGTCCACTGATATAAAATTAGCATTAAAGTTGTTCTATTTCAAACGTATGTTCATTTTTAATACAATTAAAGAAAACAGGCTGACACTGTTAAAAAAAAAAAAACTAAGACCAAATAAACACAAGAACTCTTCCTATGTCAACACCAAGTTTTCAAAATAAAGATATTACATATGAAGAAATGTTAGCGTGCATAGCAATTTTTATTTTTTATGTAGTAGATACAAATGTGGAACTGTTTTTTAACATATAACTAAAATAAATTTTTCTATACATCAATTATGTCATGCTACATTTGATCCCCAAAATCAAATGCCTTAGGTTAAATTGTCTTCCCAGAAAACCCAAAGCTTGCCAAACTTCAAGCTGATTTCTCTTACTACAAAATAAATGTAGCAGTCATATGAATATAAAGTCACAATATAAATAGCTACAATACATTTGGTATAAACATTGCTACAATGTTTCCCTAGCACAATTGCCTTACAATTGAAGGCCACTCAGAGATGAAAGAACATTGCTTCAAAGTACAAAGTAAAATTACTACCATTTTACTATGTTAAACAAGCCAATTCATACTGTCAATCTCACCCATAAAAATATAACCTCTGTGAAAGAGAAATCTATCAACAAACAACCAAAACCACAATGTAGTCTATGTGTAGAATCTAGAAACTCATGAGTAGAAATTTCACAGTCCCACACAGCCACCAAGATACTCCTATGGTATTAAGTGACCAGCCACCAAAAACATCACCCTGAAAATTATATTCATCCCAGAGGAGCTTTTTTTGTGAAGAAACCAAAGTTTTTGCATAATAGTGTATTTTCTGTTCTAAGTTATGAAGTCTTGTACCTGTAATACCAAAGAAGTTGTCAGGCTAAAATGGAATTAATCACATGTCAAATCCTCAGCTTCTAATCTAAAAAGAAGTCACCATTCTACTTGACCTCTTTAACACTAAATTCCACAAATTAATCCATATATGCTTCAGGACCTATACCTGTACACATAAAATCACCCTTCCCTAACCTCTACTTAAAAAGGCAAGTTAGCAACTCAGTAATTTGGAGTCATTTAAAAACATGTTCAATCTAAAGTTGTTTACTTCTTCCCTCAATTAGACTCAAGGGAATGCACATAAAACCAAATTCAAACTGGAGAGCTTTCTTTCACTTTTCACCTCAGATGATTATTTAACTGCAGTTAGCTCAGAAACAAAATTCAGACATTTAAACTTGACTGGCTCTGTCAACAGCTACTATCAAGTTTCCTGATCCACTCTAAGTAGATTAAAACTGCAGGAGTTTCACACTCTCAGATCAGAATGAGGCTTATTTCAGACCCTCAAACCGCAGTCCGCATAGCCCACAGCAATACATCTTCAACTCTCTTGGCTACCTCTTCAAGGGAGACATTAAAGCATTTTGCCGAAGGGATAGCAATTTAACAAATATTTAACAAGCAGGATGCTGGTATGCCCAGAGCCATTACCTCAATATCCTTACCCCTCAATGCTGATCTTCTGCAACTCGTGACTTATGTCCAGTTATGTGAGGAAGGACAGAGGGTAAGAGGAAAGGAGGAAAGAAAAAGGAGGGAGTAAAAGAGGGGCCAAAAACAAAGAGAAGGGGAAATGTGAGAGGAAAGAGTAAAAGGGCAAGAGAGAGGAGAGAGAGAAGGAAGGGTTGGAGGGGAAAGAACGCTTGGCTATGCATGTCTTGGGTCAAACAGAAGGATAAGGTAATCTGTGGAGGACGGGAAGGGTCTCAAAACACAGTTGTCATAACTGCGCTGTCTTTTTTCTTTGCCTCTCTTCCCCGCACAGCTCCCCACTCCAAACCGCATTATGTTAAACAGTACTGCTCAAACTGAAGAAATGAGCCCCGTCTTTCTAGACTTCGTTATTTCCTTCTTGCAAGGAAGTCACAGAATGCACCCAGAGCAATGACAGGTATCTCTCTATCTTCTCTCGGAGCAGCTTCCACTGCGCCCAGGCTGGCCGACTCTCCATCTGTCTGGGGACCAGTGCCCGCAGGGTGGGAGCAAGCTCCCACCCCCGCAGCTCGGGGTGAGGGCGCACACGCACACGGGGGGGGGGGGAGGGCGAAGAGAGTAGCGCCGCCCGCTAACTTCCCCCGCGCCAAGCAGCCCCCAGCCCCATTTCCACTGAGCCCCGCGCGCCCCCCCCTCGGCTCCGGAGAGTGTGCGTGTCCAGCGTCCAGCGCGGCGAGCGCAGCCCTCCCGGCCCCGTTATCTGCAGGCACGTCAGGAGCCGGGATGCGCGAGCCAGGCCGGGGGAGGGGAGGGAAGGATGTCCCCCAGCAGCTGGGGTGGGGGAGGACGGAGGGAGGGAGAGAAAGAGAGAGGGAAGGGAGGGGGAAGCAGCCGCCGCCCCCGCGGCCGGAGCCCTTACCGAGTGGTTCACCCCCCACATGAGCACGCTGAGCAGCGGGTCGCTGGCTCGGAACAGCTTCACTTTCTGCGCGACGAAGTGCTTCTTCTTGGTCTTGGTCTTGCTCGCCATGACCGAGGACACCAGGTTGCCGGGGGTCGCCATGGCCGCCGCCGCCTCCGTCCCCTCCAGCGCCGCACCGCCGAAGCCGGGGAGCCGCCCTCGCTCACACGCTGCCGGCCGGGAGCCGCGGCCGCATGCCGGCCCCGCGCCGCGCCGTTCTCCACGGCCGCCGCCTCCACCCGCTCCCGCTCCGGCTCCCGCGCCGGGCGCCCGCGCGCACTGGGGGCCCCGCAGCCGCCGAGGAGGAGCCGCCGCCGCTGCCGCGTCCGCCCGCCCGCTCGCTTGCTCCTCACTCAGCCCGCGGCTGGACCAGGCGCGCCGAGAGCGGCTTCCGCGTTGGGCGCTGGCGTCATGACGCACGAGGCGGGCGGGAAGCGGGGCCGCCACGGGGTGGGGGGGCGGGGGGGACCGAGGGGAGTGAGGGGGCCCCCCCCAGCCGAGGCGCTCTTGGCTGGGGGCGCGCCCCCGGGGCGGGGCTGGGCGGGCAGAAGAGCGGGCGCGAGCGCGGCCCCGGGGGAGGGTGTGAGGCTTGGGAGGGAAAGGGGGGAACGGAACGAGAAGGAAACCCCCACGGCACGGCTAAGTTCTAGGGAGAAAAGCCACCAGCGAGGGGCCTGCCTGCCCGAGAGGGGTAAAGAAACGGGGCGCAATCGTCGCAGCTGGCACTTTTATTATAGGGCTTTACATAATTATCTGACACCATCTCTGAGGACCAGGACACAGGTATAAGCATCCTTCCCCGCTTTACAGGCAAGAAAACTCGCAGGCAGAAGTCGGGCCCAGCTCTTTCCTGACCTCAAGTTCACTGCCCTTTTAGATAAGCCTCACTGCCTTCTTCACAAGATGTCAGTGGCCAAGACCAGGATCGTGCAAGTACGGAGCAATGGGGGTTTTACTGACATCTGGCTGAACCAGAGACTCCCGCTGACCTTTTCGGTCTGTTTCATTTTGCTCCCTTTTTACCTACTCCCACCTTCTACTGGATCTGGACCACTACGTGTTCCCCCACACCAAATACAGTGTTTCATCTCCCACTTCTTTTGCCTTTGCACAAATGATGCCCCATGTTTAAGTTACACTCCTTCCTCCTTCCTGCCTGGTAGAATTCCTATCTTCCTTCAAAGCACAACATCCTCAAAGACAACTTTAATCCCTCCAGTTGTTACGGGTCCAGTAGGCCGTACTGCCCTCTCTTTACTTGGCAGTAAGTTATGTCTGTGGATGATCCTTGTAGCTACTAAAATGTTCGGTAGTGTACTGACCTTGTCAGTTTTTGTCTTTGTTATTTCCAGTTCCCAACACCTCCCCTTTCAAATAGTTGACATTTCATAAATGTTTGATTGTCCTAAATAACCCTAAAATAAACTTTACAGACCAAAACTCACTAGTCTTACCAACTAATCAACCACTATTGACCACCACCAGAACTCTTACTGTATTGAGCCTTCCACATAGAACTTTAAAAAAACTTTCACCAGACTCTACCATCTTCTATCCTTCATTTCACCATCAAACTACTAGAAGAAGCTGATATTCTCCATTCTTCCATTTCTTCTAGTTGCACTTACTCTGTAGCCCTTTGCATTCTGGCTTCTAACCTCATCACTCAACTGAAACTGCTCCCTATGAAGTTACCAATGATCTCTTAGTTGACAAGTCTGATCTTTTCTCAGTTGTCATTCTTGATCTCTCTGCAGCATTTGACACTGTCGAGTGCCCTTCACTGCTGGATGCTTTTTCTCTGGGTTTTCATGTCACAATTCTCTGTTGGTTCTTTTACCTGTCTGACCACTCCTAAGTCTCCTTTGATAGCTTATCAGCCATATCACACTCCCTCAGCCTCCTCAACTCCCATGACCTCTGTCTCCAGTTTGTCACTTACACAAAGGTGTGGTCAAAGCCTATTCCTTTCTTTCAAAGCCTCTGCTCTAGGTCCAAGAATTCCTAGTTGCACTTCTGATTGGAGAGTGAGGGGTAGGTATGGGAAGAGAAAGCATTTGCTAGCGCAAAGTCTGGGAAAGGTGAGGACCATCCTTTGAAGTTAACAGAAACAAAAGCATCTTTAGAACAAGAGTATCAGTGTAATAACATTATTGTTTCACTTGCAGGTAAGGAAACAAACATACTGTTTCTCATATAATCTGATAATATAGGAGCTCTTAACCTTTTTGTATCATGAACCTTTTTGGAAGTCTTATGAAGCATATGGACCTTTTCTCAGAATAATGTTTTTAAACACATAAAATTAAACACAGAATTACAAAGGAAAGAAATTATAATGAAATGCTTTTATTAAGCTATTAAAAGTTCTTGGACACCTTGTTAAGAATCCCTGACTTAATGTAACATACATAGGTTCTCTACACATGGAAACATTTTGTGAGCTGTTATCAATTCAGAAATTCTTTCTTGGGTTCTTAGATTGGGTCCAGGTTTCTTTTGTCCGACATCTATATCATCAGGAAGGTTGAATCCTCCATATGTGTGTGTGTGTGTGTGTGTGTGTGTATTTAAGCTTAACTATTGAGTGATCACAATCACTAACATTAACTTAGTATTTCCTGATTGCAAAGCCCTTTGTAACAACTGGTAAGGAGGGAGATAGTCCAAGTATTAGTAACTTCATTTTTAAAATGGGGAAACAGAGGCTCATGCAGACTTTGTGAGTCGTTCCAAATCATAGAGCTATGAAGTGACAGCCAGGACTACAAGGCTGCTGCTCATTCAAATCTACCCCTACACTGGCTTCTCTGATTTCTTACCTGTATTTTATGTGAGCATGAAGTGATAAATCAATCCTGTGAACTGATCCTAATTCAGACACTTATTCAGGCAATGTAAGTAAAGGTTGGGGAATAAAGCCATCAATAATCAACAAAGTTTCTGAATATCCCTTCTAGGGGGCACAAATACTCTTTAATGCAAAGGGGAATGAGAGGAGGGGATTCCTTTAAAAAGCAAAAGGAAGAAAATATAGAGCAAGGAGCCTGAGATCTTCAAGTTTGTGGAACTGAGTCAAAAAAGTCAAAAAACATCCCCCTGCTGTTGTACCTCTTGGCATAAAGTGTGTTATGCTACCACCCTAGAAGGATGCCCAGGGTGCTAGAGTTTACAAGCAATGTTCCAGTAACCAGTCACCAAGGAAAGACATGGAGTATTTAATATGGTTGAAAGTCACTCAGTATTTTCTGTTTTTCTTTTTCTTTCTATAAATAAACCAAGTGACTAACATCATCCCACTTAAAGTGTAGTAGACTCCTGTTGGCCAAGCTGTACTATTTTTCCTTTTTTTTTCTTTTTGGAGGGGAGAAGGCAGGGAAATTGGGGTTAAGGTCACAGGAATAGTAAGTGTTAAGTGTCTGAGGTGGGATTTGAACTCAGGTTCTTCTGACTCCTGGACCAGTGCTCTATTCACTACACCACCCAGCAGCCCCTGAGCTGTACTATTTTAGGAAGAGGAGGCAGAAGAGCATGAAAGTTCGAGTTGGTTGCCTCTTTGGATGTAGTACACACTCAATAAATCATAAATGTAGAGCTTTGTGGAACCCTCAGACCATCCAATCCAATCTGCTCATTTTACAGATGGATTCTGATGTTCAGAGATGTTAAATGTCTTTCCTGAAGTCCTGTAAGTCCTGTAAGCAGTAAAGCTGGTATTCCAACCAGGTCTGATGTCAACACTACATTGCCTCCTAGTTTGCTAACATTTTTAAAAAGTAGAATATTTTCTTCTTTCCTTTGGATTTGCTATTTTAGGAGTACATTATAGCTATAGAACTAGCGTTGGAGTTCTGAAGCCATTTCATTCATGTGACAAATATTTAATCAGTGACTTTACAGAATACACATTACATTCCTCCTCAAAACAAACTGGTCCTGAAAAATAGTGTCAATGTTATTCTCCCCATTTTACAGATAAGAAAATTGAGACCAGTTAAATGATTTGCTCAGGATTCCAGAGATAATTTCAGTACCCTGACTCCAATATAGGTCTAGTGACTCTAGGAACAGTAACATTGCTGAGCTTTCTGCCTCAACATTTTGTTTATTACCTACTGAGAAGATTGTAGAGAAGGTAGGTTTTCCTTGGATCTTATGACCAGGAGTTTAATTAACTAATCATAAACATTTATTAAGGACCAGCTATGGGAAAGACACTGTGCTGTGGGCTGGAGAACCAATACAAAGATGAAACAGATGCTTACTCTATCACAAGAGATAACATGCATATATATATATATATATATATATATGTATATATATATATATATATATGTATATATATAAAGAAATGTAAAAAAACATAAGAAATTAATGCAAAGTGATTTCTATGGGAGAGGGTACAAGCAGCTGAAGAGAAAGAAAAAGTTTCATGTAGAAGGCAGCACTTGAGCTGAATTTTAAAGGAAACCAAGGATTGGAAGAGGGGGAGTCAAGGAAGACACATATACCATGCATGGAGGACAGCTAAAACCACCTTGTCATCAGATGGTCTTGCATAAGTGGAGAGTGTATGTTATGAAAGCCAAAGATAACTTTAGAAAGAGGCTGCTGAAAACCTCATTATGTCATTAATCAGTCAACGGAAGGCTTTTCCTTTTTTTATATCTAAAAACCTCAAATTACACAGGAAAAATATTAAACCAAATAAGCTATTGTTTCTTGTAAATTTATTTTATTTCATTTTAACCTGGGCCTGTTACTTCATAGGTGTAGAGAACACCAGTGAAGAAATGTTATCTTCCAATACATACCTAAAACTATTTTGCAATTTACAGTTTTAGAGCAATGCTTGAGATGCAGACATAGTGAAGAGTATAGAATTGGCATTCAGTTAACCTTAAAAAAAATTTTTTTTTGACAAATCATATGGTCTTTTTCTATCCATCATATATCAATAGCAATATGTGTGTATGTACACATATATGTATTTTTATGTATCACCATACTTATTTCTGGCTAAAACAGGAATCTAAAGTCATTCCTTTATAGAACACGTAGAATAATATAGTTAGTACAGATTTTTTTTAAGTGTATCAACAATGTCATTGAAGCAACATGATTGCCAAATTTGCCTACTTGAAAAAGGATATCAAAATGACTAGTGCTATCCATACCAAATAATCGTCAGGTCCAAAAAATTCTGAACCCTTTTTACAGGTTATTTTCAAAAGTTCCAGTGAAACTCTTTCACTTGGCATAGTTCCATTGAGCTACTTTTAGAGGGTCCCACTAATACTGTTTACTTTTAAAAACCACATTACTTGAAGCAACATCAGTTCAAGAGTATGCATGTAATTTATGAAATCGCTCAGCAGTAACTGAAAAATGATTCCAGTGACTCGGAAATAAGCTTGAAAAATGGCTCCCAAAAGATGGTGTTTGTGTTAAAGCCTAGAAATCTGCAATTCATTCAGTTCCAGTGTTACAAATTATGCTTCAGGGCATTGTTTGCAGTTGGCTTTAACATGTATAACTAAAATTGTACAAATTGTACCAAGATTTTATAAACACTCTATGTGTATGTTATGACATATATAAAAACCTATCCACTTCTACCTATTTTGAAGGGGCCAGCTTATCTTGCCAAGGCAGTGTAGTTTGGTGAAAAGAACTGGACATCTAGAGTCCCAGGATCTGGACTCAAATACTAGCTCTTCTACTTGGTACCTGAATGACCTTGGTCAAATTACCCCTTCTCAATTCCTCATTTGTCAAATGAGAAGATTGGATTAGATGAGTCCTATGGACCATTCCAACTTAATATCTATAATGCTCTATGATAAAAAGCTGACTCTGCCACTTACCAGCTGGGTAAACTAGACCTTGAGCTAGGTGATCTTAATCTCTAATCCTTAACTTTCCCATCTGTAAAATAGGGCTAGTAATGCTTGGATGCAGAGGCAGCATGGGTTCCAGTTCTTCCTCTGATTCATAACATCTGAATATAGCATAACACTGCTTTCTCCATGAAGTAGGGAAGTCGCTAAGATGATATATTGCTGATTAGCTGCCAATCAGTATAAGTGGAGGGAGTTGCCACACAGAGATTTTCCAATATTAATGCATTCACGCGTACAGGCCCTGCCAAAAAATACTTGAATGACCCACTTCACAAGGTTGTTAGTGTACAATCATAGGAATGAATATAAGCACAACACTTTTTGAATCACAAAGCACTCTCTCTTCAGGCTCATTCAAAAAGCATTTATTTATTAGGCATCTGAGAGGCACTTGGGAACTAGGCACTGGTAATACAAAGGCCAAAACAAAGTTATCACTTCCCTCAAGGAGCTTTCATTCTATTGAGAGAACCTACACATACACAAATATGCACACAAAATAGATATGAGGTAATTTGGGGGCAGGGAGAATATTAGCAGTTAGGAGAGAATCAGGAAAAGTTTCATATAAGAGGTGTCTCAGAGATCTACATGAAACAAGAGATTTTAAGAAACAACGTGATGCATATATCCATGTATATGTGTGTATATACACACACACACACACACACACACACTATATACCATTTATTAAGTACCAGGTACTTTACCAACCACTTTATAATTATTAGCTCATCTAATTCTCACAAAAACCCTAGCAGATCAGTGCTATTATTGCCTTCATTTTACAGATGAGGAAACTGAGGCAACCAGGGCGATTTGCCCTGGGTCACACAGCCAGTGTCTGAGACAAGATTTGAACTCTGTTATTCCTGACTCTAGGCACTGCACCACCTAGCCATCCATCATAGACTGAAAAAAAAAAAAAGCAATGGCTCTGGAGTCAGAGGACCTGGATTTGAATTAGACCTAAGACACTACTTGTATGGCCTTGATCAAATCATTTCACTTCAATAGGCCTCAGTTTCCTCATTTCTCAAATCGGAGTTGTTGCCCTGTGTTCCAGATTTATGATTGTAAGAGTTAGTGTTGAGGTGAGAGGCCATTTCTTGCATGGGGGACAACTAGTACAAAGGGGCAGAGATGGGAGAGACACTGTTATATGTGTGAAAATCAAGAAGGATCATTTGGTTGGCCCAGATAGTGTTCTTATGGGGTTTGCCTTCTACCAGGCATGTTTTACTAGTTTATAAGATGTATTATAAATGTAATGAGTCTGATTTTCAGGGCTCCAGGAGGGGCCAGGTATGTGTACATTCCTCATCCTGCTGCTAGCGGCTGCTTATCCTTACAGAAGGTAGAATCATTACAGTCTGACTCTTGCATCCTTTATTCCTAGATAATTGCCAGTTCTGCTGATTAGGAATGTGTTTATCAAGTGATAGTAAGTCTTCAGTAGTAGATAATAGACAAATAAGCAAAATTTTTCATTTGAATAGCTCAGCCTGTTTGGGTTGGTCATTTATTTTTCCTTTAAAAACTCTGGGCTTGAAATTAAGGGGATGCCCATCAATTGGGGAATGGCTAAACAAGTTGTGGTATATGAATGTAATGGAATACTATTATGCTATAAGAAATGAAGAGCAGATGGACTTCATATTTACCCGGAGAGGCTTATACAAACTGATGCTAAGTGAGAAGAGCAGAACCAGGAGAAATTTGTACACAATCACAGACACATCAGATGTGTGACAACCAACCTTGTTAAACCAGACTCTTCTCAGCAACGCAAGGTTGTAAGACCATGCTAAATCTCAGGATGGAAGTACATGTCTACATTCAGAGAAAGATCTAGAAAGAACATAGTCAAAATGGAGACTGAAGCAAACAACAAGCTTTCTTTCTCTTCCATGTTTGGTTTTGTTTCCTCTTTTCCATTGTTCATTCCATTGGTTACAACCCTTGATTGCATGCCACCATGATGGTGAAGAGAGAAAATCTGAAACTCAAGGGATTATGGAACTGAATCTTGTAAACTAAAAGTAAATAAACAAATCATTTTTTAATGATAGAAAAATAAAAATAAAAAATATATAAAACTCCCTGCTCTTTGGGAATGTCAATTTATTATTATTATCACTGTCATCATCATCATCATCATCATCATCATCATCATTATTGTTTAGGGCTACTTAGAAAGCTGCAACTGGAAAAGTAGCCAAAGCTACCTTTGGCAAAAACAGAATAAACCAAAATAACCACTCATTAAAAGGTACTTGAGAAACATATATATATATATTCATAATTTGGGTTAATAACTTGGAAAGCAGAATAAATTAGCTGTTTGAGAATCATAGAATCTTAAAACTGGAAGGTATCTACTTAGATCTCTTTGAGGGCACTTTCTTCTTCCTCAGGTTACCTGATACAGATGATAAAGACAGGGGATGCCTGGGGGAATGTTGTTGTTTGCCCTTTATGCTGGAAAGTGATGTCTTGACCTGCATGTCAATGTACTTTCAGCCAAGGGGCAAAGTAGAGCATTCTGGGCCCATCCTCATTCCTGTGGATTTCCCTTACTAAACTGATAAACCACAATCAATTTCCTCTAGTTACTCATGAAGGGTTCCAATTAATAGGGTCTGGGTCTAGTTCCTTGCTCCCTCAGAAAGCACAAAGAAAAGACTTTTCTTCCGGGACCCTGAACTAAATAGGTAAATTCCTCAAAACAACAATGACCAACAGCCACAGAGAAGGGAAGGCCTCCCAACACTCCCAATCCTGTAAATATTGTCTTTGAGAAACCTTGGCTTCAATAGGGGTGGAAACAAGGTGTTAGTACAAATGACTTCAAACCTAAGGTCACTTCTTTACAAGAGCCCCATCGTTCCTGGTTCTGCCCTTTGGAACCCAACAGAACAAATTCAACCTTCTACAGGGCATGCCTTCAAGCAATTGAAGATGAATATGATAGATATTTCATTCCTGAGTCTTCTCTAAAGACGACCCTATACAACCCCAATCACTTCAGCAAGTTCTTATGGAATATTGGCTACTTGTCCTACCCCAACCTCTTCCCCCACTACAAAGTAAGCTCCTTCAGGGCAGGGAATATTTTCAGTAACATGACTAGTAATTTTTGTACTTAGGAAAAGGGACAGAATTGTCCATTTGTTTGAGAGAAGGGGAGACTTGAGAAAGGAATGAAGGCCCTGGATACCAGCAGGAAGGATGGGGCTCAACTCCACAGGTCATCTGGTAACTCTAAATCCAATCCAACAAACATTTATTTAGTACACACAATATTCAAAGAACTCTAAATTCCAGGAGTTAGGTGACATACCAAGACAAAGTGAAAAATGGTCCTTGGCCTCGAGGAATCTTCGTTCCCCAGTGGGATGTATCATACCCAGTTGTTATTTGGTCATTTCAGGCCTCGGTATTTCAGTCTTGTTCAACTCTTGTGGGGAGGGGATATTTCTTGGCAGTTTGCCATTTCCTTCTCCAGCTCATTTTACAGATGAGGAAACTAAGGAAAACAGGGTTAGTGACTTGCCCAGGGTCACAAGTTAGTGTCTGAAGTGAGATTGAACTCAAGTCTTCCTGCTTCCAGGCCTGGCACTGTAACTACTGTGTCAACTAGCTGCCCCATTCCCAGATTCTCATCAGTTAAGGAGGTAGAATCAGTCAGACTTCAGCCATGTTTCACTGACAATCTATTCTAATCCCCAAATGTGACACACAAAGAAACTTTTGGTAGGAGTTGTTTTGGTCTTAGTTGTCAGAGTTGGAATAGTTCTAAATGTTTGTCTGTATTTGGCTAAACTCTATTATCATTTTTTTAAGTGCAGGAAAAGAAAGTTGGGTAGATTTGAAATAGGTTTTGACATTGAATGAATTTAGTTTTATAGCACTTCTCTGTCTCCACAAAGAAGCTGTGTTGTGGGACAGATGGTCCTAATTGTTCCTGGTCCATTTTTGGTTCTAGGTCTTCAGGAAATCAAATTCAACTCTAAGGCTGCTGTAAGGTGTTTTTTCACTCCTATGTGGCCTTAATTCATCTCAATTTATACCTTATATCTATATGTTTATAGTATAAATTTGCACTAGAAACCTAGGCTAAACTGGATTTTTAAATGCTACTGAGTATACCAAGGCCTGAAATAATATTGGAAGTGACTTAGTTTCCCTAAGGTTGTAGGGAAATTGAAACACCAGGACCAGTTCGAAACATCCTAGGCTACTGCATTTATAAGGGGTAAGCACACAGTGCAAAAGGAAAGGTTATGAAAATGTTCCTTACTTAGGTCTCAGGAATGCCTCCTGTCTTCCACTGGCTCTTCTCTGCAACATCACAATCAGCCCTAGAGGCCCCTATCTTTTCCAAGAACACATAATCTTTTTCTTCCAAAAGACCATCCATTCCTAGAACCATCTCTGGGTAATTCTAGTCCCTAAGCTACTGTTCAAATTTAGGCCAATTATCACTCCAAGCCCGAGTTTTCTCTTGAGTAAAATGGAAAAAGTTGGACAGTTTCACACTTGATACAATAGAGGTCAGGACTTAGGGCAAATTGCAGCATGTGGTGGTTCCTATCCCCAGCCACAATCCACAATACTTATATGTTCATGGAATCAGGTTAAAATAGGCACCAAAAGTGGCCTTGAAGAAGGAAGAAAGTCCCCAAAGGACAGCGCATAGCCTGGCGTGTCTACACTATTCCACAACACAAGAAAAAATGGCAACCAGTTCATGTCTAGAAGCGACGGAAAAGACAGTGATGTGATGTGGCATAACACCAACATTGACAACATTTCTTGAGAGTGCTGTAAGGGCTGTGACTGCCAGAGCCAGAACCACATACTGTCCTGTCAAATACTTTATTAGAGTTGTTATTATTAGAGGAAAAGTCAAGGTCAGAGCCATCATTTTTAGGGCTTGGTCCAAGAACAAATGAGCAAACTCCTTAGGTACATGGAAATTCTCACTAAAGATGTCTAAGATAGGAGATTTCTCTCTAATCTAACACTTTATGTTCTCAATTGACAAGCACTTAGGAGAGTTTACCATGTGCCAGGCACTTTTCTTGATGATAAAAAGACAAAATGAAACAGTCCTTGCCTTCAAGGAGCTTACTTCTAATGACCAATGTGTATGTAAATAAATTATACAAGATACACCAAAAGTAAAGACAAGGTAGCCTTAGAGGAGAAGGCATTCCCTTATGGCAGGAACAGGAAAGGTCTGTTGCAGGTGAGGATTGAACCAATCTTGAAAGGAATCAAAGATTCCAAGGGGCAAAGGTGAGGAGGGAGAATATTTAGGTAAGGACATATGAAGAAAGATGCTATCTACATCCAGAGAAAGAAGAGAAATAAAGATCTAGAAATGATGTAAGTGCACAAATTCCAAATTCCTAGATCTA
Organism: Pseudocheirus occidentalis; assembly: GCA_028646575.1. NCBI lineage: Eukaryota > Metazoa > Chordata > Mammalia > Diprotodontia > Pseudocheiridae > Pseudocheirus > Pseudocheirus occidentalis. The sequence continues at coordinate 48,242,655 of CM053597.1, forward strand.
GAAATAAAGAGAAATATGTACAGAATTCATTTATATATATATATATATATATATATTACATGTTTGTGTCTAAGGGTAGCCATCTCTAGGGCAGGGGCTGGGGAAGAAATAAAAGAAATTTACATGGTAACTTTATTATATATTTAAAAGGAATAGCAAGTTGCACATAATAGATTTGCAGTTTCATGTGCAATCATCTTTAAAAAAAATAATTATACCATGTTTTAGAAATGTTTGTTTTATTCTATAAATTAAAAGATAAGTAAAACATTTAAAAATTAAATTTTAAAAAGATATGCAAGATAGGCACAAGGAAGCCGCGCCAGCATGGAGCAGAGAGCAGAGAAGAGCGGACAGAGAGAAAAAGCTCCAGCCAGGCACCCAGCAGACTCACCTAGCCTGAGAGGTTTCCAGCCAGCTCTCCAGAGGACAGAGGATCATCAAACTGGTAAACAAACAAGTCAAAAAAAAAAAGATATGCAAGACATACAAAAATAGAAATTATTGTATGTGAGGAACAGATGAGAGATTATGAAAATGGAGATTAGAAATTAAGTATTGTGTGTGAGGAACAGCAAGTGGACAAGTACGTCTGGATTGTGCAGTGTGTGGAGGGGAATCATGAGAAAGAAGGCCAGAAAGGTAGGAGTGGGCCAAGGCTATTAAAAGCTTTGAATGCCAAACAAGAGTTGATAGAATGCATATTCCTTAAGCATAGGGATTATTTCATTCTTTATATTTGAATCTCCAGCTCTTAACACTGTGCCTAGTACTGAGTAAATGCCTGTTGATTGATTTTTGATCCAAGAGGTGAAAGAAAGACATTGAAGCTTCTCAGGTGAGGGTGGGGGTGGAAGGAAGTGTGACATGGTGAGACTTGCACTTTAAGAAAATCATTTTGTTGGCTAGGTGGAGAGTGGAGGAAAGGGGGTAGGGAAAGCCTTGAGGCTGGGAGACCACTTGGAAGTCATTGGGATAATCCAAATGAGAGGTGATGAAGGCTTGAAGTACAGCAGTGACTGCGGGAATGGGGAAATGATGATATATACAAGACAGAGAAAGAACTGGCAAGATTTGTCTACTGATTCCATATGTCGGGTAATGAGTTGAGTATGGCACCGAGATTGCTATCAAGGGTGGCTGGAATGATGGTGGTACTCTCAAAAATAATAGGAAAATTCAAAAGAGGGGTAGGATTGAGGAGAAAGGATACGATGAGTTCTGTTTTGGATGTGTTGATTTGGAGATGTTTGTGCCCATCCATAATCATACTCTAATTAATTTGTATGATATTTATTCAATATATATATATATATATTTTATCTCTGTATTAGATCACAGACTCGTTGAAGATGGGACTATGTCTGAATTATCTTCATGCCATCCTTACTGTCTCAAACAGGTCATTGCACTTAAATGTTTGTTGAAGGAATGGTAGATTTCAGAGTGTAACCTTGAGGCAATGGGGTTTAGAACCATCTTTACACTGCTTCCATACTGGCTGCTCCAGAGCTACCATTGTTTGAAAATAGTGCTACAATCGCACATTTCAGGAACCGAAAGGGAGGAGAAGGAAGTGGGAAAAGCCTGGGTAGCAGTGGGAGTCTCCCTGGTCCTCTTTTGTTCCTCTTTGAAAACAGCCTTCTCCAGCTTGGGGATGGGCCATGTTATTCAGCCATATGCTGCCACAAGCAAAAGAGGCACTTTCTTAGTTTTTAAGATTTCACCTGCACCATCCCTCACATTCTATTCAATTCAGAAGGACAAGGACAAAAATAGGAAATTACCTGATTGCAATGCATAAGACAGAGGTTGCTCTTATTTCTTAGACTCTGACTTAAAAGTTATATTACCATAGATGTAATTCAAATATATGCACATTCTTTCTTTTTCCTGGTCTACATCAGCTCTATCTCATACACTGGTGATGTTCAGGAAAATCCAAAGTGCTTTTATGAGTGTAGACATTTGGTGAAATTGGGACAAAGTTGGAATTTGTCTTTGGTGCTTCTACTTCCTAAGCGTTAGGTACTAGTCTTCCTGCCTCAGATGCCCAAAGCTTCCAGGTGTCCTTGCCTTCCCCAGGGTCTTCCCTTGTGTTGTTTCACTGGGCAAAGCAGGAGTTTCCACTCTGAACCTCCCCCTACCCAAAAGCCTATTATTAATGCCTCCTGGCCCCAGGGTCTCTCTTTTTAGGGCCATGTTCTTTTTCAGGGAGCTGAGCAGGACAAAAAATAACATCTGGGCTAACATGGCAATGACTATTGTGCTCTGTCTTTTTGTGTTCGTATTTATTTTCCACCAGTGGTTAGTGTCAACCCTAAAGAGTTAATAGAAAGACTGAAGTTTCTGACAACAATGCTATTTTGAGGGATACGGGGCTTTTAGTCTATGTCAAAGCACACCATTCATTCAGCCATCAAATATTTATTATGTGATTATAATGTATGAGGGATGGTGCTTAGTTAGTCTGGCAGACAGAAAAAGAAGAATGGATTTGGAGGTAAAGGACCTGGGTTCAGATCCTGCGTTTTGCCATTTGCTTCTTGTGTGATGTTTGGTGAATTACTTTACTTGTAAAGAAAGGAGATTGAACTAGACTTCAAAGTTTCCCTCTAGCTCTAAGCGTATGATTCTATGAAGAGTTTTTTTTGGCATTAATGACATATTAAAAATGCAGTTATTGGTTAACTGTTCCAAATCAGTCATTGAGCATTGCTAGTGCTTGCTATGGGCCAGGCACTGTTTCTAATTATACCCACAATGAACAATCCATCCTTCTTTACTTCCTATCTTTCTTCACCACTTAATAAACACTGAAAGAGTAGGGCAGATAGGTGGTTCAGTGGGTAGAGTACCAGGCCTGGAAGCAGGAAGACCTGAGTTCAAATATGACCTCCGACACTTATTGACCCTGGGCAAGTCACTTAAACCGGTTTGTCTCGTTTCCTCTTCTGTAAATTGAGCTGGAGAAGGAAATGGCAAACCACTTTAGTGTCTTTGCCAAGAAAACCCCAAATGGGGACGTGAAGCGTCAGACATGACCAAAAAGTCTGAACAACAACAAATGTACAGAGCGCTGACCTCAGTGCTCAGAATGCAAGTGTTGGGGGAGATACAAGGATCGTTTAGCCATGAATTCTTGAATATATGTCACATACAATAAATATGCCATTTTTGTCAGAACCTTTGATTTCATCATTTTGAATAACATATATAATAGAGTTGTTCTTTGGAAGCCCAGAACCTAAACACAGAAAAAGGACTGACAAAGTGGCTTTGGACTGACTGTAAAAATAAGGCCATACCAGATGATCTCCTTACTAGGTATGAACAAGTCCCCTCAAGGGAGTTAGAAAGTGAACAGCCGCGGGATGTACAATGAATGGCCATACCCAGGGGCGACCCTTGGAAACAATCCAGTCAGTTTTGTCAAGAGCCAGTAGTCAGGCAAGAATTTAGCTTTTCACCTCTTGGGTGGGGTAGGGAGTAAGTGTGGTATGGATGGGATGGGAATTTTCTCTCATTCCACCCTGCCCCCGCTGTCCATGGTATGTACCCCTGAGCTCAGAAGGAAACAGTTCATCCAACAGCTGGAAAGTCAGCTTAAGAGAGTTTGAGACACAATTGAAGGAGCAGGGAGTCATATTCTCCAGACAAACGGAGATAATAGAGAAGCAGTCACTGAAAGCCAGAAACAGTTTCAAGGCATGTGAATTCTAGAAGAATTCTGAGAATTCCTCAGAAGGAGTATTTGAACCGAAGTTTTCTGATTCCTGGGCCACTGAACTTACTACTGTGACATACTGCCTCCCAAGCCAAAATGATCGTGTGTTTTTCTGATGACATCACAATCCTCTCCCTGAATAGGAGGAAAGATATGTTGGATATGCAGTAAGAGTTGATTCTACACTGTCTAGCTGTTTTTTTTTCTATCCAAGCACAAAATTTGGTTTGACAATTCAATCCTTGTTATTCTCCAAAAATCATTAGTGTGTAGAGACCAAAGGGGCAACCTTTGATTCGGGAAGCCCCAGGTTTGAATTCTGCCTCTGGCCCATTCTAGCTGTATGACTGTGAACAAATGACTGAACTTCTCTGTGGTCCCTGGCAACTCTCAGGATTGAGAGCTACAGAGGAATTATTGATCACAGATCTAGACCAAAGAACATATGCAAATACAATGGATATTTTAATACTTAGCTATCTGTAATCTGATCCACATGAGAACTCCCTCCAAAGGTTCAGATTGTAACCCGTCTGTGCCTTCTCATCTGGTGTTGACTCTTGTCTGTTCCTTCTCATACATCTCTCCCAGGTGGCCCACGCTGGAGGCTTTTTATCCAGATCTCTCCACCTCACTTCAGCAACAATGCAGGATGCAGCTTGTTCATCTGTTATCACTCACTATTGCTACATGACTGGTCTTCCTTTTCCAATCATCCATCTCTCTGGAGATATCTTCTGTGCAATTCTGTATATGTGTTTCTTCATCGGTTATATGCTACGGCCTGTTCACCCCCACTGCCTGTTAACCTTTGGGTGACTGACAATTTTGATTCCTTTGTGATACTGGTATTCTACGGTTCACAGGGACATAATGCCACTGGAAGACACAAAATTATAAAAAGCAGACCCTGCCCTCAGAGAACTTCTCTTCTATAGAATCACCGTAAAGATAGGCTTCAAACTTTTGATGAAGTTACACCCAGCAATTTGACTCCTGAACAATCCAGCCTTAGCCCTGGGGTTTTGAATGATGTAATATACACATACTTGTAAGTTATTTGTTAGGGTCTTTTGCTGAGATAAGCTTTGTTAAACCCTGGGGGGAATGCTGTTTTGTTTTGATAAATAAGATCTCAATTTAGATCATGAGACACAGTCATTTATACTTTTTACTTTTTGTTGACAGTCATTTAGGTAACAATTTTTGAATTTGGTGTAAATAGCATTGTAGGGTTTACTTTCAAAGTTGTAATTTTTATTCTTTCAAGAATGTGATTTTGGCAGTAATTGGTCCTTGTGTTCCTGTGAAAATATCTACCCCAGGCTGAGTATTCATCTCCATAGATAGAAGATAACTCACTTAATTTTGCCTCAATGTTTCATCTGCTTTCCATTTCCAAACTTCACCAGCCATTGACTGCTCTCCTACTGTACAGCTGTAGTACTGGCACTGTACAACATCATTTCTTTTCTATCTTGTATGAAATACCATATGAAGACCAAAATCAAGGCAATGAACCAACACACATTTGTTTTTTAAATGTATTTATTTATTTTTCATTTTCAACATTCACTTTTATAAGATTTTGAGTCCTAAAATTTCCCCCCATTTCCTCTTCCCCTTCCCCAAGATGGGAAGAAATCTGATATGGGCTATACATGTATGATAAAATTAAACATATTTCTACATTAGTCATGTTGTAAAAGAAAAATTCATGCAAAAGAAAAAAAAGAGAGAAAATAGTTTTTGATCTGCATTCAGACTCCATAGTTCTTTCTCTGGATGTGGACAGCATTTTCCATCATGAGTCTTTTGGAATTGTCTTAGATCATTGCATTGCTTAGAAGAGCTAAGTCTAACCAAGTTGGTCAGTGCACTAAACATTTATAAAGTGCTTGCCATGTGGTGAGCACTATACTAGGTACCAGGGTCCCCACAAAAGATATGAAATGATTTCTATCTTCAGGGAGATTATATTTGATCAGAGAAGAGGACCTGTACATTTGAAGTTATATGTGAAATAGATAAAAGGTTCCCTTCAGATTTCGATCACAACTGTATTCTGAAGGCGTATAAAAATAGATATAAATTAAGCAATTGATGACATGGCCTGGAGTCCAATCCACTTGAAATGATTTACTTGGATCTGGAAAGTCGTAGATCCTGTTTTCATGACCTATAAACCTTTTCTGCAGAAAGGTCAGGATGACACAGAGGCCCATTTACAAAATAAACAAATGAAATCCCTTCCCCACAGCTGCAGCTCATGGACCTTTCCACATTTCACCAGTGTCCATCTTTTGCATCTACAATCTATTCTGAACCAAGCAGGACACAGGAAGCTTTCTTCCTTCTTTCTTCTTTTCGAGGTCTTACCACCTTTGTTGTTTTCAGGATCAGCAGGAAAGAAAGAAAGAAATTAGTTGGATTTAACAACCATGCTCTGAGTATCTTATTTTGATTTCCTAAACAAAATTTGAATTTTAGAGAGTAGTCATTGATCTCAAATCTGGGAGGACAGGTTGGTTGTTTTGTTTTTTGCTTTTTGGAGGGGGGAAGACAGGGCAATTGGGGTTAAGTGACTTGCCCAAGGTCACATGGTTAGTAAGTGTTAAGTGTCTGAGGCCAGATTTAAACTCTGGTCCTCTTGACTCCAGGGGCAGTGCTCTATTGACAGGTTGGTTTTTAAAATATTACCATAGGGCAGCTAGGTGGTGCAGTGGATATAGCACCAGCCTTGAAGTCAGGAGGATTTGAGTTCAAATCCTACCTCAGACAGTGGCTGTGTGACCCCTATGCAAGTCACTTAAACTCCATTTGCTTCCAAAATAAAATAAAATAAAATATTGCCATATTTAAAGATTATTTCTTACTTAAAGATTTTAGGGGGAGTAAGAGGGAGAAAAAGTCTAGCAATACTTTCCCAGACATACTACAAGTAAATAAATGCTCTATTACCCCCTTAATTCAAACAGGAGAAAATCTCTTCAGCTTTAATAGTGCACTATCAATGGTGACAGCTTTCCCATCTCCTGCATTGCTTACATCAATGGAATGTAAACCATACACATATCTGGATTCCTTCAGAAGAACATAGAATGTTGAAGCTAAAAGGGGCAATAGAAATCATGTCATGTAAACCCTTCATTTATTGATGAGGAAACTGAGAACCACAAAAATTCATTGACTTTCCCACGGTCACAGTTGATAGCAGGGCCAGGACGAGGACCTGGGCCTTTTGAGTCAGCACCCAATGCCCTTTCCACCGTATCACTCTAGGCAAACACTAGTAGTACTATTTAAAAATTTAATTTAAAAGTAACAGATGATAAGAAAGGACAAATATAGCTAATTTAGTTGAACATTTATAAAATTGCCTTTATAAGTCTGTTTTTTTTCTTAAACCATAAATGCTTTTAACCCAAAGATGTCTGTCTATGGTTAATTTTGTGCTTGTTTATTTTGCCTTCGCTTTTCATCCTTTTGTGAGAATTTTGTTTCAATTTACCACTTCCCTATTCTCTGGAATCTTTTTGCTTCCCCCTTTCTGAGAGGTTCTTATCCTTCTTCAAGCTTCCTTCCTCTAAATGTAAGAGAGTGTGGCTGCTCTTGATAAGTGAGTGTGAGACTTGGAGGCTGCTATGCCTGCCCTAACATGTGAAAATTAAAATAAAAATCAGGTTATAATTAGCCTTAAAATATGGTAAAAATGGAATTAGCCTGTTGTACCCAGCAAAATTTGTAAATAGAATCCCAATGGGGAACTTCTCTAGAGCCTTAGCAATTCTTTCAGAAGATTTTACCGTGATCATATGTCACTGATACCCTTTTCTTATGTGGCTTGCCTCTCAACTCTTTTCCCTTTCACATTAGAAGATTTACACGTTACCTTTCAAACTGACCTCTCCTCCCCCAAACTGGCCAGTCACTAACTATTAAACTCAAGTGAATTCATTTCCAGAATATTTGTGGACATCTAAAAATTTAACATGCATTTGCATATATGAATATATATACCACATGGAATTGACTATTTTCTGCCTCTACCAAACTGGATGAGTTGTTGGTGTTTTTTTGTTTGTTTGTTTTGTTTTTCCATTTATTGGATGATGTCTGGCTTCATCAGATGCTCTAGTCTGCCTGAATGTTCTCTCTTCTAGGTTCCTACAAGGATTAATAACCTGGAGTCTGTGAAATTGTTTTATGTTTCTTTTTGTTTGGGGGTTGGGAGTGGAATTGGAGCTAAGTCACTTCCCAAGGTTATACAGCTAGTAAGTGTCTGAGGCCATATCTGAACTCAGAGCCTCCTCACTTCAGGGCCAGTACTCTATCCACTGTCACTTAGTTTAAAAAAAAACATTTTGATAACTAAATGTAATTGGTTTCCTTTGCAAGCCTATATGTTTTATGCATTGAAGAACATTTTACTGAGAAGTACTCTGTAGGCTTTCTCAGACTTCCAAAAGAGTTTGTAACACGCAGAAAAGATGAAGAAATGGTGGTTTACATGCTGTTTATTAGCTAGAGCTAAGCAAGAGGCCATCCTTGGCCACTTCTGTGAAGAAGTCATTACAATTCAATTGGATTTGTGTGAACATTGGCAAGTCATTTAATCCTTGGGTTCAGTTTCCACATCTTGTCATTGGGGACTTTAAGACTTTTACTACCTTCCTCACTGGGTTGTTTTTAGGGAAGTGATTTTTAAAATAGAGTTTAATTCAAATTATTATTATTTTATCATTATTTGGTGAAGTTACTCCCGGGTAAAGATGCATTTCCATGTGTAATAGTCAATATTGTACAATGATTGTTTCTTAATTTTCAGTTTCAAAAAGAATATTCTCTTGTCTCTTCCTCCTGCCCCTTCTACACACTTCCATGCAGCTATTGTACTAGCAAAAGCTTTTCTCCTCAACTTAGGAGAATTCTTACTTTTGATGTTTTTTTTTCTTTTTTGCTGCCTCCTTGGACTTCTTCAATTTCTATCAGCCATAACCAATTCTAATTTATATTGTCTGCTCTTTAATGCTATTTAACACTTTTTGTCCTCTTCTACCTTTTCCATTGGGCAAGTGTGTATCTGTGTACCAGCTCTTCTCTGTGTTGGCTTCTTCCCAGAATCTTTCCTTCTAGGGACCTCATCCTGAAAGGAGCCTGAGACTGTGTGTCCTCTCTTAAAGCCAAAGGACTAGGATCTCTCCTGTCCCAAGCCCTGGTCTACTCTGCCTTTCACACAGGCACAGAACATTGAGTTCTCATTCTCCACCAATGAGGAGTCATGCACAATGAACTTGAGCCCTGGCTCACACATCAATCGCTCTAGCAGAGCAGGAATCTTTTTGATATGGTTATTCCTGTCAGTGATGTAGATTGAAACCTATCCATGTCTGCTCATGCTGTGCTATTCTTCACAGGAAAATCCCCTTGTCAGCTCCTCAGTCAACAAGCATTTATGAAACGGTTACTATATGCTATATGGTATACATAGAGGGACAAAAACAGTCCTTGCCCTCAAGAAGCTCACATTCTAATGGGATTGACAATATGTTACTAACTAGATACATACAAGACAGCTACAGAGTAGGGGAAAGGTGGTCTCAGAAGGAAGGCAGTAGCAACTGGAGGGACCAGGAAAGTCCCCTCTGCTGAAGATGGAATGCCAACTGAGTCTTGAGGAAAGTTAAGAGGCATAGCTGGGGGGTAAACCATTCTGGGCTTGGGGGACAGCCAAGCAAAGAAACAGAGACATGAGGTAAAGTGTTATTTTAGACAAGCAGCAAGTAAAGTTGGGTGGTACAGTGCATAGAGGGAAGTAAAGGGCAGGAAGAATGAAAAGCTATGAATGAGCCAAGTTTTGAGGTCTTCAACAAACATTTATTAAGCACCCATGAGGTTCTGGGCATACAAAGATAAGCAAAAACAGCCCCTGCCTTCAAAGGGTTCAGAGTCTAATGGAAAGAGCATGCAAACAACCATGTACAAATAAGATCTCTCCAGGAGAAATCAGAGATAACCTTAGAGAGAAAGTTCTAGTATTGGGAGGTAGCAAAGGGGGCCTTTTGTAGAAGGTGAGACTTTATCTGAGACTTGAAGGGAGGTAGAGAAGGCAGAAGGTAGGAGGCAAAGATGAGGAGCACAGAATTACAGATCAGAGGACAATGTGTGGAGGTGGGAGATGAGATGTTCTATATGAGAAACTGTTGGGAAGACAGGGTCCCTGGGCTCTCAGAGTAAATGGAGGAATGGAAGGTTTAAGAGAGAAAGGGTCCAAGTTACAAAGGGCTTTAAAAGCCAGAGGATTTTATATTTGTCCTGAATACAATAAGGAGCCACTGGAATTGATTGAATAGGGGAGTGGCATTTTGAAATTTTTTAAATGCCAAATGGAGTTTAAAATGGAGTTAAAAATTTTTAAATGCCAACTGGCAATATTTCATCTTGGAGTTAATTCTTCCTTCCTTCATTCTTCTTCAGGCTGTACTCTGACTCCTCATGGGTTTTCTCTACCAATCAATCAATAAGCATATATTAAACCCCTATTATGTACCAGGTACTATGCTTAGCACTGGAGAGGCAAAGACAGTCTGTGCCCTTAAGGAACTTACAGAAATCTCTTTACCCTAGAAGCTCACTCCACCTGGGACTCCTTCCACTGAAAGTAGCCTCTGCCCCTTCAGCTTCTTCCTTTGATTGGCTGCTCCCTCCCAGAACCTTCATTTTAAGGCACACACCCAGGTCAAAATTGTCTTCATTCCTTTCCAGGTTGTCCTCCTGAATGGGGACTCTGGAAGAGAAAGGGAGGCTGAAGACTTTGCTCAACAATGCCTCACTCAAATCCAACTTACGCACAAGTCAAGATATCATGCTCCTGATGTCATTGGTCCTCTTTGAGAAGGAAGGACAGATAACAAGCACTCCTGAAAGTAGATTTGACTTGAATTGGAGAGTGGGGGGAGTAGGGGGTGGTTGCCAAGAACAGACCTACAGTTTAGCCAAATCACTCTGACAGTTGAATAACCGAGTACAGGATGTGCTGGAGTGTGGAGAGATCTGAGGTAGGGAACCAACCAGAAGTCTCTTACAGTAGTCCAGCTGAGTCGTGATGAGGGTCTTCATTAGAACGGCAGCTACATGAGTCAAGGGGATGGGATGACTGTGGGAGATGATGTGAAGGAAGAAATGACAAGACTTGAAAGCAAGTTGGATGTGAAAGGTGAACGTGAGGGAAGAGCTGAGGGTAACACTGACATTTAAAACCTTTGTACCAGGAAGATTATAGTACCCTTGACAGTAATTGGAAAGAGTTAGAAGGGAGAGAGGAGGAGTGGGATCTTTTTTGGGGGGGGTAGACATAATGAGCTCTGTTCTGGATATGTTTAGTTCATTTTGAGATGTCCAAAAGACAGTTGGTGATACGGGACTATTTCTGGAGAGACACTAGAGCTAGATATGTACCTCTGGGAACTGTCTGCCTAAACATGATTATTGTGCTCATGGGAGCCGATGAAATTACCATGTGAGATAGTAAAGAGCAGAGGTTGTTAACGTGGGTTCTGCAAAGTTTTTTAAAAATATAATTTTATGAATTTATTTCAACATAATTTATTTCCTTTGTAATTCTATGTATTTTCTGCTTTTATAAACATTATTCTGAAAAGAGACCCAGAGGTTTCAACAGATTGCCAAAGGGGTCCAGAAAACACAAAGGAGTTAAGAACCCCTGGTATAGAAGGAAAAGAGAAAATGCATCAGGACAGAGCCTTGGGAAAGACCCATGGTTAGTGGTTGTGATGTGGAAGAAACAGTAGGAAAGCAGCGTGAGAAGAAGCAGTCAAACAGAGGAGAAATCAGAGACCACAGAGTCACACAAATCAGAGAGGAGGGAGTATTCAGGAGAAGAAAGTGGTCAATAGTCTCAAATAGTGCAGAAAGACCAAGAAGAATGAGGACTGAGAAAAAGATACTAGATTTGGCAATTAAGAAATTTATGGTAACACTGAACAAGGTACTTTCAATCAAATGATGACTCCTCCAAAAAATCCATTGTCATAAAAATGAGCACAAATACAGTCAAGGTCCTGTGATTTGAACTGTGCCCTGAGGAAGTTTGCCCCCAAATGACTGACCAAGCAGGAAATCACCCCTGGAGACAGAATGCCTCAACTGGTGCACTGCAGGTTTTTCTCTAGAGCTATAAAACACCAGGTTTCCTTGGATCAATTATCTTTTAGCTTAATTTTGATAATCTGTCTCATAAATTCTTATACCATCATTCAAAAGAATCTAAGCACACGGCTGTTCTTATGAAAAAGGTAAACTCTTTGCTGCTAATCAAGTGATTAGTTTACATATCTTTTTGGGTTAAGAAAAGTAATACAACCAAAATTAAATGCTTACTGTACTTACGTGTTCACTGTGAATACTCAGCAAATATTAATGAGAAAGCAAGACTTAAGAAATGGAAGAAAACAGATTACTCTTTGACCACGTAATGTTATTTTAACCCCCTCAATTCTTCTTTGTATCCAGTTCTCTGAATTCATACCATCATAGATTTAGAGCTGGAAGGTTATGTAGCTCAGCCCCCTCATTTTACAGATGAGGAAACTGAGGCTCATAGAGGTTGTGAGCCTTGATTTTTCTTGGTCTTCCTGATTACAAATCCATGCCTCTATCCACTACATCATGTTGTCTCTTTGCCACAGTTTCCAAAGCCTGGAAAAATACTTATTAACTCAATGAGAAATGTGTCCATATTTTACATATGAACACATTCTTATATGTGTACATATTGTCTCCCCTAATAAAAATGTAAGTTCCTTGAGTGCAGGGACTGTTTCCTTATTGTATTTCTATCTCCAGTACTTAGCACAGTGCTTGGTACATAGAAGGCATTTAATGTATATTTGTTGATTGATAAATCACTTAAAAAATCTCAATACCTCAAAAAAGTAAAACTGGAAAACATCTTAATAAAATAATCGCAAGTATATAAATAAATAAATACACATAAATATATATGTATATGTGCACATGTACATATATACACATGTATGTGTATATGTATATCTGTATATATACATGTTTGTGTGTATGTGTATGTATATACATATAATGTGTATATACACATAACGTTATTAGCCATTTTCCAGGTTCACTTATGGAACATTCTGAAATTTTTGCCATCATTTATATTTTAAAGAAAATTTTAAAGCAGGTATGATCAAGAATTCTACAGAGTTAAAAAAAACTGCAATACCAAAATTGTGTGAGAAGATAAAAACATTGTAATATTTTAAGAAAATGCAATAAATTTCAAGATAAGTACACATAAAATATTAATGAAATCCTATAATAAAGTAGAATTTTGAAGCCTGAATTGTGCCTCAAAAATTGAATTGCTTTGCAACATTTCTTTTGCCCCAGTCATGCCAATTGACAGGCAAGCTGGAGGGGTCTTCCTGTTGCTTCTATGGCCATAACATTTAGGTGGCTGACCTTGGTGCTAGCAAGAGAAGCACGCACATTGAATCAACACATCTTGTCCTGCTGCAGAATACTACTGGAAGTATTTGATAAAAATCAGGTGACTTTTTTTAGTATGGTATACTTTGTTCAGTTATACTCTAGTCTTTTTTTTGTGTGTGTTAGACTTTTAAGCTACAGTATCAAAACATAAAAGAAATGTGTATTTTGTATTCCTTTATAACTCATTTTGAGAATTAGTATTATAATTGAAAATTTTCACCTTAAAAAGTATCATGATATAAATTATTTTCAAGTTTTAACTGTGATTCATGTCTAGTTAACTCTTTTTCATATTTCTTGAAGCAGCTATTCCCAAATTTTTCATCCCTTTATATTTAAATTATTTTTGTTTTATAAAATTATTGATATCTTTTGTTTTTACAGCATATACATTTTCTAGTGTGTGTCTTCCTTCCCTCCTACAAAGAGATATTTCTTCCTTATAACAAAGAATTTAAAAATAGGAAAAAATTCAGTTTGATAAAACTAACCAGTACATCAACAAAATCTGACATTTTATTTAGTGTTTGGCACCCATAATGACTCATGTCTGCAAAGAAGAGTGGAATAATCTCCTACTTTGAAAAAAAAACAAGAAGGCTCCATAAATTTCCCACCTTTCCATCTCAAAATGTGTCAATATTTTTGTTACTTCTTTCCTATTCCCTCATTTCCCTTCTCCTTTCTTGATTTTATACCTTTACTGTTTAATTTTATAACAAAAAAAAACACAGCACAATAAGAAGACTGTATGTGAAGCCATGAATATCCAGTTCATATCACTTTGAAAAATTTATCACAAATTCTATATATTGCTTTCAAAAATATCCTGCTTATCTGTGTTTCCTTCTGAACTTCCTCCTATTCTCTTCTGTGCATTGTTTTTATAATTTTTTATTTTAAATTTAAATACAAAATGAGAAAAGAAAAAAATTGCCATGTACGCAGCAGACCATGAGAGGATTCAATATAAAGCAATACATTTCCATTTCAAGAAAACCTACATAATAAATACTATATGTTTTCAAAGCTGACCAGCTTTTCTTTGTTTCCTTGTTGGTTTTCTTTTGTTGTCTGCTGTACGTTTTTAACTTCATTTTAACTTTATTTTTTTCTCCTCCTTTCCCCACCAGGCTATAATCAAGTGTGGAGATATATGTATGTATATGCATGCATGCATACATATATGTATGTATACATAGTTATCTATAAATATACATATACACACATATATACTCAAACACATATATGTAAGGCCATCATATTATTTCCTTCTATCGTCTGTTTCTCTGAAGGTGGATAGCATCTTCATAAGTCAAGTCTTTCCTTGTTTTCAAAATCAATCAGCTCATCATTTCCTACACTCTAGCAATATTCCAACTCAATCACATCCTATCTGAGAGATTGTCTATGAAAGTTCCCCCCTCCAACTTTCTGCATTCCTTTTATTCTTGTATACATAGATTTTATTTATACAAGAAAATTTTAATTTAAAATAATCAAAATTATCCTTTTTTATACTTCAACAATGCTCTCACCTTATAATATAGTTTGAAGCTGATACTGCTGAATCTACTTCCTTTACATTTTTTTCCCCCTGGTTTCTTTAAAGTTCCTGACCTTTTGTTCTTCCAAGTGAACTTTGTTATTATTTTTTCTAACTCAGTAAGATGATTTTTTAGTAATTTAATTGGGACAACATTGAATAAATGGGTAAAACTGTCATTTTAAAAATTACATTGACTTTAAGTACCATAAACAGTAAATATTACTTCAACTATTTTAGACGTCCATTTATTTGTATAAAAGGTGTTTTATATTTATGTTCATATAGTTCTTGTGTCTGTTTTGGCAGGTACATAATACATATATACTCGGGTAAATAACTTAGTCATTTTAAATGGTCTAAAATAATATTGACTAATACTGCTGACATAGTGTAGTTTCTCTATTTTTCACTTTTGATTAAATCTATTTTAACTTTAACTTTGTCTTAGAGCATGAACACTATCCCTGCTATTTTTTACATACTAAATTCTATTCTTGCTTTTCATTTTATCTTTGTGTGTATCTCTCATTTTTGTTTCCTGAAAGCAACATATTATTGAATTCAAAATTTTAATTTGTTATCTGTTTCCATTTTGTGGATAAATTATAATCACAAATTGTATATTTTCCTTTTTCCTATTTTTCCTTACTACCATCCACCCTATTTACCCCATCCCTGCTCACTCCTCTGCTTTCCTTTGACCTGCTACCTTGCCTGCCTATTCCTTAACCTACCCAACCTGTAAGAGTCCCTCCTTTATCCTCTCTACCCACTCTATCCCCTGGGTCTCTTATTTCTTTTTGAATTTAGAAGGTCCTTGAATTTTAGGTCCTTCTAGAAATATATGTTGTTTCTTTTAAACCCATTCCCTAAGAGAGTAAGGTTCCAGCACTAAACACGCTTCCCTCCTAGCTTCTTCTATATCAGTTTTTCCATTTATGCCTCATGTATATAATTACTCCTTTTTATCCTTGACTATACAGTTTTATTTTTTTAGAATCACTCCATCATACTCAGCTAAGCCCATGCCTTTCTTTCAAACTACCCAAATAATGATGACAATAATAAGAATACTGCTAAAATTTTCACATATACAAAATAAACAATTTGATCTTATTGAGTCCCTTATAATTGGTATTTAGCGTTTACTTTGTATTTCTCCTGGATATTATAAGTCATATTTTCCCTTAAGTTCTGGGGCTTTCATCACAAAAACCTGAAAGTGTTTGAGTTTGTTAAATATCCATTTTTTTATGTCCTTTAGGACTATACTTAACTTTGGTGGTTAAATTAGCATTGGTCATAGCCCAAGTTTTTTTGCTCTACAGAATATAGTATTCTCAACTCTACAGTCCTTCAACATAGTGACTGCTAATTCTTGTGTAATCTTTACTGTAGTTCCAAGAGATATAAATTGTTTTTTTCCCCTTGTTGCTTCCAGTATTTTCTCTTTACTCTGGGAGCTTTGAAACTTGGCTATGATATTCCTATACATTTTCCTCCTAGGATCTCTTGCAAATGGTGATTGGTGGATTTTTTTTTCTCTTTCTAGTTTGTCTTGTTCTAGAACAGTGGTTCTCAACCTTTCTAATGCTGCAATTCTTTAATACTTGTAAGTGGGCATATCTGCATGTGGGAGGACCTGTCTGGAGACAGATAGAGGAGTGGTGTCTCGGTTCCTAAGACCATCAGAAATATGTGTTTTCTGATGGTCTTAGGCAACCCCTATGAAAGGTCTGTTTGACCCCCCAAAGGGGTGGTGACCCACAGGTTGAGAACCGCTGTTCTAGAACTTCAGGGTAATTTTCCTTGATAATTTCTTGTAACATTGTATCAAGATTCCCTTTATTTAATAGTAAATTTCAGGTTGTCTCTCATATTATTTCTCTTTTATCTCTTCTCCAGATTGGTTTTCTGATGAGATGTTTCACTTTCTTTTCTATTTTTTTCATTCTTTTGGTTTTGTTTTATGATTTCTTAGTGTCTTAGAAAGTCATTGCCTTTCGTTGCCCAGTTCTGATTTTTAAGGAATTGTTTTCTTCCTTAAATTTTTTATTTTCTATTTCCAGTTGATTGACTTTCTATAATTGTCTTTATTTTCTTGGATTGCTCTTAACTTTGTTTCATTTTTCTTTAATCTCTCACTTGATTTTTAAAGTCCTTTTTAAGTTCTTCCAAGAACTCTTTTTGTGCTTAGGACCCTTTGATATTTTTTATTGAAAAAAGAGTGAGTTTTTTAGTTATGTTGCATTCTGCTGAATATGAACCTAGATCTTCTCTATCCTCATAGTAATTATCTATTGGTTGGGGTCTTTCTCCTTTGCTTACTCATCTTCATTTACTTATTCATCTATCTATTTATCTATCTATCTATTTATTTATTTATTCAGTCAGTCAGTAATTTATTTATTCATTCAATTATTTATTTATTTATTTATTTATTCATTCATTCATTCATTTGTTTATCTGTTTATCTATCTATCTATCTATCTATCTATTTATTTATTTATTTTAGCAGGACAGCTGCTTTTACCCTGTGTTTATTTCTGTTGCTCTGAGGCTATTTTCTGTCTTTTTTTGTGGAGGAAATTTGAAGAGCTGAAAGTTTTCTGATGTGCTCCACTATCTTCCCAGAATCCTCTCCTGTGTATTAAAACAAAGTTTCAATTGTCCTTTTTTAAAATTGGTGTCACCATAGCTAACCTCTCTTTCTCTGAAAAAACCTTCTAATTAAAATTGAAGAGGAAAAAATAATAAATGGTCACACAAAAAGATTTTACAGAATGTATATGTCCAAATATGTATGTTCCTTTATATACCTTATATATACCACCTCTCTGTCAGGATGGAGGTAACATGCTTTGCCCCAATCATTAGAAATATTAAGCTCTAGCTCTCCTTCTCCCTATCTATACCAGAGTGTTCCTTTTATCTTCCTTTATCTCCTCAGAACTAGTTCACCCCCAGTTCTCTGTTTTTCTTATATAACTTTCTCCATACCCATCAGGTTCTGATAGGGCACTTATTTTTTTTCCTCTTATTGGAATTCTTGTTAATATATTCCCCCTTCAGATGTCTCAAACATTGACTTTTCTAGGTTTTTCTTAATTTTTTTATTTGTATTTTAAAACATTACTTAGCCTTGTTCTTTTCATTAAAAATGCTTAAAAGTAGTCTATTCCACTAAAGTATACTAGGGGTCTGGGAAGGCACCAGCAATGACAGTGTGAAATAAAGCACAGAACTATTGATACTTAAGCGACAAATTTCTGATCATCCTGAGGATTTGTAACCACCCCAGAGCATTTGGGCAAACAATCTCCACTATTACTACTGCTTATGGTCAGAGGCTCTTGCAGGCTATATGTGTCCCTTGTCCATTCCACTAGTGCTAGTCTTGCTTGTGGCCCCCTTTCCTATCACCTATGAAATTCTGCCTGAAGTTTTATATGGTTCCAGGGTGGAAGACATCACTTGCTTTCATTTCTCATTGATTTTTCTTGATGATTTTTTAGTCTTCTGGTATGAGTTCCATGCTTTTGCTAGAGTAGGTGTTTGAGAGTTGGGTGGTTTGCCTCCCATTCTGACAGTCATCTTGGCTGGACATCTCCCTCTTCATTTCCAGGGATGGCACCTGCTCTTGATTTTCCAGAACCCTTCACTATTGGTCACCTCTCTTCTTTCCTTCATCTTTAATATCTCTCCCACTGATTCCATCCAAAACATGTATGTCTTATTCTACACTTTCCACTGATACTGCTCTTCTCTTGAGTGACAATTACTCTGTCTCTCTCTGTGTCTGTCTGTCTCTCTAATAAACTGTCAAATCTTGCTGATTTTACTTCCACAATGTTACTTTGCTTGCACATAATAGGTGCCCATTAACTATTTGTAATCTTGTGTGCAGGTATGTAAAAATTTATACCAATATATCAAGACTTAGTAAAGACTTAGAACAGAAATATTAAAAAGTTTTAATATGGAGAAACATTAGGAATTCATGGGAGAACAGCACAGAAACTTAGTGTACAAATTACAGATTTATTGGAGATTAAATAGAAAATTCTCATTTTAGTTTTTGTACCTTACTTTTTATATTTCTTTAACTAATAAAATGAGAGACTTGTTTTATTATACACTTCTTTAGAAAACTGGCACAATAGATTTTTTTTTAGAGAGGGATATGAAGCAAAGAAAGGTTAAGTGACTTGCCCAAGGTCATAAACTAGTGTCAAGTATCTGAAGCTGCATTTGAACTCAGAACCTTCTGACTCCAGGACCCATGGTCTATACACTGTGCCACCTACTTACCTCCATATTTTAAAAAATATATACCTTTATAGTTTTCTCAGAATTCTTTCATTAAACTAAGAAAGATGGTAGGTTTCATTTTTAAGATCTTCTATACTAATACGCATGAGAGCTTTTTAACCACAGATTTTGCTTAATAAAATTCTACTATGAGTTATGATGAAATTGTCACAAATCTGAGTTTTGGTATATAACAGGGATAAGGACTTGATCTGTTATTTCATTCGTGGATAAAGAAATCGTGGATGGAAAAACTTTACCAATCAACAAAGATGTACAACTTATAGTCTTAGATCTGACTAGCTCAGGGCCATACAGCCTTTATGTGTTAAAGCTGGACTTGAGCTGATGTATTCCCCGCTGTAAGGCCAGTTCTCTGGCCAGGATGCCAAACTCCTCTCTTTGGTATGTAAATGGTGCTTAAAGGAGGCTAATAGATTTGCTACTTAAAAGCTTCCTGTGATAGGATTTAGGTTTGTCAAGTGACAAATTAAACACTTTATGAAGCAGCACTTGCTGTTCGTTAATATTAATTATATTCTATAACCATGAAAATCCACATGTAACACCCTCTCCTAGGAGCAATCAGGCAGTTGACTGAGAAACAGAGAAATTCATTCTTTTTGCTTGCTTTTCATGAGAATTCATTGTCTTGGTAGGGGGAACGTCATTTTTATCTGATCTGGGCAAATGATTCTGTTTTCTGAGTCTAGTGATATGGTAAGCAGGAAGAAGGCATTACTGGATAATAAGGGAAGGGGTAGAAAGACTTAATGTTGGTAACTTCGCTTAACACTAATACCAGCTTAATAGCATAACTAGGCACCTAGGTGGTTCATGTGGATAGAATGTTGAGCCTGGTTTTGGGAAGATTTAATCTTCCTGAGTTCAAATCCAGCCATAGATACTTACTAGCTGTGTGACCATAGGTAAGTCACTTAACCTTGTTTGCCTCAGCTTCTTCATCTGTAAAACGAGTGGGAGAAGGGAATGGCAAACTACTCTAAGGAAAGCCCAAATGGGGTCATGAAGAGTTGGACCCAACTCAACAGCAATGAGCATGATACAAGTGTTGGTGATTGATCGCTTCTGCTATGTGATGGTTCCCATTTTATTTATTTTAGTGCTAAGCTGTGGTTTGGGTGCTGTGGGAACTCTGTCCACCTGCATTTTGCCCGTCCTTTGTAACTTACATTTTTTGAGAGTAACCTGGGGTCCTGAGAATTTAAATGACTTGTCCCAGATTCCAAAAAAAAATCAGCATGTGCCAGAGGTAGGGCTTGAACCCATGTCTTCCTGTCTCTAAGACTAGCCTTCTATATGCCATTATATTATATATTATATTACATATATCTACATATATGAGTGATACTGTGAGATCAGCAAAGTTTGGTGCATAATGTTGTCACTTCCCTAAAATCACCCTTCACCTAAACTGAATCCAGCATCATTGAGAATATTTTCTCTATTCCTCTGTAGCAAATTGGGTAGTTAGGGAGGAACATGACCATACTTCTTTATGTATTTCCTCATTTACATGTACCTTGTACATTTTGAGAAGAAAATTGGGAACATTTTCTCTGTAACAAAACATCCTCCCAAATAATGATGATGACATAGAGATTGGTCTAGGTAGAATTCAAAGAGGAGGCAACTACTTGCAAGGATGAGTTGGTTGGGACTGGAGGATAAAAGAGCAATTTTGCCCCCATTCCTCTCTAATGATGCTTAAATGGATCTCACTTCCTGGCTCTGACCCCTGCTCCCACCCTGGCCGTGAGACTTGGGGCTGTGAAGTTTCCCTGAGAACGGGCTTAGCTCCCTCCTTCAGTCTCACATGGGCTTTATCCCTGCTTGTGTTTTCTCTGCTCTTTCATTGGT
Organism: Pseudocheirus occidentalis; assembly: GCA_028646575.1. NCBI lineage: Eukaryota > Metazoa > Chordata > Mammalia > Diprotodontia > Pseudocheiridae > Pseudocheirus > Pseudocheirus occidentalis. Next base: position 48,263,654 of record CM053597.1, read on the forward strand.
TTGACCCAAGTTCATAGTCACGTCCTGTGAAGGGTTAGAGAAGCTGACAGAGGAGGAAGTAATAAAAATAGCAGCTAACATTTTCTGGTGCTTTAGATTTACAAAGCACCTTGCATATATTATCTTAACTGATTCCTGGAATAACCCTATGTGATCTGGGTGCTATTCTTACTCTTACTACACAGATGAAGACTGAGAGAAAAGTTACATGACTTGCCTAATCATTTAGCTAGTAAGTATTTGACAGAGGATTCTAAAGCAGATTTTCCTGGTTTATACAGTACTCTTTAGAAGGCAAGAAGCAGAGGAGTTAAAGGTATCTGAGTTCATTAACCTCTCCATGTAGGCTTTTTCCTAAGGCGACCTTCTAGATGCCTAACTTTTTAGCTACTTAATTTATCTGATTTAATTACAGAGATATAACTTTTTTTCTTTAAAGGAACTACTCTGTAAACAATTCAATTATATTTTATAATTATTCAACTAAGTCAACATTTATTCATCGCCCACTATGTGGAAAGTACAATGTTAGGCACTGAGGTGGAAGGGATAATATAGTGCCTTGGAAAGAATGCTGAACTTGGAATTAGAGGAGAATTGGTTTTGGATCCTGCTTCTGATATGAACTGGCTTCTCTGAGGTCAGCAGGTCTCTGAGGTTTTCTTCTGGTTCAAGTCACAGAAAGATAACCAACAGAAAAATACAGGAGAGTAGCACCATCAGCACCTATTGGAGACTGCCCAGAGCTACAGGAGGAGACACCCTCTGAGCCCCTGTGCAAGGACCCCTTAACTCAACCCAGGGTTGCAAGCGAGTGACTAAAGCTGGACAGGCCTATGTATGGCTCGCATATATATATACACTTCTCCATAGCTTCTGTAGTGAATTCTATTTGCTTTCTTCAACCTATAAACAGAAAGGAAGCAGGAAACAAATATTTATTAAATGTTTACTTTGTGCCTGGCACTGTGCTAAGATAGAGCTTTTCTCATTTAAATTTTGCAAACTGAGTTCTTGTAAGGGGCATAAGGTCATCTAGGGAGACTCCCAGGTTTTCTGGGTGGTGGCTGTGAGTAGTCACTGGGATGAGAAGTTCTCCCAAAGTATCTCAAAACTCTGTGTCATGCGAGAGCCTCTGACAGAAAGATGACAGAAATAACATGATCACGGCTGCGCTTTAAGATAGTTACTCTGGCAGCTGTGTGCAGGCGACATTGAAGCACAGAAGTCTCTGAGATGGGGTGGGAATATGGCGGAGGAGTGGGACCAGGAGGCAATCAATTAGGAAGCTGTTGCAGCAATCCAGAGGAGGAATATTGGAAACCCAGGTCAGGGCCCAACACGGCACCTCAGACATAATGATCGTTGAATTGTTTCAGTTGTGCCCAGATCTTCATTTCCTTCTCCATCTAATTTTACAGATGAGGAAACTGAGGCAAACAGTGACTTGCCTAGGGTCACACAGCTAGGAAGCGTCTGAGGCCAGATTTAAACTCAGGTTCTTCTGATTCCAGGGCTGGCACTCTATTCTCTGTGCCTCATAGCTACCCCCAGGACATAGTAGGGGCTGTGTAAATATTTAAAACTTCCATTTGAACTTTAAAATTATTTTCTTATTTTTATTATGAATATCAACAAATGTAAAATTTTAATATACAAATAGAAAAAGAAGATTAGATATTGAACTGCTAACTATTAGTCATGAAATGAGATAATATTTGTGTAAATGCTTATCACAGTGTCTGGCGCTCAGTAGTAAACACTACATAAAGGTTAGCTGTTATTATTAGTCTAGTTTTAAAAAGCATATATTAGTTACAGTAATAATGGCTAGCGTTCTTATGTTTCTCGGGAAATTGAGACTGAGTAACAATAAGTTACTTGCTCTGGATCCATCACACAGGTAGGATTTGAACTCAGATCTTCTCAATTCTAAGTTCAGCCCTCTACACCCTCCACTGAAGTAGGTATAGCCGTAGATGAAGTATATAACTTTTTGGTTTTCAGTGTTCTCAAGATGTCATTGATGCATGGAATTTCTAGTGAATTCAGAGCAGAATGTCCTCTAAAACGTGTGGTCTTTTAGTTGGGGGGGGATAATGCTTATTTTTAAGTTAAAGTTTAATTTTTCAGTCAATGGAAATCCCTTTCATCTATATCCATCTAGAAAGAAAGAAAAACAGCCCCTGTCACAAACATGCATAGTCAAGCAAAACAAATTGCTTTGTTTTGGATATTGGTCATATCCAAAATAAACCACATCTCAATCTGTACTCTTAGCCCATCACCCCATTGTCAAGCAGTGGGGGTTAGCAGCTTTTATTATGAATCCTCTGTAATCATAGTTGGTCATTGCATCAATTAGTGTTCCCAAGTCTTTCAAGGTTGTTTGTCTTTACAATATTATTGTTTTGGGGGGTGGGTTTTTTTTAGGCAATCAGGGTTAAGTGACTTGCCCAGTCACACTACTAGTTAGTAAATGAGTCTCCTTGACTCCAGAGCCAGCACTTTATCCTCTGCACCACTTAGCTCTCCCACAATATTATTGTTATTGTAAAAATTGTTCTCCTGGCTATGTTCATTTTACTTTGTATCAGTCCATACAAACCTCAGGTTTCTCTGAAAGTGTCCTATAGCTTCTTATAACACACTAGTATTCCATCATATTCATATTGTTCTTGTATTATAACTTACTCAGCCATTCTAGAACTTCAAAGTATTTTGGGGGGTAAACAGCATTTTATGTTTTCCAATTACATGTAAAGATAGTTATAAACATTCATTTTTTATAAGATTCTGAGTTCTAAATTTTATTTCCCTCCCTCCTTTCTCCCTTCCCCAAGATAGCAAGCAATATAGGCTATACATATATAATTAATTAACCATATTTCCATGTTTGTCATGTAAAAGAAGAGTTAGAATAAAAGGGAAAAGCCACAAGAAAGAAACAAAAAATAGTGAAAATATTATGCTTTGATCTGCATTCAGTCTCCACAGTTCTTATTCTGGATGTGGATAGCATTTTCTATCACTAGTCCTTTGGAGTCGGCTTGAATCACTGTATTCTTGAAAAGAGCTAAGTCTATCGTAGCTGACCATTGCACAACATTATTGTTACTGTGTACAACGTTCTGCAGAACTTAAAGTCTTATAGCATGTGCTGAGGCTAGGAGAGATTAAGCCATAGGACTAGCATATGTCAGAGGCAGGATTTGAACTCAGGTCTGCCTGACTCCAGTCCTTGCTCTGTATCCATTACATCATACTGCGTCTCTACAGCAGAGAACAATAACTCAAGTCTAAACAGCACTCTGAAGATTACAGAGCATTTTTTCATAACAAAGGGAAAAAAGCAAAAGGGAGAAGTCTTTAGACAGTGCTTTCTACATGCCAGACACTGGGAAAAGCATTTTTAACAAGTATTATCTCATTCAATCTTCCTCCTAACCCTTCAAAGTAGGTTCTATTATTATCCTCATTTTTACAGTTGAGGATAATGAGGTTAAGTGACATGTTCAGGGTCACACAGTCAATAAGGGTCTGAAATCCTGCCTTCCTGACTCCAGGCCCAGTGTTCCATCTCCTGAGCTCCCAGCTACCTCCTAACAACAAGCTTTGGAAGTAGCTAATGTATTTTTATATTCATTTAACAGATAAGGAAACTGAGGCAGAGAGCAATTATGGAGCCACAAAGCCGAAAAGATTGAACCCAGGATGCCAATCCAGGTTTCGTGCCTCCAAGTTCATTGCTTTTTGCTCAATGCCATGCTGCCTCTTCTGTAACCTTTTGTTTGTTGGAAAAGTGCTAAAGTCTTGTGTTTTTGCAGTTGCCTGGATAGCTAATGTACAATCTTGTCATCGTTCTGGAATTTCAGAAGCACTTAGCCCTGAAAGGGACTGTAAGATGTTACAGGAATGATTTACTGTAGCACAGGAAATGGGGTCTCAAAATGAGAAGCGCAGCTAGGAGATTCTGCTTTCTGAAAGCTTAAAAATTCCTTTTGTTTCTTCTGCATCGAGAAGTCATTTATTTTTTGCTGGATTTTGATGACAGTAGAAGTTCGGTTGTTTGTTTTTTTAAATCTAACAACTGATTGTTTGAGTCATGCTAATGTTCTGTGTTCGACTTCAGCTCCTATTGTTCTTACAAACGTGTGCCATTGTTCGTTGAAGGTACTGGGGGGGGCATTTGTGTGTTGACAGGTGCAGATGAGTTATTAGTGTCATCCTAAGTGGGTTGGCCAAGAGCTTCTGAAGAACAAAAGCAAATTATTGGCCATCATTTCAAATCAACAGATAGAAAGCTATCAGTCATTTAGTCAGCCAACAAGCATTTATTAAGCTCCTGCTGTGTTTCTGGCACTGTGCTTAACTATGAGAATACAAAGAAAGGCAAAAACAGCCCTTACTTTCAAGAAATCAATGAGAGAGAGAACATTAAAAAAAATACATACATATAAAATACACAGAGTAGATGGAAAATCATTTCCCACTAGCATTAATGGGATTGGGAAAGGCTTCTTGAAGGAGAAAGGGAAAGAATAAGCATTTCTGTAGTGTTTACAATGTACTATGCACTGCACTGAGTGCTCTTACAAATACTGTCTCATCTGATCCTTACAACAAATCTGAGAGCTAGGTGCCACTTTACATTTGAGGATATGGAAGAAGAGAGAGATTAAATGGAGCATACAGCTAATAAACATCTGAGGCTGGATTTGAATACAATATAATATAATAAGCACTTATTAGGAAACTACTATGTGCCAGACACTGTGTGAAGTGCTGGGGATACAAATAAAAGATGGTCCCTGCCCTCAAGGAGCTTACAATCTAACAAGAGAAGGCAATGCACAAAAAGAAGCTGAAAGGAAACTGGGGTGTGGGGTGGGAGAAGAAAGATTCCCCATCATCTCCTTTCCTTCTCTCCATCCCTTCTTCCCCCACCCCATGATAGTAGTTATTAGTGTTATTAATAACTTCGCAGTGTGGCTGGTAGGAAATGAAGAGTTGGCTGAGTTTCTGAGGTCTCTTTAAGGAAGGCTTTGGGAGCAGTTTTTACTTCCCCCTATACCCCTCCGATTAGTGGGACAGAAGCCGTTGAGATTACAGGGAAGCAAATCTCTATGGCAACACATTTCCTGGTGATGAGCTTATCCTGGGGGAGCATAGTGATAGTGGAGAGAGAACCAAGCATTTCAGCTGGTGGGAAATTAAGAGTTGGCTGATCCTCTGGCCTCTCTTTAAAGGGAGGCATTAGGAGGAGGTTTTTTGTTCATTTTTCTGCACCGTCTATCCCTCTAGTCAGAGGGATAAAGGTAACTGGGTATATGGACGGACGAGGTAGAAGTACCAGATCTGAAGATGATTAGATCTTATGTCTGTCTGACTGCAGGTCCAGCATTCTATCCACTATGCCACCAGCTCCTTCCTTGAAGAATGCAGAACAGTATGGATGCACGGCTTTTAATTAATGATTAATGCCAGGATAATTGGCAAGATTCTCACCAGGTTTGTAGCACAGAGAAGTCTGTTTCTGATCCATACCAGTTAATTCTAACCTTTTCCCAATTAGTCTCATCTATACTGACGGGGTGGGGAGAATGGAGCAGGTTTTAAGGTTTCATATAGAATTGTTCTTTGTCCTTTGTTCTTGAAGAGGACCGTGACATCAAGATGATGATGCCATGACATGCAAGGGGATGGGATTTAAGTGAGGGAGGGCTGTGCAAAGTCACCAGCCTCAATTTCCCCTCCTCTCTCTTCTTTTCTCTCATATAGAAAAGAGAATTCTCAAACTAGGTTTGATTCTGCACCCTTTTCCTTCCCAGGATCATTAGACCTTTAGCATGGAAACAATAGCCACCAACAATAATATTAATGATAATAATAATTCTCATTTCTCTAAGACTTTCCAACTGATAAAACAATTTCTTCATAACAATACTCGAAAGTTGGAATGTTAAGAATTGTTGTCCCAGTTTTGTCGATGAAGAAGAGGAAGGAAACTTTCAGAGTGATGAAACAACTTGGATGGGCTAACACATTTAGTGAGGGGCAGCGCCATCATTGTATCTTGTGTTCTTTCCATTACAGCATATGCTGTCACCATAGAAAAGAGAATTCTTATGGGTATTGTGTTTGTTTCTCTAAAGCACAACACTTTAAACATATTAAGTAATCATGACAAAAACAAACCTAATCATGGTCCTTCATTATATGACTCTTTAATAGGACTAGATCTAATCATAGATGTTATAGAAATACAGTATAATTTTTTAAAATCACTAACCTCATGCCAGTTGCATGATATATCTTAAATGCAAATGTTTTCCAAACCGAAATTATTACTGCCTCAAGGGCAGTGATATAAATAACCCTTGCTTAATTGTCAACTTATGAGAGGAATTGCTGAAGTAATGAGTTATTGTTAATAGTCTCATAAATATCATCCCTGAAAATAGCTCATGAATATTTGGGACTCATTTATGAAATGCTTACATGTTATTTCAATGAAGTACACATTTTAGTTGTCACATTCCAAGTTACTCGCAAAGCTTACAATCAATGAGAAGATTAGGGAGAAGTATAAAATTTACATAGAGAACGTATTTAGGTACCAGAAAATTCCCCTCTTATGTGTCATAAAGTGTCTGCAGCTGTAACATCTTAGTATATATATGCAAGGAAGTTAATTTATAAATACACAGATGTGGATTGAGTTCATAGAGCAAATAACAAAGATAGAATATAAAAATGGCCACACCTCATCTCCCCATTCCAATTTTAAGCACATACTTGGCTTATTTCTATATTGCTATAGATGAAGAAAAGGTTGCCACCTCCACTTTCTTTTCTCTTGCTGCAAAGCTGCCCTTTTAAGACAACTAAAAGGATCCATTGCCAGAATTTGCATCCTGAAGAGGAAGCACATTATTACTGCTGAGACAATTTCAGTAGTTGCATTAAATAGTAAAATGCTTTCTATAGGGTTCTGCAGTTGGATAGTTGGGCCCCATACTCTGTGTGAGAAGCCAGGGAGCAGGAGGCAGCAAATTTCATTTTTTTTAATTCCTCTTTGAAGTCAGCATTGCTGGGGAAATGTCTTTCAAGAGCATCTAAGACAAGCTCAGGCCACAATACATTTTAAATCCTTAGAAAATCAAATCCTTCTTCCACTGGATGTTGTGTTCAATTCAGGATGCAGAAAGTTGACATCTTACCAGATTAAGGGAAGTAACCATGCAAAGTGTTTTTAGACATTGTTGCAATTGACTACAGACCTGTATGTGGCACGAGATGAGTTACTAGGCCCTCTCCATTTCAGCTTAACCTAATATTTATCTTAAATGTCTGCCCCAAACTGGACAAATTGAGTTCTATTTTAGAAAGGTACAAAGACTTCTGCTTAAGAATTGGGCACATCCCTGCCATGTTTTGCTCCTTCATTTGAAATTGGTGAGCACTAGACTGGGAGTCAGGAGCAACTTAGAAAAGGAGGAAGGCAGGTCCAATAGTGATATCAGGGGATGAGAAACTGAACAGCCATTATATTGCGCTGTTATGAACATGATGCTGAGATACCCCAGTCCATTGGGCAGATGCTCTTAGAGGATTGATGGGAAAACATGAATCAGGGTAATATAGGATGGGATGTATGGGGGTTGCTATCTATATCAGGGCATCCAACCTCATTAGTGAATGAATAAGAACTGAAATTCTGGAGAGTGTTCATTCTTATGTGTCTTTTTGCATGCCACCCTCCTTCCTCCTCTCCACTTAACATATAGTTTCATCTTTTCTTCAAGATCTAGCATAAGTGATACCTACACTCTGAAACCTTTCTAGATTACTGTGTTCTAAACACCTGGAAAACCTAATGATTGTAAGCCATCCACAGAGCACTTAGGTTATTTGTAATTAATTTTTAAAAAGAAATATTAAACATCAATAAAAGTGACAAAACTTGCTTTGTAACTATATTTAAATTAATTTCTTTTTGCACAGCATTTGGTTTCGTTTTATTATTCTTTTCAATTATATTATTTTAAACAATATCTTATTTTTTCCAATTACAGGTGAAAACAATTTTTGACCTTTTAAAAAATTTTGTGTTCCAAATTCTCTCCTTCCCTTTTCTCTCCCCTTCCTGAGATGGCAGATAATTTTATATAGGTTATACTTGTGCAATTCTGTAAAATATATTTCCATATTGATCATGTTGTGAAAGAAAACACAGACCAACAAAACCCCCCACAAAAAATAAAGTGAAAAATAGTATGCTTTGATATTCATTCATAATCCATCAATTATTTCTCTGGAAGTGGATAATATTTTTCATCATGAGTCCTTTGGAACTGTATCAGATCATTGTATTTCTGATAATAGCTCAGTCATTCACAAGCAATCATTGTGCAATATTGTTATTACCATGTACAATGTTCTCCTAGTTCTACTCACTTCAATCTGCATCTGTTCATATAAGTCTTTCCAGATTTTTCTGAAAGTATCCTGCCCATCATTTCACGATGTTATTTCATGATAGTATTTCACTATAATTATATACAACAGCTTGTTCAGCCATTCCCTGATTGATGTGCATCCATTCAATTTCCAATTCTTTACCACCACAAAAAGAGCTGCCATAAATAAAGTCTGTTTGGGATAAAGATCTAATAACGGTATTTCTGGGTCAAAGGGTATGCACAGTTACATAGACCTTTGGGTATAGTTCCAAATTGTTCTCAAGATTAGCTAGATTGGTTCCCAACTCCATTAACAGTGCATTAGCGTTCCAATTTTCCCACATCCCTTCCAACATTTGTTATTTTATTTATCTCTCATGTTAGTCAGTCTGATAGATGTGAGGTGGAACCTTACTTTTTTTTTTTTCCTAATTTGCAGTTCACTAATAAATAGTGATCCAGATTTTTCACATGACTATGGAAAGCTTTGATTTCTTCATTCTAAAACTGTCTGTTCATATCCTTTGATCATTTATCAATTGGGGAATGATTTATATTTTAAAAATTTGACTCAGTTCCTTATATATTTGAGAAAAGAAGTCTTTATTAGAGAAACTTTCTGTAAAAACTTTCCCCAGCTTTCTGCTTTCCTTCTAATCTTGGCTGCATTGTTTTTGCTTGTGCAGAATCTTTTAAATAAATATAATCACAAGCATTCAATTTTATATCTCATAATGCTCTCTATCTTCTGTTTGGTCATGAATTCTTTCCTTATTCATAGATATGATAAGCTATTCAATGGTCCCCTAATTTGCTTTTGGTGTCACTCTTTATGTCTAAATCATGTCCCCATTTTGACTTTATCTTGGTATATAGTGTGAGATGTTGGTCTATGCTTAGTTCTGCCAAACTTCTTTCTAGTTTTCCTAGCAGTTTTTGTCAAATAGTGAGTTCTTGTCCATGAAGCTTGGGTCTTTGGGTTTATCAAACACTAGATTACTTTGATCATTTACTACTGTGTACTGTGTATCTAATTTATTCCACTGTCCACCACCCTATTTTTTAGCCAGTACCAGATTGTTTTGATGATTACTACTTTATAAAGTTGTTTAAGAAATAGTATGGCCAGGCCAGCTTCATTCACAATTTTTCATTAATTCCCTTGATACTCTTGACTTTTTGTTTTTCCTGATGAATTTTATTATTTTTTATAGCTCTATAAAATGTTTTTTGAAAGTTTGATTGGTATGCTATTGAATAAGTAAATTAATTAATTTAGGTAGAATTATAATTTTGGCTCAGCATACCCATGACCAATTAATATTTTCTAATTGTTTAGACCTGACTTTATCTGGGTGAAAAATATTTCACAGTTGTGTTTATGTAGTCCTTGGATATGCCTTGGAAGGTGGACCCACAAATATTTTACATTGTTTGTAGTTATTTTAAATGAAATGTTTCTTTCCATCTCTTGCTACTAGATTTTTTGGTAATGTATGGAAATGTTGATGATTTATATGGATTCATTTTATATTCTGTAACTTTGCTAAAGTTGATAACTATTTCAAATAGTTTTCAAAGTGATTTGTCTAAGTATACCATTATGTCTGCAAATGATAATTTTGTTTCATCATTGCCTATTTTAGTTCCTTAAATTTCTTTTTATCTTCATTGCTATAGATAGCATTTCTCATACAATATTGAATAATAGACACGACAATGGACATCTTTGCTTCACCCCTAATCTTGTTTGTAAGGCTTCTAGCTTATTCCCATTATGAATAATGCTTGCTGGTGGTTTTAGATAGATACTACTTATCATTTTAAGGAAAGCTCATTTATTACTATGCTCTTAAGTGTTTTTGATAGGAATGGATGTCATATTTCATCAAAAGGTTTTTTTGTATCTATTGAGATAATCAATATTGGTTATTTCTATTGGTTTTGTTATTGATATGATTAATCATGCTGATAGTTTTCCTAATAGTGAACCACTCCTGCATTCCTGATAAAATCCTATCTGCTCACAGTGTATGATCTTTGTGATACATTACTGTAATCTCCTTCCTAGTATTTTATTTAAAATTTTGCATCATTATTCATTAAGGAAATTTGTAATTTTCTCTATTTTTGCTCTTCATCATTCAGGTATCAGCACTATGTGTGTGTTGTAAAGGGAATATGGAAGAATTCTTTCTTTGCCTATTTTCCCCCAAATTGTTTTACACAGTATTAGAATTAATTGTTCTTTGAATATTTGGTGGAATTCACCAGTGAATCTATTTGGTCCTGGGGGATTTTTCTTGGGCAACTCAGCTGAGGGCTTGTTTAATTTCTTTTTTTTCTAAAATAAGATTACTTAAGTATTTCATTTCCTCTTCTATTAGCCTAGGCAATTTGTATTTTTGCAAATATTCATCCATATCACTTAGACTGTCAGATTTATTGGCATATAATTGAGCAAAATAGTGGGTGAGGATTTCTCAAATTTCTTCTTCATTGGTGGTGAATTCATCCCTTTCATTTTTGATACTGGTAATATGGTTTTCTTTTTTTTAAAAAATCAAACTAACCATTGGTTTGCCTATTTTATTATGTTTGTTTTTTTTTAATAAAATAAGTTCAAAGAGCTTACATTTTAACCAAAGATGAGGTATATGTGAGAGAGGCTTCCGAGGAGAAATGATTTGGCCTAGGCAAGTACCAGAGGTAAATGGAGTCAAAAAGCATTTAATTCATGTGTCTTTCTCAGGTGTGTTAGTGTGGAGTAGATCACTACTCTCAGAACAGGAGGTGGAAGGGACTGGGGGATGTATATAGAGCAGCATTAAATGAAAATGGCTGAAGTGGGCTATCATGGGTCTGAGGATGCTTAGATTGGTGATCTCTCACCACTAAGAACTTCAGAGTCCTAGGGCAGAGGCTGGGCTACATGACATGACCAAAGTGCCATAATGGACTTCTGTCTTTTGTGTTTATTCTCTCAGTATCTACATGGAAGCAGTGAAATAATCATTTATTCTTTCTGGCATTTCTGCCAATATTATTATGGTATTTTTATTTGGTGAGAATAAGTAGCCTACACCATATTTTCAATGATGCTGAGATACGGCATATGCAATGCCTTAAGGAAACATATCACCATAAAAGATATCCTGGTCTTGAAGTGAGAGTGAAAGACAAGTGATGGATAGCCAGAGAATTTCATTAGTCTCTTAGCATGTTGTGTGTGTGTGTATGTGTGTGTGTGTGTGTGTGTGTGTGTGTGTCTGTGTGTGTGTATTGTGGTGGTGGTGGTGGTGGTGGAGGTGGGGTGTGATGGGGTTGAATGTTCAAGATGCTCCATGAAGAACCTGTGAAAAAATGGCACAGGAACCATATGGAATGAGAAGGCATGGATCATTTGGATCTGCACCAATGGAAGGAGTAGCCATATTAATGAGATCATAGATCTGTACCTTAGTGAATATTATTCTCCAGATGTCCGCAAACTTCTTCCCACCAATCAACCATTTTCTAGTAAAATCTAAGAATTCTAATGAGAATTTCAAAATTAATAAAATTAGGCTGGCCACACAGCATTATAAAAATATGACAACATGCCCCAAATTAACTAATAGGTTCATTGTTCCACTAATCAAATTACCAAGTGCTGGGGTTTTTACCCTGGGGTCCATGAGCTTATTTTTACAAATACTTTCAAAATGGCATTTCAATAAAATTGGGCTCTTTTTGAATCCTATGCATTTTATTTTATGAATTCAAAGACATTCTGAGAAGGGATCCACTGACTTCATCAGACTACCAAAAAGTTTCATGACATATAAAAGGTTAAGGATCTTGGCCTGGGGAATACTCAACAGAACTTGGAAAAACAACAATAAAATTTACTTCAAAGAATAAAAGGTTCTAGAATCTTAGAGAAAATAGTGAGAAAAAGTATGAATGGAGGGGATAAAGAATGATCAGACCTTAAGCTGTATTATAAAGCAGTAATTGTCAAAACTCTCTTGTATTGGATAGGAACTGAAATAGACTAAATAAAGAAACCATGTCCTAATATTTTATAAACCCAAGGACATAAATTGTTAAACACTCCCTTTTTGACATGAACTGGTAGGAAAACTTGAAAGCAGTTTATACCAACATCTTACACCAAATACTGTAACATATTCAAAATGAATTAGCAACCTACCTATAGATGATTATTTTACAAAAGCCATTTAAAGAGAACAAGAGGAGGTAACTTTCATAACCTGTGCTAGAAGTAAAATCTTTTTTTAAGTTTAGAAGGAAAATATTTAACTAAATGGAGGTTAGATTAGATCATAAAATACAAAATGCATAGTTTTGATTAAATAAAATTGAAAATATTTTGAAAGGACTAAATTAATGAAGAGAAAAGCAGATTTCTTGGAGAGTAGATAAAATATTTGCATAAAACTGATGTGATAACTAAGAAATATAGGGACTTGACCCCCATACATAATACCTAGTTTTATATTTTAATCATGTGTCCATTTATCTACATGTGTATATAACCAATGAATGTGAATGAACAAATCGGTCAACAAACAAGCCCCTACTATATATACCAGATATTGTTCTAGATTTGGAGAATATAAATCAAATAAATGACACAATGAACAAACTATTTTCAAAGGAAGAATTATAAAAAAGTGACAGACATATGAAAACATACTTCAAATCACAAAAAGAAAGACAAAGGGAAATGAAAACGACTTAGAAGTTTTGCATCATATCTTAAAAATTAGCAAACACGGCAAAAGCCAGGGACAATCAATGTTGGAAGTCACCATAGGAAGAGAAGCCTACAACACACTGTTGGGAAAGTGGTGAATTGGTTCAACTCTTCAGAATATTAATTTGGAATTTTACAAGAAACATGACTAAACTGCCAACATCCTTTAGACCAAAAAAATCATACAATGGGGCTTATGCACCAGAGAGATGAGGGACAGAAACAAAGGCTCAGTACGTAGTACAGTATTCAGAGCAGTGCACTTTATTTTAGCAAAGAATTAGAAAAAAAACTGGGTGTCTATCAGTTGGGAGAAATTATGATATAGGAATGTAAGAAAGGGAATACTGAGTCTAAAGAAAATGATGGAGAAGTTATCAATGTTATTTTTAAACACATACTTCCCAGTTATAAAAGTATACATGCATTTAGAAAGATATCAAAGAAGAGAAAGTTAGTAAAGGAGAAAATGGAGCTTAAGCTACAAGAGAGGCAAGAGTAGAGATGAAAAACATATACATACATTTCATATACACACATGAAAATACATAATGTGTGTATGTACATATACCTTATACATATATAGAGATTTTAAAGACAAATACATGCAAGTATGTGTGTTTATATACATACATACATACATGTGTATGTGTGTGTTTCTACCTTATTTCAATGGGGTTAAACTCAAATAGCAATGGATTCCTGTGGGCCACATATTGACTTAGAAAACCATAGGTTAACATTACCTTTTTCTATTATATTTTAATTTATTTTGTTAAATATTTCCCAATTACATTTTATTGTGGTTCAGTCCATACTGGGGGACTTTGTGGGTGTCATGTGGCCCCCACAAGTTAGAAGCCTTTGCTTAACAGAGTGTGGAGAAAGGAGAAACTTGTTTTTTTTAAGTTGTTCATTTTTACATAGATTGTATCTAATGACTGGATACTGGCTATATTTGCTGGGTTGAAAGAATATTCCTAATTCATATTCTCATTTTTCATAAATTCATAAGTCTCATTTGATTTAAGCTTTCTAAAATAAAAAATGAGTCCAGTCAGGCTATTTTATTCTCTCTTATGAATGGTTTCTTCCTT
>CM053597.1:48278477-48320977 GCA_028646575.1 Pseudocheirus occidentalis
TCTCTTTTCATGATTTTCTCGCATCATTCTCATTTCTCTTCTCAATTTTTCCTCCACTTCTCTTATTTGTTTTTCAAAGTCCTTTTTCAGTTGATCTATAGCTGCTAGGAATTCTTCAAGTGTGTTGGAAGCATTTGGTGTGGGAGTTCTGACTGTGTTGTCTTCCTCCTGTTCCATGCTTTGATCCTTTTTGTCCACAAAAAAGGATTCTAGAATTTTATTGCTGTTCTTATTTTGCTTCCTTTTCCTCATGTTGGCCAGTCAATTAATTAGTTGTTTTTTTTTAGCTTTGTGAAACTCTGCTTCCAAGGGAGAAAGTTCTGTTCCAAATCACTGGGGTTTTCCCAGCTGCCGCAGCTATTAGGGGGGTGTTACAGCCCCACCCTACCCCCAGTTTTGGCTTGCTGAAAGCGCTCTCCAGGAGCACCACCCAAGACCACGATCTGGATCCAGGCCGCTCAACACAAGAGCACTTGGCTCTGATCAATCGAATCAGCCCCCCCTGCGGGGTCCACAGGCCAGGGGCTCTGACGCAGCCCAGTGGGGGCCGTCACCGGTTACAGCAGTTCCTGCATTTCCCCCATTGCTTCCTTGCCCTGGGGGCAGATTGGCCAAACTGCTTTTCCTCCCCCAAATTAAGTTTCAAAGTTTCACTTTCACTGACCATCTCTGATCCTGGTTTGCTGGATATGAAGATCCCCTCAGGTGCAGTAGATCTTCTCTGAAGTAGACTCAAGCTGTGGCTTGGGAGACCCGGCTCCTCCTGACCACCCTGGGGCCTGGCCTGGCTGTGTTTTGGTTTTGGGCTGGTCTGGTCTCAGCTCCCGGCCTGCCAGCTCCCCTCCTGCCGAGATGCCCCTCTCCAACCTCTGTTTTTCATGCCTTGGTAGATGTGGAGTTGCTGGAGGTGAGGTAGATCTTCTCTCTTGTAGACTGGCTGCTGCTCTGCTCCTCCTGACCGTCCTGGGGCCTGGCCTGGCCACTTTTCTGTTTCAGGCCGGGCTGGCCTCGGCTCCTGGCCTGCTGCGGTGAGCCCCTGCTGCCGAGCTGCCTTCAGTGAGAGATGTGTTTTCTGTATTTTTGTGAGTCTGAGAGTCCTAGACTTTGTCTGGGGTCATATTTTATGGGTGTTTAGGGTGGTTGTGTGGGAGCTGTGGAACCTTGCTGTTTCTGTGCTGCCATCTTGGCTCCACCCTCTTTTTTTTTGTTTTTTAAATGAACTGCCTGTGATAAGAATTCACACAGGATAAGCAGGGGTCAGCCTTTTTGTAGGGAACATAGAACTAATAGGACTTATACACGTAGTGCAATTCCCTTTACCTTCAAGGTATGTTGAAAGGTGATTCATTGAAGGCACCTTGTATTATTAAGGATATTTAATCATAAAAAAGACCTTGACATTTATATGATACTATAAAGTTTACAAAGTTCAGCATTGACTTTGGAGTAAGGCACCTTACATTCAAATTCTACCCCTGCTCACTACCTCGGTGACACTAGGCAGGTCATTTAATGTCTTGGAGCCTCAGAGGATTTCAGAGGTTCCTTTCACCTTGAAATCTGGGATCCTTCGACCTCATGATGACTGTGAGAAGTAGAGGTAGAAACAATTTAAAGGATGGAACAACAAATGTGCCAGATAGTGGGGACATCAACAGACAATCTCTACTTTCAAGGAGTTTCCACTCTAATAGGAGATGATGAAACATAAAGAAAAGCTGGAAATAGCCAGATGGGCGGGGGGGGGGGGGAGGGGGAGGCAGCAGAGGAGGCTGCTCAAAAGGGGTCTAGGCAGCTGGTAACAAAATGGAGCAATGGAGAGAGTTGAGCTGGGTGCAAAGTGAATACTTGCCTGCAGTGCCTTCAAGAATGGTGATAGCCACCAGGGCTCATCACCTGGGGTGGAGGCAGCCCTAGGTGGCAAGGCAGCTGGTGGAGAAATGAAACATAGAACCCACATGGGAGTTCTTCTCTCTAGAGAAACACGCTGCTAATCCTGGGCAGCACCATTCCTTTACTGACAACCCTCCCTGTACCTTGCTTATAACCTCTGCTGACCTGAGCTCCCTCTAGGTCACTCCCTTCAAGTTCCTGTTATCATGGCACTGCAGAACCTGGGTTCACCTGGGGTGAATGCACCTTCAGTCTGATTGTTCCTGGGACTCATTCCTGCCCCCACTCACCTTTGGCTCCTAACCTGCATTTCCTGCTCCTCAGGCTTCTTTTAAAATTTCCCCCCACCACCCACAGTCTCTAATCTGTTTTTTTCATTAAAGTCCTCCCTTGATTCAGTATAATGGTGTGCAAATAACCCCAGAATCTGAGAGGTGACTTTGTCAACTGGGTTGGGGGAAATAAACTAATCCAGGTATTCAGACTGGCATCCTCTCTAAATAGTTAAAAAATATGTATCTTGTCTATATCTATATAGATATATATTGATATATTTTATATGTAAATATATCTTTTCTAATGTTGTCTGATTTCACCTATATTTTTATGGATAATTGTAGGAACTTATGCTTCTGAGAAAATATCCCATCATTGGTTAAGTTCATGCACATCTTCAGGTGCATCTTTGGGCTCCAGCCCTATGATGGGGGTGGGGAATGGAGATAACAAGCATTCATTCAGTTACTCATTTATTCATTCATACATTCATTTATTTATTCTTTTTTTGAGGGGAAAAGGCAGGACAATTGGGGTTAAGTGACTTGCCCAAGGTCACAGACTAAGAAGCATTTATTAAACACCTACTAAGTGTCAATCACTGTGCTAAGCACTTTACAAATATTATCTCATTGGTTATTTACCAGTTGCGATTATTATCCCTTTCTTAAGCTGAGGAAACTGAGGCAGACAGCAATTAAGTGACTTACTCCCAAGTCACACAGGTAGTGTCTGTGGCTGGATTTGAACTCAGGTCTTCCCTATTCTAGGTCTAGTGCTCTGTTTACCTAAATAGGAGTTAATTTCTCCTAAATGAAAGGCATAGTGTTAGATTCTAGGTATACAAAGACATAAACGAATCTATCATCAAGGAGCAGAGGAGAAATCTGTCAGGGGAAATAACATGTGTATGCATATATAAATACCATATATATAATATATATGTAATATATTATATATATATATACTTGTACATATACACATATGTGTGTGTATAAAATGGGGGGGGTGGTGCTAGCAGCTGAAGGAGAGCAGGAAATGTCTCTTTCAGAATGTATTTTCTGTTTCAGAACCCCTAATCTGAGTCTTCTGTATTATGTAGCAGAAACAGGAAGAGAAAAAGTACTGTTATCTAGGGCATCTCTGCAATGAACATAAAAGCTCTTTTCCACATAGGGAATCCCTTGAAGAGACAGATTCCAGTTCAGATCATGATGCTTAGAGACCTGCTACCTTAACTTGACTTTCTTTGTTTAGCTGGATTTGGGACCTTTTGCTTACCTGCTGATACTTTCCTCTGGTGACTACATGCTTCTTCAACTTTATTTTCTCAGCCTGCATTCCTGATCTTGCTGACAAGTATATTTGTATATATACATGCGTACACACACACACGTCACCTATATATATGTTAATTTTATACTTCTATATTATAATTTACACTTTCATAATATTACTTGACTTTTCTTGTGCCAGCACTTGCCTGGTGATGTTGGATTTTCTTAAGGTGGGGGGTGGCTGACACTGACCAGTGATTAAGGCAATCATCAGGCTTGGGAGAAGCTCTGGTGAAAGAGTGACAGGGCTTCAAAACATGAGCACAAATGAAGGACCAGAAAAGGTCAGCCCCCAGAGTTTCTCAGGTCTGTTAAATTCAGAGAAACCAGACAGAAGCAGGAAGCAAGAAACTAGAGTGAAGTGCTTAGCAAGGGTGGGCTGCTAATTGTCTAAAGACATTTGCGTCTCAAAGCTCAGTCTTTTTTTTTGTTGTTGTTTCATTTTTTTTTAAATGGCAGTAGCCTTTGCTCCCTACCTGTATTGATCTGGTACATATGTCCATGAAAACACTACCATGTACTCTAGGATGCCTCCAGACCCCACAGCTGTGGTAACAGACAAGTAATTCCTGTTATCCAGAGATCCAAAGTGAGACTATAAATGGAAAATGGATGGTTCTTATTTGGATTCCAGATAAAACATGCTCTATCATTTGAAGCATGGGTCATTTTACTAACTGATACAGGCTTATAGAAGAATAGATGTCTTTCCCCCAAGGGAAGACAGGAGTCATGGACCAAAATAGAAATATTGGCAAGTTTACAAATGCAGCCCTTATTACTAAAGGAATAAATGCCCAATCCCATCTAAATGTAATAGGACCCTTATTTAAGGACTCAAACCTCATCAGTACCCTGAATTACCTTTGCCCCTTTGATTGGAGCAAAAAAAGCCTCCCAAAGACTCCATTTAAAGAGGACTCTGAAGCTCTATTACCAATTGAGTGTTTTCCATCTTTGAATCAATTTATATGTGAATTTCAAGCATTGCCTTCCCCAGCCCTTACCTCCTTTCCCCCCTCCACTGTTAAAGCTCTTCCCCGTGTGCTTCATTTATGTGAAATAATTTCCCCCATTCTTTCTCTCCCATCTCTCTTCCTTCAGGAAATTCCTCTTTCATGCCTATCTATTTTTTTTTATATTCCCCAACATAACCGACTCATTTCTACACTTTCTTTCTATGTAGAATTCTTTTAGCTACCCTAACAATGATTAAGTTCTTAGAGGATACATATATCATCTTTCCATACAGAAAGGTATGTAGGAGTCTGGCAGTTGGCTTCCCTACAGGCAACAGTTTTAGCTAGGAGTTTTAACCATATTGAATCCTTTATGATTTCTCCTTCATGCTTTTCATATTTCTCTTGAGTTTTGTATTTATTTGAAAGTTAAAATTTCTATTTAGCACTTGAATCAAGAATGCTTGAAAATCCTGAATTTCATCAAATATCCATTTTTTCACTTGAAAAATTGTCTTGGTTTTGCTGGGTAGATTATTCTTGGCTGTAATCTAAACTCTTTTGCCTTCAAGAATATTATAATCTAAGCCCTCTGCTCCTTCAGTGTTGTAGCTGTTAAATCTTGTGTGATCTTAAATATGGCTACACAGTATTTGAATGATTTCTTTCTAACAGTTTGAAAGATTTTATCTTTGATCTGTGAATTCTGGAATTTGGCTATGATATTTCTGGAAGCTTTTATTTTGGGATCTCTTTCAGGAGGTGATCACTGAGTTCTTCCAATTTTTATTTTACTCTCTGGTTCTAAAATATTGTGTCAGTTTTCCTTGATAATTTTTTGAAATATAATGCCTAGGCTCTTTCTTTGATCATGGCTTTCAGGTAATCTAATAATTACTGAATTATCTCTCTTCCCATCCATTTTCCGGGTCAATTGTTTTTCCTATGAGATGTTTCACATTTTCTTATTTTTTTCATTCTTTTGAATTTGTTTTATTGTTTCTTGATGACTCATGGAGTCGTTAGCTTCCACTTGCCCAGTTCTATTTTTTAAGGAATTATTTTCTTCAGTGAGCTTTTGTACTTCTTTTTACATTTGGCCAATTCTACTTTTTAAGGAGTTATTTTCATAAATAAGTTTCTGTACTTCTTTTTTTTTCCACTTTGGCCAATTATATTTTTAAGGTGTCATTTTCTTCAGATTTCTTATTACTCTTTAACAAAGCTGTTGTCTTTTTACAGTTTCCTCCTTTGCTTTCATTTCTTTACCTAATTTTTCATCTACTGCTCTTATTTAATTTTGAAAATAATTTTTAGCTCTTCCAAGATTTCTTCTTGTACTTTTGTCCAATTCACATTTCTTTTTCTTTGAAGCCTTGTTTGTAGTTATTTTGACTTCATTGTCTTCTCAATTTATATCTTTGTCTTTCCTCTCACCATAGTAGCTTTTTATGCTCAAGTTACTTTTTTGTTGTTGTTTTTCTCAGTTTTCTACCTTATTTCTTCATTTGGAACTTTATACTTATGTTGGGCTTTTTTTCTCAGCATGGGGTAGGGTAGGAAAGGCAATGTCTCAAACTTCAGGCTTTTTGACACTGCTGTTTTCAAAAGCTAGTTCTAGGGTTACGGAAATTTTAGGTATTGTGGTATGGTCTGAGGAGAGGTATGGTCAATACTCTCTTATTCTGCACTCTGGTTCCTAACCTGGAAGGGCCCCTCATTCTTTGAGATTGCAATTGATACTATTCCTCAGGGCCCCTCTTCCCTTGTACCAGATATCATATTGTTGGATCCATGATCCCTTGGGATCAGAAGCTACTGACCCTCAGGGTTTCTATTCCCTCTTGACCAAAAGTGCTCCTCCCAACCCTTGAAATATAACCCAGAAGTGAATAGAGGTAATAGAATTGCCAAATAGCATCTGGTCTTGTATCCAGTGCTATCACAGGGGTATTCTGTAGTCTCTTTATGACCATTTGTCAGGTCCCCTCACCATCTCTGGCATGAGTGCTCTTAAAGCTACTGCTGCTTCTATCACCACCACTTAGTCCAATCACAGGTGTTTCATGTATCACAGATTTCTCTTTCTGATCTATTTTGTCTTAGGCTTAAAAAATATCTCATTCAGATCTTTTTGTTGGCTTGGCCACTCTAGAATTCAATTTGAGACATTATTTAAAATTGTTAGGAGGGCAATGTTCAGAGAGCTCATCTGACTGCTTTCTCTACTATGCCATTTTGGTTCTGCCCTTGGAAACCCCCCAGTAGGTTCTTAATAAATGTTTATTGTATTGTATTTATGGTATTGCAAAGTTAACAAGAAGTTCTGCTCATTTAAGCTCTATTTTTTTTCTGCTACTATTCAGAAGTTTTGGAAAGAGGCTTACTACTACTACTACTACTACTACTACTACTACTACTACTACTACTACTACTACTACACTTTTCTCCTGAAATTGGAACACAAAGAAATTTCAGCTAACTGTTAGGGTACTTCCAAAGTTCTTTTCAGAGATATGAACAGGAACTGGGAGAGTTAGTTTCATGCACCCAAGAATAGCAAGAAATATTAGCTCATGGGAGACTTGGTCAAGTTGTCTTGGAGTGCTCATGACCAGAATAGGCAAAATAAATATTTACAATAGTGAGTACCCTTCCCAGAAAGGGGCAGTTTAAGGCTATTGTGAATGAAATAGAAAAATTCTGCAAGAGCCTCAAAACAAAGTCAACATGTATAGTAATACTCAGTGACTTTAATGAAAGTGTGTAACACAAAGGAGAGCAGTAGAAAAGGCTGAAAAGTTTGTAGACTGAAAAGTATAGAGTAAAAACTATAGGTCATAAATTTGATTTCAATTCCTAGAAGAATTCTGGAATGTATTATTAAAGGGATGGTTAGGGAACACCAAGAAAAGGAAGTCATGATCACAAAGAACCAACAATAATTCAGGGAGATCAAGTTATGCCAGACTAAACTGATGTCTTTTCTTTTTTTTAAACAGTATTAATAGACAGGTAGAATAGTATTGTGTGACTTACCCAGATTTTTTTTGAACATTTGGTAAATATTCTTTTACTGTTCTTATGAATGGCATGGAGAGATTTGGCCAGACATTAGCACTGTTAGGTAGATTTCGAATTGGTTGAATGACTGAACTCAAAGGTAAATTATTGATAGTTTAATATAAACATAAAAGGAAGTTACCAAGATTTTTAGCAATGCATCAGACAGAGGTACTGACATTATTATTACCAATTAGATACAAAGATGTGGAGCTAGGTAGACTCTGACATCCCTTATAATTCTGAAAGTTTGTGATTTGGTGATATAACTTACCTTGGTTCCAGTTTTTAGATTTCATGATTTTGAGAAACTCAACATTCTGCAAGATGAAATCAACCTCCTCAACATGCTCTGCCCCTGAGGTCCCTCCTTCCTTCTGATTGGTGAAAGTAAAAGGTGGACACTGGAGAGCTGGACCCAGGTGCTCCATCATTTAAGGAGGATTCTCAAGGAATTCAACTCATTATTTCCTACTAGCTGCTCTCCTGGATTTCATGATCTCCAGAAACTTATCATTCTGCAACCTTTGTCATTCACCCCTCCTCAGATCATTTCCACCTTGGTTTCAGGACTTTACCTGCTCCCAAACTGCTTACCCTCTTCCTCCCACTTTTCTACTTCCTTTTTATGTATTTGCTTCCCTAATTAGATAGTGAGCTCCTTGAGGGCAAGAACTATCTTTGTATACCCAGCACTTAGCACAGTTCTTAACACTGAGGGCTTAATAAATGTTCGCTGACTTTGGATTCTACTCTGGTCACTTTCAGTTCTTATATAACTTATTACTCAGTGATTTCTTAAATCCTTTCCAGTTCTCAATTGTTTGTCCCATATTTCCGTAAAGTAGCTGCAAAGATTCATAGGTGCAGGTCATAAAATGCTGAGAGAATTGTTGATCATAATGGGAAATCATGGCTTTGATGTAAAGATATGAAATGACTCCCCTGAGGGAATTACTAGGGTGAGTTACTAGACAAGATAGCATAGAAAAGGCGAGAATCTCAAAGTCTTGCCTTCTCCAGAAAAAAAAGGAAAGAAAAGCATTCTGTTTGTGACAAGGAGGCAAATAGACTAGGGGCTGCTCAGAGTTAAGAGAAGACCCTTAGGAGGCAATTAACATCTATACTCTGATAAGCAGCTAAGAGGAAGAAAGACATGAGAATGAGCTGTGTGACAATACAATAGGTGAGAAAAACAAATAAAAATGAATAAAAGTGAAGGTTGAACAATAACATTCAATGGCAGGTATATTTAAATTATACTTAGATTTTGATATTATTTTGAATTTTGCTCTAAGTTGTATATTATGGCAATGAGACATTAGAGCTTAATCAAAAATATGTGCTCCATAATAACTTAATAGTTATATTTTATAGAAAATTCATTGAGTGGATTTGGAACTACATGTTTGCTTTTTTTGGTTTTCTATGTCTAAGGATGGATAGCCTAACCACAGATGTATGTATCTGAAAATAGGCATCCCCTGGTGGCAGCCATCCAAAGTGCAAGCAGATTGTCTAGTCAGAATTAATTAGTTCCTTTCACAGGGCTTATGGGGCAATTTCAAACCCGTTAAGTGATGCAGAATATCCTAGTAGTTTGTTTTCATGCTGGGCTCAGTTCCTCAAGAATGTCTCTGACTACAAAATCCTATTTGACATAGGTCACTACTGGAAAGATTTTAAGACATTAACCTAATACAGAAGAGTATTCTAAACATTCTAGGCATCATCATTAATTTCCTGGGCCAGCCCTCTGTATACTAATTGTATAATTTCTGGGTTTTCAGGAACTCATTTTCCAAAATCTATAGCTTTTAAGAGAGGCAATTTCACTCTCATTTAAATTGTTCAAATATTTGGACTTTTCCAAGTTCTTATGAAGTCTGATACTAGCTTTTCTTCCTTAACTTACCTCAAAGTTACTTTTTTTGGTTGGCAAAGTCTAAAACTGAGAGATCAAACAGAAAACAAAAAGTAATAACTCTGTAGAAATGACATTTGGAAGACTTTATGAATATGTACTGTCAAGTAATACTCCAAGAAAAAGGGTGCTTTGATGCCCACAAAAAATGTAGAGTATAGACACTTGGATGCATAAATTACGGAAATGACCTTTATTCATACCTTAAGAAAAGGATAATTTTCTCCTTTAAGAAATCTACCC
The DNA here is from genome assembly GCA_028646575.1 of Pseudocheirus occidentalis. Lineage (NCBI taxonomy): Eukaryota > Metazoa > Chordata > Mammalia > Diprotodontia > Pseudocheiridae > Pseudocheirus > Pseudocheirus occidentalis. The sequence goes on from CM053597.1 coordinate 48,288,173, forward strand.
ACCTCCATTAGCAAAGGAAATTTTCTATAACCTTTGGGTATCACACAAATTCATGTAAAGAATTTTGAAATGTGATGGTCTCAACCTAATTGAGGAGGAAAAAAATAATTGCATAGCCAGGGTCATAATGATGATTCTCACTGCCCCCACTTTTCAAGTGAGGCATTTTAAGCTAAAGCAAAAAAAACCCAAAAGGGCCACATGCTTGAGTTTCAAAATCTTTAATATGCCATTGACATTTGTCTGACATAAAAGTCTGGTGGGATTTAGTTTAAGACATTAACCTCAAGTAGTCATAGAATTATCTATCAATATATCAATATACTGCTTATTATCTACTTTCTTTAAAAGTGTATTAGGTGATGTCTTGCAAGGTCTTTAAGTTTATGAATGAAAGGTGAGCTATAAAAACAAATGTCACTGAATGCTCATTTATTATACTGATTATGGCATACAATAATGCCTTGATTTTTTTTAACTTCATTGGTGAATAAAAGTATTCCTCGTGGTAATTTTCTGAGTAACTAAAACTTAGCATTGTAAACACTGAAATAATTAGGATTTTTTTTCTATTTCGATAGAGTCCTTCTTAAATGTCTCACACTTCACTCCCTTCTCAGACAGCTAATGCGAAACATAGTTTAAGCTTTTTCTTGATGAAAAAGGGCCATCATTTTAGACCCATTCCTGTGGTATACTTTGATGTCCCCTGGGACCACAGAGGTGTTGCTTGCTATTTGTCCTCACAATAAATGTCCACAAATTTTTATGTTGATAGTTCTTCTGTTCTTTCCCTCTGCTATTGGCTTTCCATTTCTAATAAGCTGTCTTATTTTATACACAATTGTCTAGACCTGACAATTCCTTAATGTCTCCTATAAAGCATATGAACTTTTTGATTATTTACTTCTTTTCTGCTTACTTTGAGTCATGGCTCTGTTTTACAGAGTTAAAATTTATAGGAAATCTGACCTCTAGAAAGGGGAGGGGAATGAAGTTAGGAATATTCTCACATTCAATATTTCTTAAGTTGGAAAAAACAGAACCATTCATGATAAATTTCTCATGGCACAGAACTTATTTAGGCTGATCTTCAGAGAAGAGATATGCCAAACTGTACATCAAAACTTTCCAACCTGGGTACAACTAGTCAGAGCTTGAACTGCAATACAATTAGCCTTCAAGGATCCAGATGACTGGCCACACCATGATGAGGCATCAAAGGAGGACATTAATAAAGACATGATCCCAAGATAGATAAATCATCTTATTTTTTACTTAGCAAAGGTTAAGGGGACTAATTATAAAATTTTTGACTGGGCATCCAAAATCTCTAGATATATCTGCAAACTGAAATAAAATCCAACCTGTTTAAGGAACTAAAGGTAGTACATTCAGATATTGACACTTATACAGTGAAGAAATTCTCAATGTTCAATCTAATAAATTTAGTCTGTATTGCAACAGATGATTTTTTTTTTTGCTTTTTTGGAGGGCTGTTGGGGTTAAGTGACTTGCCCAAGGTCACACGGCTAGTTTTTTTTGTGTTAAGTGTCTGAGGCCGCATTTAAACTCAGGTACTCCTGACTCCAGGGCCGGTGCACTATTCACTGCGCCACCTAGCTGCCCTTGCAACAGATGATTTTGAGAAGGGCAGATAAGTGTCAGAGGATATTGAGATTTCAAAAAGTAAGAAAAAAGATAGAATTTGAAATAGAATTTCAAAATATAAAAGTTCACTACAAACCAAAAAATTGTGATTTATATATTTTTGGTTTCCAATATGTCACTAACTTTGCTTCATCACTTCATATTTAATGTATTTTAACCAAAAAAAAGAAAAGGGTAGCATCTCTAAAAATTTTTCCTTCCTTCAATCCAACTCAATAGGCATTTAAGTCTGTATTCTGCATAAGGCAGTATCCTAGCTGCTAGACAAAAATGAGGTATTCCTTGCCCTTAAGGAGCTTACATTACTACAGCTGTTAATCTACAATGATGCAAGTCCACAGCATGAAATCTTACAAGGTTTTGAAATAGGGACAAATTTTATTTTTGCTTTTAGAAAAGTCCCTGTTTGAAGTTTGAACACTAATTCATTGTGGATGGAGCTGAGAGCTGATCCAAGCATTCTGGAGCGCAATTTTGAACTATGCCCAAAGGGCATACTCTTTGACCCAGCAACGATACTTCTAGGGCTGTATCCCAAAGAAATCATAAAAGTAGGAAAAGGAACGACATGTACAAAAGTATTTAGAGCAGGTCTTTTTGTGGTGGCCAGAACCGGAAATTGAGGGAATGCCCATCAGCTGGGGAATGGTTGAACAAGCTGTGGAATATGGATGTAATGGAATACTATTGTGCTATAAGAAATGATGAACAAGCAGACTTCAGAAAAACCTGGAAAGACTTATAATAATGAACTGATGCTAAGTGAAGTGAGCAGAACCAGGAGAACATTGTACACAGTAACAGCCACAGTGTGTGATGAATGACTTTGATAGACTTAGCCCTTCTCAGCAATGCAAGGATGTAAAACAATTCCAAAGGACTCATGATGGAAAATGCCAACCACATCCTTAGAAAGAAATATGAAGTTTGGTACAATGCAGAGTAGAGCAGACTATTTTCTTTTTTTGTTTTGTTTTTCTTTCTCATGGTTTCTTGCATTCATTATAATTCTTCTATGCCACATGACTAATGTGAAAATAGGAATGTTTAATAGAAATATATATGTAGAGCCTATGTCGGATTGTATGCCATCTTGGGGAGGGAGGTGGAAAGAAGGTGAGAAAATTTAAAAACTTATGAAAGTGAATGTTGAAAACTAAAAATAAATAAACTTTTAAAAAGTCCCTCTTTCAGTCTCACTGTGATTTACTTCTCAATGCTTTTCACTTAAATGAACCTAAGTGTAAATCTCCCTTTTTTAAATGAACCTAAGTGTAAATCTCCCTTTTAAGATGATTCTGTCGGCCCAACCGTCTGTAATCAGAGCTTTAAATTTTCAACCTTTTTGGTTTTGCACAAAGTGCCTGGATAAACTTGGGAGAGAAAAAAGTTGTTTGTTAGTTGTTTGCCATGAAGTGTAAGATAGTTGAACAGATGGTAATCACAATCAAACGTCAGAAAGAAATGGAATTTCCTTTTCATCACTTCCTTCAGTTTCCTCCTGACTATATATAATATTCACATGACAAATCATCAGATTTGGATCACAAACACATTTTTTGTCCACATCTTATCCAACTATATGTACCCTACAACTGTAGCCTTGGCTTCAAGCACTCTTTTAATCCTTTTCTAATTCATTTGAAGTAATTTAAGACTTCTATCCTTTCTCTTAGACTTTTTAAAAAATCTTCCTCATTCCGGAGTTTGCTTTGAAACTCAAGTATAGTACTGAGGAAGAAATTGGAACCAGGGGGAAAAGGGATAATCTGATTTCCCCCAGTTATTTAGATCTCAATTGTCAAAATATTTGCAGCAAAACTATCCCTTCTCCCCAATGCACACATATATTCTCTTTTCGGAAATATAGAAGAGATACTGAGAGATACACCTAGATGACCCAGAGGATAGAGTGCTGGGCCTGGAGTCAGGAAGACTCATCTTCCAGGGTTCAAATCTGACCTCAGATATTTACTAGTTGTGACCCTGGGCATGTTGCTTGACCCCATTTGCCTCAGTTTCCTGATCTATAAAATGAGTTGAGGAAGGAAATCACAAGCAGCTCCAGTATCTTTGCCAAGAAAACTTCAAATGGGATCACACAGAGTTAGACATGATCGAAACAACTCAAGAACAACAACAATAACAACACCCTGTTCCAATAATCAGCCCATTTTAAGCTTGTGGACAACATATCAACTCTCAAGGTTCACACAGTTCTTTTCTCTTTGGCTTGATGGATCATATTTTAAACCAAGAATTATGTGTTCAGTCATAATTGCTCCTAGACCCCAGTTAGGAAAATTCCCAACATTTAGGCAGTGGGTGGACTCTCTGCCTAACTTTACATTTATATTTATCTCTAGTTAAGCCTTAGCCTTTTATGGTTGAGGCTAAATTCATCTTACTGGAAACTCTTGGGTAATAAAATAGCAGACTATACTATTCTTCCTCTACTACTTAACATCAAAGTTCAATTTAACAGAGGATGGAATCTGGAAGAAGGAGACTTATAGCCAAAGCCCTACGCTGGGCACTGTTGATTCAACCATTCCTGGATTAGGAACTCTCCACTTTACCTCTTTAGGGAACTGTTTTTGGGCCTGAGATATTTTTCCTACACGCTTACTCATCTGAATCTTTGAGAACCTGAGTTTGAGAAGCCCAGCTGTGTCTGTTTTCCTGTCAATATCTGAGAGGTTACTAAATATGCCTATAGCAAGGTACTCCTGTGAGATAATATATTCAGAAGGGAGTATGTGTGAGAAAAAAGAACCTTAATAATATAAAGTACAATGGGTAATGTGTACCAAGATCAAGCAATCCACAAATGTTTATGAAGCATCTAAGATATGTCATGTCTTTTTCTGGGCCCTCTGAAATATTCTACTGGGGATATGAAGATGTAGCAGCAAGCACCCAAGTATACCCAGGATGGCTGCTAACACAGGTTCTTTGATCTGCCTTTGTAAAGGAAAGGAACTCAAAAAAGTTTAACAATCTTACTTTAATCAATCAAACATATATCATTTACCTAGTTCATGTGAAAAAGCCATCACCCTGAACTTCAGAGAATACAAACAGAAGTTACAAGAAGACAAAAATACAGACAGAGAAAATAGCACAGTTCAGCAGACCAAAAGACAGGGCTTCCAGCTGTCTGACTACCACATACATACAGTTAGTCACCAGAGAGAAGCACCAACATCTGGGCTTTCAAAGCTGGGGGGCTCAATGGCTACCCAGAGTCTCATCTAGCCAAATCATACAACTTTTCCCAAAGTGAGACCCAAAGTAAAACCTCACCTCAGAGGTATATAAAGCCTTCTCCAGGGTCAGAGAACATCACAACCCTGGTGACCCACTTGACTACAAAGTAACAAAAGTTGTGCCTTCCTGAAAAACAAGCCTCCCTCAAAGCCAGCTTCTCTTGTGGGCTCTCCTCTGTCCTTCCCACCACAGGCTCCAAAGTTTATTTTCAAATGAGAAAAGGTCCTTAAGTTCAGTTTAGGCTTATTAAGGGGCAGGGAAGATGTTCAAATTCTCATTACCATTAAAGAAGACAAAAGCAAAACTGTTTCTGCACTCAAAAGGCTTCTATTTTGGTGGGGGAATTAATGGTGTATACACACACACATATACACACATGACTCATCTAACTCTAGGAATGTTTTCTTCATTGGAACTTATTACTTACACAAAGTTGGGGAGGGACAGTTGTTGCCTTGTTATAAAAGTCAAATGTTACGGCAATGTTACTACAGTTATCTTACTAGCAGGAAAAAAATATATACCCATATGATTCTACTTATAATATAATTATATGTGTGCATGTTTTCCCAGCTATTACATAAGATACTTGAGGGAAGGTGCTTTTTCTTTGTGTCCCTAGTGCCTATATATCAAGTAAAAGCAAGTCAACAACTATCTCCGTCCAACTTCATATTAGCCTGGATATGGATAAAATACTCATCTGGAATCAGAAGAGTCAGTTCTTTTATTTTTAGCTCCATCACTAGTTCTGTATATGATGTTGAGTAAATCACAAGGTCTAGACAACTACACATTACCACTACTCCACCCACACTGCCTTATCCAACCCCCAATTCCATATTTGTTGTCAAAAAGTAAACTGGAAGAAATATAAGCATGAACTGGGTTGAATGGATGAGTCAAATGAACTATGCAACGTATTTGTTTTTTGAATACTCAATCTGTCATACTGGGGGAGTGAGGAAAGAGGTGTCTGACCAAAAATTTAAGAGGAAAGTGTTATAATAAGTTTTTAGCCTAGGTGTTCAGTTAGGTTTGTGAATGCCTTATAACTGACATAATAGTTGTTATGTGTTAAACAAGCTTTACTTTTTGGTGAGCCATGTTCTTGCCAGCTGTCAATGGCCATCTGTATTGACGAGTGAAGGGGTAGACAATTAGCTACATGAGTTTAGAAGAGTAGCCTGTTACTGGGTTCTTCAAGTACAGCCTTAAGGTTAGGTAGTTGAGATTTGTACTGGGTTCAAGGGCCCCTCCCAACCTTCAGTGCTAAGGAGCGATGGGCCTGCCTTAAAACTAGTGGTGGGCGAATTAATGGTGTATACACACGCACACACACATACACGCATACACACACACATGACTCATCTAACTCTTCAGACCACTGGGACTTGATATAGATTATTAAGCACTGTTTCATCCAACATTCTCTCATAAGAGCTTATTAGGGGAGACTTGCAATAGCACTTCTTAAACTGTCTGAAAATCGGGTAGTAAGACAAAGGTACTAACTAGTATGGGTGCCTGATCCAATGAAAAGATAACATCATAATTCATCTAACATATGCTCCAATATACATTTGGTTTATGCCCAAGCAAGTTAAACACTGGCCTGGTATATAATCTGTATGAATTAGTAAACTGTTTAGGTGGTAAAAGAAGGCCAAGCATGAAAATAACTTTTTCTTTCATGTTTCATTGTATTCTGTGAATATGAGTTCAAGAGAACAGTAAAAAAAATATTTTGAACTAAATAATACAATGTAGACGGCATTTTTTATCTCAAGCAGACATGACTTGCTCTCTGTTTTTCCACCTGTCAACTGAAGAGGACAGCAATGACCTAAATAGCTTATTATATCTAAAATTATTTCTCATGATATGTTGTACAATACTAAGAAGAAAACTACAGTTCCAGTTCCAGTCATGTATTCCTGATGTGGCTTTTCTGAGCAATGAGAAAATTTCAGACTTGAAATATACAAATTTACATTGGAAAGTAATGGACTAATTATACACTTCAAATAATAAAAACTGTCATTTATATGGTGTTTTAAAGTTTGTGTTTACATATAAATATGTATATATGAATACACACATATATATCTATATGTTTTAGCTCATTTGATTCTCAACATAAACCTTTTTGGTTGGTGCTAAAATTATTTCCATTTTACAGATAAGAAAATCTAGGCTGGAAGAGATTAAGTGATTTGCCCAGTGTAACACAATTATAAGTGTCTGAGGTAGGATTTCAAACTCAGGTCATCTTCAAACTCAAGTCTAACAATGTTATGCCTAGCTGCTACCCAAACTTCTCTCGGTATTTATGAGATGTTAGGCAAATCTGAGAAGAAAAAAATATTAGTAATTCAATCACAGCAAAAGAACACACCAGCTAACATAAAAGAGTGATTCTTAAGGCCCCTGCAAAGCTTTAACTGACCTTGGATATCGTTAAGAATTAAGACTAGACTTTACAGCTTTCTGCCTTCTAGTACCACAGTCCTTTTCAGGACCAGAACTTGTAAAATGTAAATTCTAGAGCCAGTATTTACTTAGCAACAACTCTAATGCTGAGCTTTTAGGCTGGCTATAAGCATATCATATGAAGGTAGATCTGGGCACAAAAGAAATATATAAATTCCTAGGCTGAAAACCAGATCAACAGAATCTTTTCCACCACTGGAGGCTTTTATGCAAAGGCCAAATGACTACTTGTTAGGATGTTGGATTATAACTGAAATATAGACTTTGATTTGGTGCTGAAAGGTCATCTAGTCCAACCCCTAATTTGATAAGACCAAGGATCAGAGACATAAAAATGTCACACAGGTAGTAAATGATAGTGCCAGGACACTAACCCAGGTCCTTTGATTCTAAACCCACCACTGTTTCGATTGTGCCATGTTGTGAAAGGTATTTTTGGTCAGTTATGAGTTGGACTAGATGGGCTGAGTTCCTTTCTAACTCTATAATTTTATAATTCTGAGAGCCTTAAGATCCAACTAAGTAGCTAATTAACATAACTGTTACCAGAGCTCAGCTCTGTCCAGTAGAAGTAAGGTAAGCCAGATATCGCTTTGCCATAATCACTGCCACCATGGCTCTCATCGCCTCATGCCATGCTGGTTTTGACTTGACTCTGCTCGCTCATCGTTTGATCAGGATGCTAGAATTACTTGCTCAAATGATCCTAAGATTCAAGAAGCCAAAAACCTAGTGCTATTTGGATTTGACAAGAGGCAACAAACATTTATTAACCGCCTACTGTGCACCAGGCACTGGAAAACAATGCTAACAATGGATTTGAGGCAAGCCAATACTTAGTTATTTTTCCTAAAATAATTTCAGAGCTCCAATTAAGACTGAGTCAAAAAGGGGGCTGATCTGGTCTTATCTACTTATCTACTAATTAGATTTGGTCAATCTGTACTCACTGAGGAGAGCAAAAATACTAGTGAGATTCAACCCGACGACCTTGACTGAAATTGGAAATGACTTTGCTGGAGAATCTGTTTTTCTTGCAGTCATGCTGTAATGTCCTCATCGTTGTTAAATGAGGAGTGAAACCAAGAGGACAAGACTCCTTTTGATCCTGCTGAGGAGTTAGGGAGTAGGGCAAGAGGAGTTGGATGAGCACTGAAAAGGGATGGAGAGGCCTACACTGTGACTTGATTCCATGGGGTTTAAAGCCATGGTACTTTCATTACTTTAGGAAGGCATCAGCGCTGCTGTCAAGATCATCCACTGTAGTGGCCATTGCCAATATCTTGATTTTTGTTTTGCTCCCGGACTTTAATGACTCTGCAAGAGAGAATGAGGCTGACAACTTTGTGCAGCTCTATCTCACTTTAAATCAATTCCCGCGTAAGTCGAGACATTACTCTCATAACTTATTTCATCAGTCCCCTTCGCAAATGAAGGACAAAAACAACTTTGGGAAGACGGGTGAGAGTAAGGAGTCCCAGAGACAGGATCAGGGACACTAGCTAAGGGCACCTGAAATGTAGATTAAGCACATTTTAGCAAAACGGATTTTAAAGTCTTGAGAAAAGAGACCTATTTTATTTGATTCTAATTTTCTCAAGTATGATCTAAATGATACCCATAATAATTCATGATTTTGTGCATATGTTCCCCACTTTTGCATTTCTCTGTGGGAAAGCTTTCAAAGCCATATTTACATTGGTATATTTCTTTCCCTCTGCCTGCAGCGTTTATTGTTGGATAAATCTCTGACACCATAAAAACAAATGAGGGTTGCTTTGTGTCTTAATGTTAAAAGGACAATGTAATGATTATTTCCAAAAGGCCTTTGCCTTCAGAATGCAGATGAATTGGTGACCTCCTGGGCTGAAAGAAGCCTCATTTTTATCTCCCCTCTGTCTCTGGAAGAATGATACACTGCATATAAACAGAAAAAGTACATTCTGATGATCCTAAGATTCAAACTCAATGTGCCCTCAGGTAGGAAAAACAACTTTTTGGTTGACAAGTTTTTTTGGACTAAGGGGCAAAAAAAATGAATTGGACATCATATTTGGTAGGGTTTAATAAACACATTTTGTCCATTGCCTCTTTTCTGTCTCCTTTAACTTCTCATACTGACACGTTGTCCATGCCCATAATGAATGCATAATTCTAGACCCCAAATACCACTTTCTCCTGAAATTGAAGCAACTCTTTTACCCTCTATATTTCAAATTTATATAGATGATTGTCTCATTTCCCTTTTCACATTGCCAGAGGGGAGGTTTTTCTCTCTTCTATAACTCTACTGCATAAACTTCTCCATTTGGATAGCAGAGAGAAATGATCAGAATATTTATTGTATTTCTAACCTAAAAGAAAAAGGCAGTTTCTGCAGAATGAGATGATTAAATACATCATTTTGTACTGTGGATTAGAGAAAAAGCTTGAGAGCATACCTTTGAAATGAGGACATATGTGTTCCAGGCCTTCTCACTTTTTATGCTGAATTTATGAATTTCATAGGAGCCATCGAATAAAAGAACGTAGGAAGAATGCATCATTAACAAATAGTAAGCCATTTGACCAAGCCGATCTGGAAAACCGGGGTGACATACGAGGATTAAAATAACTTGATATCTGTTACAAAGCTGGCTTTATCTGCTGTCAAGACCACTGGACTACTTCTGGGAAGAAAATAATGCATGCATGTTTATTTTTTACTGTGTTTGGATATCAGTTCTGACTGTGTGATTACAAAGTCTCCGAGTCGGCAGACCAGCATCCCAACATAATGTCCCCTCTGATGTTGCTTAAACCCAGAATAAGAGATAACAATGGAAGCTTTAATTCATCTGACTCCACAGTCATAAATCTCCCATGGCCTCTATTCAATATTCAGGGGAAAGGATTGGTTTTTCAATTTTATCTGTCTGAAGAGGACTGAAAGAACAGAAAAGATGGAGATTTTCATATGACTTGCCTCCATTTGGTCTTGTGACTGTAACTGTCATGGAATTCAGAAAAGTAAAGGAGACGAGTTCTGCCCATGCTCCAGACAGCAATCAAGGCTGTCCTAGATGAAGCTTTCCATGCACACCATAGGCACTGCACCATCTGTTTTGGATAGAAAGGGAATAAAACCTTCACGCTCAAGATTATTGCAATTTATTAAAAGTGTTTTTTAAAAGAATACTCAAGCCTTTCCAAGTATACAGTAAAAATTACCTAAAGGAATGAAATATCTTAGCAATGAAGAAATATGTCTCAATTGTCTATATTAGACGACCTCACTGAAACATCATCTCAGCCTTCTACAATTTCTAGAATGCCTTTGTTAATTTTATGTACATGGTACATTCTAACGAGAAGAAAACTGCTTATGACTTCACTCTACAAGCTAACTTTTTTTTGAAGGGGGAAGTATTGGCACAGACTTGTACTTTCATTGTGGTGTGTAGGAGACTTGGTGGGAAAATTCTCACCATCAATGAACATAGACAACTCAGAGGTAGTGAGGTATGGTAGACAGAACATTGAACTTGGGGTCAGTAAGACATGGGTTCAGATCTACCTTTGTTACTAGCTGTAGACCCTTCTACAGTTTAACTTCTATAAAACTCAATTCCTTTATTTGAAAAATAGGGATAATAAAGGCCTCCCTTCACAGGGTTGAAGTGAAGGTCAAATGCTACATAACATTTAGCGATCATCGTCTTAAAACAGTTGCCTGGGGGTATTAGAGCTAAAGCGACTTGTTATACATTTATTCCCATTAAATTACATCTCATTAGGAATTTGCCACCATTCTCCCATCTAGGTCCTTTTGGAACCTGATTATGTGAAGTATATTAATTATTCTTCTAGCATATATCATTTACAGAGAAGTTACTGTACCAGTCTCTGCTGAATGCCACTCCTCTTTCCTTCAGGCCTGGTGGAGTCTCAGACATGTCGATACCTTGTCTCTGTTTCCCCTGCACCTTAGTTATCTGACCAAGCGCTACTGCAGCAGAGCACATGACCACACTTCAGGCCCAGGTAAAACAAGCTTTCCACTTCTCTGTACTTACGTCTCTGCCACACAAGTTAGTCGGTGGGCAGAATTTTGTTCTGTTGGAAGCCTGTAGTTCTAGTTGTACGGCCTCATCAAAAGGGGCTGGCAGGGGAATGGCTACTGAGAGATGCTTTTTAGGGTTAGCGACTAAGGATTAAGCTTCTCTGTTAATTCTTTATTAGGGTTTTTGGTGTCTTCGGACATGAAGACCACTGAAATTACTTTCTATCTTATATGTAATTCTTATTTGGAGAGATTTAAGAGGTTGTAGAGATCAGAGAAAATGTCTTCAATCTTGGTCATGTCACTAAGGAGTAAATGTCAATGTAAAATCAATCTTACCCTTGGAGGAGGGGGGCAAACTTCAGAAACATAAGGTAGGTATGGTACAACTACACAGCAATTGATCTGAAGAAGATTTTAGTAGACTATATGTTCAATAAGATTCAGGAATGTGATATGGCCACCAAGAAAGCTAATGTGATCTTAGATTCTTTCAAGAGAAGCACAGTATTAGGAATGATGATTCTGTTGTATTCTTTTGCCCTGGTTAGCAGAAGGATCTTGTTCTTTTGGGGGCAGTGCATTTTAGAAAGATATTTAAAAGTTATAGAATATCTAGAGGGCCTCAAGTTCCTGCCATATGTGGATCAACTGAAGAAACTTGAGATTCTTAGCCCCACTGTGAGAAGTTGTAGGTGTGGGTAGAAGAAAGGCTGGGGAGAAAAAAGTTATGGCTATATTCAAGAACTTGAAAAGTTCTCATATGGTACAAGAACTTGTTTGGCCTCAGAGAACTCAATTCAGGAGTTGAGGAAACTGTGGCAAACAGGGTTAAACTTGCCCAGGGTCACATAGCTAGCCAGTGTCTGAGGCCAGATTTGAACTCATGAAGATGAGTCTTCCCAGTTCTGAGCCCACTGCTCTATCCACATACTACCTAGCTGCACTGTTAGTGATCTTTGAGGAATTTTAGAGAGTAGGAGAGGTACTAAAAGACAACAGATGGTCAAATGTCACAATTTTTCCAAAGGTAAGCTATAGAAACTATGTACTGACAAGCTCAAGTTTGTTCTCCAGTTTGACCTTATACTTCAATAAAATTCAAGAGCAGATTATTATAGACACAAAAAGAACAGGGTAATCACCAGGACTTAACATGGACTTGATAAGAAGTTATGCCAAACTAAGACTATCTTTCTTTTTGGGAAAAATTTTAGACTGGTAGTGCTAGTAGTGGCTGTAGTCATAAAACCTAGATTTAAGTAAAACTTTCATGATTTTTTTGTGGATAAAATGGAGAAACAAAAACTGCAGGATGATAGCCAATAAGTATTAATTAAGAGCCTACTATGTGCCAGACAGTGTATTAATTGTTAAGGGTGCAATGAAAGGCAAAAGATAGTTCCTGCCTTCCAGGAGCTCATAATTAGTCATGGTTGGTTGAGCAATAGTAACCAAAAATCAATAGATCAATGCCAACTTGTAAGGAAAGCTCTAAGCTCATTTTCCCTAAAAGAAGCTAAATTCCTTGACTGAAAGTATGGGCTGTATCATTTTTCTCTGTGTCCTCAGCATCTAATGCAAATCCTAGCATGTACTAGATGATTTTAGAAAATGGTTGTTGAGGGGCGGCTAAGTGGTGCCGTGAATAGAGCCACCAGCCCTGGAGTCAGGAAGACCTGAGTTTGAATTTGGCCTCAGACATTTAATACTTACTAGCCATGTGACCTTGGGCAAATCACTTAATCCCAGTTGCTCTGCCCTCCAGAAAGGAGAGAAAAATACTTGTTGAATAGGATAGAATTCACCTCAAATTCTTGCTATGCGTGGATCAATTAAAGAAATTAGAGATTCTTAGCCACAAGAAGAGAAGTTGTAGGTGATAATGGAGGAAGGGCTAGTTACAAAGATGCCAACATGGCTGAACAAATCATGGTATATGAATGTGATGTAATGCTATTGTATTTTAAGAAAAGATGAAAGGAATTGTTTTAGAGAATCCTGAAAAGACCTTTATGAATGGATTCAGAGTGAATTGAACTGGGATAATAATTCACACAATAGCAAAAACATTGTAAAGACAAATAACTTGGACGCATTTAAGAATTCTGATCATTTTGAGAACCACCCATATTTATAGATCATTGATGAAGAGTGCTACCTGCCTTCTGACACAAAGGTGGTAGATGCAAAGTGCAGAAGAGAAAACATATCTTGGGAATTTTCTCTTTCTCGATGCATATTTGGAACAAAGGTTTTGTTTTTCTTTATTTTTTTGTTACATATTTGTTACAAAGATTTTTGTTTTTCTTTTTCTTTTTCCTCCATTGGTAGGGGGAAGAATTGAGGAGAGAAAAATAAATTTAAACTAACTGAAAAAATAAAACAAAAAAAACGAAATGTGTTTTAAAAGCCCAGATTACAAGTAAGCCCATTTTTCTAATGACAAGCATTATAATGTAACATGTTTTGTGAAAATGATCTATCTACAAGAAATTTTAATCAAATTTCTGCAGAACTAATGCATCAGCTGAACTCATAAACTCCAGCCCTGGGGCACTCATGTTTTTTTGTAGCTTCCAAAATGAAAGTGATAACTTTCAACTGTGGGAAAAGTCCCAGAAGATCAGTAACACCAAGTAACAGAAACAAAGACCCTCTGAATGATAGTCTGGCATGTCTGGGCAACAACCCTTACAGTCTCTGGGTCCTTCACAAATGCCCAATTTCCTAACAGAAATTTCCTCATCTGCTAAAACTGTGACAAAAGCTGAGACTGTGTTTTGGGTTTGTTTGAAAAGAAAACCTTTAAAAACGAGGCTTATTACAATAAATCTAAAATCTGTTTAAATTTGTTTTGAAAGGGGTTTACTAATAAAAAAAATGTCTTAATTTCCTCTGTGTAATTAGTACTATAGCATATACTTCAATTTACAATAAATACTTTATAGGACTCAAGACTTAGCTTTGATTCAGGCAGTTTTCCAATACTGGAGCCTTCTTTTATGCAGTCTTGGAGCTGGTTATAAATGGGTGTCAAATAGCAAGCGGTTTATATCCTGTTGCCAGAGAGCGGTGTCAGCTGTATTTTTCACCATCATCTGCAATTTGCTTGTTATCAATCATGTCAGTAACAGTGGTTTCCTTGAATATTTTTTAGGATTCCCAGAGATCCACTGAATAGAGATCAAAGACTATTGATTATGTTTGGCAGGAAGCAGATTTAGCAATGGAGGTTCTGGTGATAAAACAATTTAATTCAATAAGAATTTCTTAAGCGCCTGTTATGTGCCTGGCAATGTGCTTTGTACTTGCTGGGTATATAGTAACAGAAAAGGGAGAGTCGCTGTATTCATGGAGCTTACTTTCTACTAAAAGTAGCAGCTATCATCATAAGGAAGGAAATAACATGAATTTCAGGTTTTATAGAAATATAGAAAAATTCTCACCTCCCAAATGTGTGGAAAGTAGAAAAACACTCTTTTTCTTCTTTTTTTTTAGATAGAAAGTTTTAGTTCTGTCTCTTGTTGTTATAGCAATTTCCCAATGTACCCTCCCCTCCAACATGAAACCAGACTTTATAACAAAAAACAAACAGTTAAACCAACAACATAGCAACAACATCTGACAGCATATGCAAACTTCTGTACCCACATTCTTACCCCAGCCCATCCTTACAGAGAGGAAGGAAATGTGTTTCATCATCTGTTCTTCCGCAAAAGATTAATCATTACAATTTATCAGTGTTCAGTTGCTTTCCAGTTTGTTTTTTATTTACATTATTATTGTTGCATTGTTCTCTTGGTTCAATTTACTTCATTCCACATTAGCTCCTATAATCTTCCAATACTTCTCTGAATTCCTTATTTTTGCCATTTTTTATAATGTACCTTTATTCTTATATATTCATATACGGCAGTATATTCAGTGTCCCTAATCAATGGACACACTTTTTTGTGTTCTTTTTCTCCTACAAATAAAAAGATTCTCTGAATATTTAGATATATGTAAGATCTTTTTTGCCCCTTTTATATCTCTGACATTCTTGGAATATATGCCCTGGTGCAGAATTGCTGGTCAAAGGTATCAACAATTTTAGTGACTTTTCTCACAGAATCCATAATTGTCTCCCAGAACAGTTCAACCAGTTCACAGCTCCTGAAATGCTAAAGATATCAACTAACACAATGTGCTGAGTTACCCCCAAACACAATCCATCCTGTGGAAATAAGAAGGGTAGTGAGATGAATGGTGTGTGTGTGTGTGTGTGTGCGTGTGTGTGTGTGTGTGTGTGTCTAAAGCAGGGTTTCATTCTTCTCTTTTTCCTCATCCTTTAAGCCAAGTCTCTGGGGATTTTTCTTTCTTTTTTCCCTTGTCTCCTATAAGTCTGGAAACAAGAGCAAGAAATCAACTCAGGCCATGGCATCATTATAACATAAGTATGTTATAACATATATATATATATATACACACATATAATTTTATATATATATATATAACATATATAATATACTTATAAGTATCCCACATGACTACAAATAGCTAAAAGTTGTACCTTTGAACATCAAAGTATAATTTTAATCATTTGATGTAAATCCTTTTTTTTTGGAATCAAGGCAATTGGGGTTAAGTGACTTACCCAAGATCAGACAGCTAGTAAGTGTATTAAGTGTCTGAGGCTAGATTTGAACTCAGGTCCTCCTGACTCCAGGGCTGGTACTCTATTCACTGTGCCACCTAGCTACCCCTGATGTAAATCTTTATAAATACATTACACACTTCTTTACCTTAAATGGATTACTCTGAACTATATTACGTAATAAGAAAAGAATTGGCCTGGGAGTCAGGAATCCAGAATATGAAAGACCAAGCAAAAGGAAGTTATTGAAAGTTTTTGAACTGGGAAATGACTGAGAAGTTGTCAGACCTATAACGTTTGGAAAGTTAATTACACAGTTACACGAAGGATGGGTTAGCAAGGGAGGAGCCTGGAAGCAGGAAGTCCCCTACAAGGAGCAGGCAAGAGATAATAAGAACTTGGATGGAGGGAAGTATGCTTTGGTATAGAAGGAGAATTTCAAGCGATATTATTGATGTCAATGTAGAAGTGACAGGAGCCAGAAAGTGATATAATTTGGGGGGGGGCAGTGGTATTAGGGAGGAGAAAGATAACCTAGGATTTTGAGTTTTTGAGACTTCGTGACGTATGGGATGATGGTGTCATCAACAGTAAAGGGGTGGGATTTGAGGAGCCACCAATTTAAGGGGCAAGGTGAATATCTCTTTGCTCCAAGTTGTCATTTTCATATCATCATTTTCAAAGAAAGACAGCATGATAAACTGAAACGAATACTGGGTTCAGAATCAGAAGACCTAGCTTTGAAGTATCCGGGGACCTGGTAAATGCTTAGTAAATGTTTGTTGATTGATTGGGCTCTGAAACTCAGTACATATATGACCTCAGACAAGTCACACATCTCTTTGGTCTTCAGATTTCTCATCTGTAAGACAAAGGGGTTGGACTAGATAACTTTTAAGGCCCTTTTAATTCTTAAGATCCTTTGATAAAGGATGAGAAAATTTTAGGATTCCAAAGAAATATCGGAGTTACAGAACAAACTGATTATATTAGCTCAGAAGACACGAAAACACTACTACTAACAGGATGTAGGCTCTTTGTGTTCATCTGGTTAGGTATGCTGTGCTATCATCAGTCACAACTTTAAGAGGAGGCCATGTAGAGGCCAGCAATCCAGGAGTCTGCTGGTAAATGTTTAACAATCAGCTCTCCAAACAAACAAACAAATAAACAAATAAATAAGTAAAAAAGCAAATAAATAAATAAATGAACAAACAAACAAATAAATAAGAGTATATGTGACATACTTTTAAGTTTAATCTGCATTGTGAAAACATCCTCCATCACTTTCTCAAGTCCAGATAATTGAAAAAAAAAGAATCAAGCCTTAACTTAACAATAATAATTCTAGCTTAGGGGTGGCTAAGTGGCACAGTGCATAAAGCACTGGCCCTGGAGTCAGGAGGACCTGAGTTCAAATTCAGCCTCAGACACTTGACACACTTACTAGCTGTGTGAATTTGGACAAGTCACTTAACCCCAATTGCCCTCCAAAAAGCTAAAAACGAATTAATAATTATTCTAGCTTACATTTATGTAGAGCTTACTATATGCCAGGCACTGTGCTAAGAACTTTTACAATATCTCATTTGATCTTCACAATAACCCTGGGAGGTAGGTGATTATTATCCATTTCATAGGTGAAGAAACAGAGGTTAAGTGACTTGCCCAGGGTCACATAGCAAGTAAGTTTCTTATGTAGAATTTGAACTCAGAACTTCCTAACTCCGGGTCTGGTGTTCTATCCACTGCTCCACCTAGATTTGTTGCATTTGCCAATTTCTGAAGCATCAATGCTTAGACTGAACATTAAACAATTATGTCTCATGAACCACTTCTAGCTCCAACACATCCTTGGAGCAGTCCTTCTTCTACTTGGTCTCAGAGGCAGAAGAAATAATAGATAAAAGTGAAGAGACAGAGATCTTTTTTGTTTTTGCTTTTTGGAGGGGGAAGGGCAGGGCAACTGGGGTTAAATGACTTGCCCAAGGTCACACCGCTAGGAAGTGTTAAGTGTCTGAGGTCGGATTCAAACTCAGGTCCTACTGACTGCAAGGACAATCTTCTATTCTCTGCACCACCTAGCCACCCCAAGAGACAAAGGTCTTAAGCTGGAAGCGACCTTAGAAGTCACCTGGTAGATCTTCCTCTACAGATGAAGGAAATGAAATTAATAGAGGTTATGACTTGCTCAATATCACACAAATAGTAAGTGGCCGAGTCAGGATTTGAACCCAGCTCCTAGGACTCCAAAGTCAGTGCTTTTCCCACTACACCTCAATGCCTTCTCCTAGGTTTGATGTTAAGTAAGGGAGAAAAATTTGCAGTCATCAGAGCTTTCCAAAAGTAGAATGTTCTGCTTTTTTTTTTTTTGGATGTAGGGGGTTTTCCCCTCACTGAATACCCTTTTCAAGCAAAGGCTTGTTGACTCTTGCTGACTGTGTTATGTGTAGGATTCTTTTACAGTCAGACTAGATGCTTACTGAGGTCCCTTCCAACTCCGAAATCCTAATGATTCTCTGAAAATGACGAAAGTTTAGAAGCTGAATATCTAAATAAAAAACAAGAGGTTATCAACAGCTACACTGAAGCCCTCCTGTTTAATCTGACTTTGATCAATAAATGCTTTTTTCTGTGAAAATATTTCTTTTCTTCTACAAATTTTATGAGATTCTGTTAATATGAGTAAACATTCCTTTGATAATAGCACATTATTCATGGTTAAACTGATCGATAAGGAAGAATTTTAAATGAATTCACTATTTTCCATATTGAAACAGAGGATCCCCTCCTGGTCTTTGGCTCCACAAGGTGGCTCACCTTAGCCCAGGTCCCAAAGCTACATTACACTCTATTTTCAAAGGAACAAAAGGGGGAAACTGGTCCTTTCATTTGAGGGAGCGTGTTGTAGTTTCTCAGCAGAGTATTGAATCCTACAAACGACTTGTTTACAACATACACTTCCCAGGCGAGCATCCTTCATCATCTCAAAGACCTCACTGTTAAAATATGTAGCCCTGTTAGTTGGATTTTATGCTCACTTTCAAAGCTGCATTCCAAGGTTTCACTTTTAGGTTAAAAGAGAACATTCTACCCTGACCACTGATGAATATTTGATGGTGAGTTTTATGAGCAATAAATGGCACAAGTGCATTCATGTAATAGCTACGACATTTCGCTTCTCTATAAACCTGACATCGGTGGATTTCCTAGCATAGAACAGAGCGATTAATTTTTATGAGTCCCCTGTGGTCAATATTCTTTCTTCTGCTTTACACATGAAGAAGGTTAACTCTCCTGAAACGACTCAGCGAATCAATGGCAAATGTAATTGACCACCACTTAGAAGTACTTGATTCCCTCTGATGGGCACTGACAGCCAGAATCGAGGATCACATGCGAATGACCCGTCCATCTCTCCTGCCCCAAAGAATGTCACTATTTCCAGGTACTGGAGGGGAGTGTCAGGCAATATTTTACAACTTTTTTCCCCCCAGACAGCTTTAATTCCTAAAAATGTGAGAACCAAGTACAGATTTGGTGTGCATGTTCCAATAAAAACAGCTGACATTCATGTGGAAGTTAATGGATTACAAAGAAATGAATACATTTTATTTGATCTTCTTAATAAGCCCATGCAGCAGGTAGGGCAAGTGTCCTCATTCCTATTTAGCACATGAAGAAACTTAAGCCCAGAGAGGTTTGGTTACTTGGTCATGGTTACATAGTGAAGGGCGGAAGCTAAGGTTTCAGGCCTAGGTCTTCTGACCCTACAACCAAAGTCTTTTTCTCTTGTAGTAATAACAAAAACAACGACAATAATAAAATTAGCATCTATATAGCACCTACAGTGTGCCTCCCTGGTACATAGTAAAGATAAGAGATTTACAAACAGCTCATTTCATCCTTGAAACAACCCTGAGAGGCAGATGCTATTATTATGCCCATCTAATGAGGGAAACTGAGGCTGAGACAGGTTAAGTGACTTGCCCAGGGTCACACAGCTAGTAAGCATCTAAGGCTGGATTTGAACTTGGGCCTTCCTGACTCCACTGCTACTCACCAAGGCTCTACACCATGTGGAAAGTGATTAGTTAATAGTGAGTGATCTGGTATATCTTTTTTTTTTTTTTGCTTTTTGGAGGGGGGAAGGCAGAGCAATTGGAGTTAAGTGACTTGCCCAAGGTCACATGGCTACTGTTAAGTGTCGGGGGGCTGGATTTGAACTCAGGACCTCTTTACTCCAAGACCAGTGCTCTATTCACTGTGCCACCTAGCCACCCCTCTGGTATACCTTCTAAACCAAAAGGGACAAAAGTCTGCACACCGTCTGAAGGAATTTCAGGTCACCACAAGACAGTAGAGCAAGTACCTTGGAGGAAAACCTTTTAAATTTACACAATCAATTGAAATAGGGGAAAGATACTTTTAAGGAGGACTTGCTTAATTTGGGGGTTGTCATGGGGAAACGTGAAAGAGTATCAGATGTCTCTGTTGGTTTGATATAAATTGTCCTAGTGATCAGAATCTCCCCTGCCTCCTTTAGTGTCTCTGTGGCCAAAACACTCAAAAACCACATCTGTTCATTAAAGCAAACGACGTTTATAAATCTGATCATGAAAGGCTGCTTTCTGTCTCCACTCTCAATCTGGAGTCTCACAGGGAGGTGAATTGGAACTACAGCCAATTTGCTTAGTTAAAAGCCTCCACATCAACCAGTCCTTTGCATTGACTCTCTCGTGGGAAGGCACTTTAGCCTCAGTCATTCTTTGCACCTCTGTGAGTGAAAAGGCAAACAGTTGGTATTTGGCAAAAACCAGACCTGGTTAAAATATGACACCATTAGAAAATGCAAAGCACAAACGCTTATTTGCAGGACAAATATTCACAGGGGGATCAGTGGAACCTCCAGAGCCTACTTTAATTCCTCCTTCTGCTTGGAGGAAACTGGCTAGAAACTTGACTCCACCTGAAAGGTGTCATAAATAATCGCTACCTATATGCGCACATACACACACGTGCATATATATGCAGCATTATGGAAAGTCAAAAAGTCACAGGTTAAAGTGCTGCCTCTGACATATACTGACATATCCATATGACCATGAACAATCTCTTAACACCTAAATGCCCCCAGGCAAACTCTCTAAGAACGTGAGTTGCTGATTTGCATCAGTGGAGAGAGTTTCCAAACTGGGAGCTTGGATCATAAGTCTAAACCACCACCACCACTACCACCAGCACCAACCTCCCCCCGCCATGTATAAAGAATTAGCATCTGAGATTTTGCCAGTGTGAGGAATTTCTGGAATGAGAACTCCCTCCACCACCCCAGATCCCAACCGATCTAGGGAGTGATCTGGCTGGGGTTACATAGCAAGGAAGTGTCAGAGATGGAATGTGAATCCAGGATTTCCTGGCTCCACTTCAGCACTCTATCCAGTAGGCTCTACTCCCTTTTTGTGCCAATAGATGTGCTAATAAATGATGACATCCTATGAGGGTCCAAATGGAAGGGGAACTCCCTTGAGATGGTGGAGCCCTCCAGATGCTCTCCTTTAAAGAGACAATGTGATAATTACATCAAACCCTAGAGTGCTACAGCAACTTCTTACTCAAGAGACCACCCTGACAAATCACACAGAAAAAATGGAATGAATGAGAAATGCCCGTGGTGATCGATCAGCTATTATACATGACATGCAGTTTGGCTGGTCCATCAAGTTAGTGCATCAGCACCTATATCTGGAATAGGCACCACAGACAGACAGTAAATTGGGCTGGGAATTGAATAGGAAGAAGAGAACAAGCTGGAATGAATTAGGGAAATTGTGCCAATGCTTTTAATGATGTGCAGCTTGACATCATTAAAACTTTGCAAGAACGTGTGTTTTTTACACACACGTTTTCTTGGAGGCACTGAATGGCTGCCCATCTTAGGACACTACAACCTCCAGAGAATCAAAGGAGTCTGTGACCCAGAGGAATGCATGGTGGGCACCAGCAAGCCATGGCATATTTCCAATGATGACTTACAAGTGATAAGTGGCATGTCATAAGAGGGGTGTCATTAGGGAAATGTACGATGGGAAAAGGAGGCAGATCCATCATATAGCAAGAAGAAGGGATAATGAACATATGGGAAGTCTTAATGATATGCTGAGAGTCACCCAAAAATATAAAAGCTTTGAGTGAGACCTTTACAATATAAAGCATGTACGGATTGTGAGAAGTACCAAAGGAGTGAATGTCTGTGAGATCACAGATCCAATAAATACTCATACATTCATGTACATGCTTCTGGGGCACAAGTGAAAATCAATGAGGTAAATTCTACAAGTTACAGGTTAAAATCACTCCTATCTCTTTGCGACTCTATTATGATCTTCTCAATAAATGGACATGCTAAATCATTGCCTTGGAACTCTGCAGGCTTTGTAAGAATCCAGGATTGCGGGTGCTTAGGAAAAGGTGAGGGTTATAGGCTCTTAGACATAGAATAGCTAGTATGGCGTGCATTACATGCCAGACACTATTTGATCCTCAAAACAACCCGAAGAGGTAGATACTATAGTTATTACCATTATACAGCTGAGGAAAGTGAGGCAGAGAAATATTAAGTGACTAACTATGGTGGCACAGTTAATAAGCACCTGAGTCTGAATCTGAACTCAGGTCTTTCTGAGTCTAGGCCCAGAGCTTAACTGGGCCCTCTAAGCCCTAACAAGAGCTGGACTTGGAGTCAGGAAGACCTGTGCTCAAATCTGGCCTTAGGTGCTTCCTGTGTGACCCTGGGCAAGTCACTTAACCCTGTTTACCTGTCTCCTCATCTGCAAAATGAGCTGGAGAAAGAAACAGAAAATCTCTCCAGCATCTTTGCCAAGAAAATCCCAAATGAGGTCACAGAGAGTAGGACGTGACTGAAAACAACTGAAAAATAACACCATTCAAAGCCAGAAATGTTCTCAAGATCTGGGCAAAATGGTATCAGGAGCAGACACTGCTCCTACCTTCCTTCAGTCCAGTAGCATTTAATGTCTGTAGGTTCTGTCCATTTGGTTAACTTTGTTTTATTTTTTAAGGTATCAGTAACTGCATAGATATTATAAACTTTACCTTTACCTTGAGATACATCGATCAATTATAATATACTGTTTATTATTTAAACTGATGTTAATTTATTTTAAGTATAGTATGTCATGGGGTCTCTCACAAAAGACCTGTTCCAATGATGCACTAGAGTAAACATGAGTTTTCTAGATTTTAGAGTCTAAGACAACTTCAGAGGAAAATCTCTATTGTAATCAACTATTAAAATAATTATGTAACTTCATTTTGAGACATTCAATTTATTATGAAGTGATTCAGAATTTCTAAAGAGAAAATTAGTTGTCTTCTAAAAAAAATCTTTCCTTTGTACCCTTGCTTTTGGAATGACTATTTTTTTTCCAACTTAAGCTTATAAATAAGGAATCCAATTTATAGGATTACAATAGCAAGCATAATTTTTTTAAAGGGGTCAGTATTGAGACTCCATCAAGTTAATAAGTACTTAGTCCTTAATATTTACATTTTGGAGATAAAGTCATTATTCACAGTATATTAGAATCACAGAATTTTACACTTAGAGGGGACTTCAGAATCGATGTAATCCAATACAGACCTGAAAGGAATCCCCACTATAACATAACCCAAGCATATCCCATTCACTCTCTTCATTTTGACATTTTCCCCTTCCCATACCCTAAATTTTGTCGATGTGTAGGAGTTTTAAATTAGTACAGAAATTCTCAAAGGAGTGCTGATTTTGTTGGTATTGGAAATCCTGTCCACCAATGCAAAGCCAAATGGCTTTTTAACTTGAGAGATGTCTTATGGGATTGTGTAAGGTTTAGAGATTTCTCAGAGGTCACATGGCTTTTGTTAAAGGTCACATTTGAACCTGAATCTCTTGACTCCCAAGCTGTGCACTCTCTTCACTGTACCATGTTTTCTGAATGATTATTATTTATATATTTATGATTTATTAAACCAATAAGAACAAAGAATCAACATGTCTTTTGGGCTATTTCAGAAAATTAAAAATCACTGAATTCACAAAGACAATGAAATAATTCAGGTAAGAATCATTTATATCCATATATGTAGGGATGTATAAATTTGTACTAACCATGTATTATCAGAACAGTCCAATAGCTCCAGGAAAAGTACCTTTGTATCATTCAGAAGAGAATTCTTAATATTATATACTCCCTGTGCATCTCTCCTAAGGAGAATGAAGACAACTTTAGAACCATGCCACCAAGAGGAGGTAAAGTTATCACATTTCTCATTCCCTGCCGTAGGGAGGGTTATTATAGTCCACGTCTGGTAGGTAGAACAGGCAGCCACCTACATGGTGTATTTTGGACAAGTGCTGCCTGTCCAAAAGTAGTACTCCTGATGCTTGCTACGGGGCTTGTCTACCTTCTTACCTTTGTGAGATTTTATTACACTTAGTCCTTTGAGAGTGCAGGGTGTCCCCAGAAGGCCACTGTTATAATTTATATGATCTAAAAGGGATTGGGAGTTTCTCCTATTATTGCACGTTAGTTTATTAGACTGCCTACCTGCCAATATGGAGGCGCCAAGAACCTGACCCAAAGGAAATGAGATAAGAATACAGTTTCATTGGACATTGGAGTTGTAGTGGCTGGGACAGGGAACCTATGGTCAGGAAGACCTGGGTTTTAATTCCTTCCCAGATACAAGCTGTGTAACCCTTGCCAAGCCACTTAACCTCTTGGTCTCAGTTTCATCATCTGTAAAATGAGCATAATAATAGTACCTATCTCAAAGCCTTGTTGTAAAAATCAAATGGGAAAGTAAATATAAATCACTTCGCAAACCTTAAAGCATTATACAAATGTAAGCTATTATTAGGAAAGGAAGGGAGAAAGGCACAGCAGGAACACATTCTGGATGGGTAGGGAACACTATTTGATTTTTCCCACCTGGGAAGGTTACCCTTAATGAAGGTGGGCAGATTGTGGGCTTTGGGCCAAGATCCCACATGATGGTATTTGTAGGGAAGGTCATTGAAGGGAAAGAGTACAATGTATACAGGAATGTTGGGAGTCAGGGATGGGAGCTTATTAATTCAACATACATTTATTAGGTGTCTTATTGTGAGGCACTGCGCAAAGTTAGATACAATACAAAGCCCAATATCATGGGTCTTACCATCTAACATGAGGAAGGCAAACAGATATTTAGGATGTCAAGGCCAACTCAATGAGTGTGAAAGAAGTTCAAGCACAGAAATATAAGATATTCAGGGACAGAGAGACCAGTATCACCTATGGAGGAGTTAAGAAATTGGAAATTGGGGGTGAGGGACATAGGAGCCGAGTTGTCATCAAGGCACAAGTGGGGCCTCAAAGATGGAAATATCTTCAAAGACAAAGAAAAGGGTGGTTTGTTGTAGACAAAACAGCTACTTAACATTATTTTCCTAGAGCTGACCCAACATCATCTACTTAAAAAAAAATCACTACTTGATCTCACTTAATCTTATATTATTACTAATCATTATCCTTGACTTAATCTTATTTAATCTCTTACCCCACTATCAAGGGAAGGAAAGCAAAAAGGCTAACTCCCTCACCCCTTGTTACTGCCTGATACATTTTCTGCATCCGGGAAAACTCTTTCAGAAGCTACTTGACAGTCCCAGGCAAGGGATGGGCCTGATGTTAAAAAAGGAAATAACTGAGAATGCAAAGACAAGTTTAGAATCGGGAAACAACTAATCAGAGAAATGCCAAAAAGAACAGTGTGTACCAGAAACTGGAGGCTAGCTCTATCTGTGGGTACTGACAATGACAGGTGCCAAAATATACAATATGAGGACTGTGTTAGTCAGTAACTACAGACAAGGGGGATCCTTCATAGGCTTGAAGGCTCAGTGAAAGAGCCAACAGGACAAAATTGGAGGGAGAGGAAAGGATAAAAGAGGGGTTTGCATTCAGGCTAATTAATGCAAGAAAAGAAATAAAAAATAAAAAATAAAAACCAGGAAAATCAAAATTGTATTTTCAAAGGAATAGATGAGTCTCTAGGTAGAGAAAACATAATTGACACATATATCATGTTTTATCTCATTTGAATGTCATAATATTTCTGTGATATAGATAATACAGTGATAAATATGTATAGTCTTATATATAAATATATGTTTTTATAATATAAATAGATGTTATAATATAAAAATAAATGTATAAACATATATAAATATATACAAACATATATAAACATATACAAATATGTAAATATATGTGTATATATGTATATGTGTGTGTGTGCGTGCATGTATATATATGTCTTTGGAATCTGGCTTCAGACCTCATCATTGAACCGATAGTGATCTCTCTAAAATTACCAAATCATCTTTTAATCAACAAATCGAATGGCATTTTTACTATCTCTTTCTTGGTCTCTCTGCAGTCTTTGATACTGTTAATCACCTTCTCCTCCTGGATACCATCTTCTCTCTATGTATTTGTAAATGCTGCTTCTCATGGTTCCCTTCCCGACTGTCTGATCACTGATTCCCTGTCCCCTCTGCAGGTTCTTCATTCATGTGGTGCTCACTCACTGTAGGTATCCCCCAAGGCACTGTCCCAGGCCCTTTTCTTTCTTCACTTTATACTGTCTCATATGGTGATCTCATCGGTTCCCATGGGTTCAATTATCTTCTCTCTGCAGATGATTCCCAGATTAAATATCCAGCCTTTTGAAGATATGAAACACAACATGTTCAAAACAGAGCTCATTATCTTTCCCCTCCAACTTTCCTGTTAATATAGAGGACATCTCCATCCTCCCAGTCACCCAGGCTCACATACTTGTCATCTCCCTCAAAACCTCTTTCTCCCTCGTCCTACATATCCAACAGCATCTCCATATGTGTCCCCTTTTCTCTGCTCCCACAACCACAATACTAGTTCATGCTCTTGTTACCTCTCATTTGGATGAATGCAACATCCTTCCCATTTATCTACCAGCTTCAAGTCTCCGCCTGCTTCTTCCCTTCCCAATTCACCCTACACTCAGTTGCCAGTCATTTTTCCAAAATGCTGACCTGGCCATGCCATCACCCCCTGCTAATCAGCTCCAATGAATCTTGATTGTCTCCAGGATCAAATAGAAATTCCTCTGCTTGACTCTTCAAGTCCTTTATAACCTAGTCCCTTTCTAACTTCACTCTTCTTACACGACTCCTCTCCATGCACCCTTAACATCAGCAATATTGGCCTACTTGCAGTTCCTCAAATATGGCGATCCATCTCCCATCATATGTTGGCTGTTCCCATGCGTCTGATGCTCTCTTCCCTCCCCTCTGTCTCCTGGTCTTCTTGGCTTCCTTCATGTTTCAGTCCAAATCTCTCCTGGTCCCCCAGCTCCTGGGGCCATTCTTTCCTGGGTTACTTTCCCTGTACTCTATGTGAATTTTGTACATACATTCTTATTTACCATTATCTTTTCATTAGAATACAAGCTCCTTGAGGGTAGGGATTTCCCCCCTTTCTTTGTATCTCCAGGGCTTAGCATAGTGCCTGACACATAGTAAAAAAGAAAGGAAAGAAACAAGCAATTATGAAGCACCTTCGATAGAAGCCTGGTGCTAAGTAAGCACTTTATGAATATTCTCTCATTTGATGCTCACAACAACCCTGGGAGTTAGGTGCTATTATAATTCCCATTTTACAGCTGAGGAAACTGAGGCTAACAGGAGTTAAGTGACTTGTCCAGGGTCACACAGTAAGTATCTGAGGCCAGACTTGAACTCAGATCTTGATTCCAAGAGGGAGGCAGACATTCAAAGGCTATATGCTGGCCCTAAGTGGGGAGGGTCCCCCATACACAGATTTACAGCATGTCTCTCACCCAGATTAAATGACCTAGCTCCCTTAACTTTTTGGATGCTTCATGTTTTCTAAGCCTTGGATTAGGGGATAAATATTTATACAGTTTTATATAGATTGACAAAGTACCTTCCTCAGGAAAGTGGAAGGTGGAAAACTGCATCTATGTGGAAAACTGCAAGCTCTATTATTATTCCCATTTTGCAGATGAGATAGCTGAGGTTCAGTGAGGTTAGGTGATTTGCCTGCCATCAATCACCCTGAGTATATGCAGAACTTAGACCCAAGCTTGGGTCTTTTGACTCCAGCTTCAATACTCAATCCATGATGCCACACTACTATCTTCCCTTGGACCCTAATCAAATTCCTAATGTCCTTCTTCATTTAGGGAGCTCAGAACAGAACACAGTGCAAAAGTCTGCCTAACACTAAGTATAATGGGATGACTACCTCATGTTTGCTACATGTGACATTTTTATTTGTGTATCCTAATAACATGCTTCCCTTTTAAACTTCAACATTATTCCTGATTCTTGGTCAGTTTGTCACCAGTTTTCATGCCAAGGTCCCTTTTGGTCAGACCTGAAGATAACCAGTCAGTTCTTATTTGGGGCTGGTGTTCTTTCTTCTTCCACTCTTGAGGACATGCCCTGTGTTTGTCCTTAATGAGGGCTCTTTTTATTTCTGACTGATTTAGCAAAGGTTATTTTAAGTTCTGATCTTATCCCACAAGATGCCGGGGCCCTTCCCTATTCTTCTAATTTGGAGAGTGACTAATATAATTTGAGTTTTCTTCCCTGCCACTGCTGGGGCAATGACCTCTTTTTGTCTTCAGGTCCCTTATGCCCGGGTTGCTTTCAGCTGCCCTGACTCCCCCTCTGTGCTGGAAGGTGAGGGAAAGAGACAGAAATGAGCATAACAGAGGAAAGCATAATCGATCATTTTCTTCACTCTTAAATAACAGTAGAACAGTCTGGAGAAGAGAAGCCTTAAAAGTGATGAAATCATGATCTTTAATTATATAAAGAGCCACATAAGGAAACAGTGGCCAGCTGCTCTCCCCTTTTCCACTGAGGACAGTGGAAACATTTTAATGCTGTATCATGAGGATCTGAGGTTAAATATGTCGTGGGGCCCTGGCCAGCGGGAGCTCCATTCTTGGAGCACACCTTGCGTGCCCTGCCTGCTGCTTTTAGCCCATGTAGAAGAGACTGGGGAGCTACTGCTGAAAGGTGTGATGACAGCACACAATAAAAGAGTCCTGCTCCCTTATCTGGACCCCCCACAGACATCCTGTACCTGGTTATGCTTCACCAACCATGTAGCGAAGGGATGGACTTTTGATTGGTTTATGAGATGGAACTGGGGTTCATTCAAAAGGCATTATCCAAACAAAGAAAGTCTCTTGCTCATTTTTTTCCTCCTCTACGCAAAAAGATACAACATAACATAAAATAAGAACACAACATAGTATTTTGTTGACTGCTGAAAAAAAAAACAGTAGAAAAAAACTTGGCTTTCTGGTCTATGAGAGCAAAAGTTGTACACTTCTGATAACTTCATTGAAGCTTTGAAAATACTAAGTTCTTTCCAAATAATATTAAAAAGAGCCTAAAGAAAAAGAAGGAAAGGGAAGAAAGGGAATGAGAGGAGATGTGAAGAAAGAAAATAAAGGAGAGGGAAAATAAAGAAGGAAGGCACAGTGAAATGAGAAGAAATTGGTAAAGATAGAAGGGGAGAAAGGAAGAGAGAAGAGTAAAGTAATTAAACGAAAGGGGGATTAGATGGGGAAAATATGAGAAAAAGAAAATGGTTATAAGTAGGGAAAGATTAAAAAAGGATTAAGAAACGTGAATAAAGAAGAAGAGGAAAGGAAAATGAGAGTAGTAATGAACAAGTTATAGAGCTTTTCATTCAATTAAAAAAACTATATTGCTTTATGAGATAATTGTGCTCTTATATTATCATATATTTATTTAGTACTAAACATAATATGAAAGCAATGTTATGCTGAAAGAGTAAAGAAACTTTTTGCAAGGCAATTAATCTTTAATTTACTCAAATGGTAAACTGCATTTTTCAGATACTTTCTATTTTGAGTGATGTACAACATTATAAGAAACCACAGTGTATAAAAGAAGAAAATCAGAATACTAATAAAAATGATGGCACACATTTATATTATTTATATTAAGGTTTACAAACCACTTGATATCTCATTTTATCCCCACAGCAACCTTGTAAAGTGGCTGCTATTGTTATTATCCCCATTTCGTAGGTGAGAAAACTGAGGCTCAGAGAAAGTGAAGTTCACATGGTTGGTGTCAGAGGTGGGATTTGAATACATGCATTCCTGTCTTCAAGCCCACTACGCTTTCTAATGACTAGATAACATGAATTACAAAGTAGCTAAAGGACGGCTAGGTGGCACAGTGAATAGAGAACCGGCCCTGGAGTCAGCAGTACCTGAGTTCAAATCTGACCTCAGACACAACACACACACAAAAAAACTAGCCGTGTGACACTGGGCAAGTCACTTAACCCCAACTGCCCTCCAAAAAAAAAAGAAAGAAAAAAAAGAGAGTAGCTAAAAGCAACAAATCAATAGTAATTGAAGAAGATAGAGGTCATATATGCAAATTATTGGTTAATAATGACATTTTATTAGTTGGAACTAATTAGTTGGAACTAACTAAGCATTCAGTGCTTCCTACGCCAGGTCAATAAGTTGTTAATTTAGTGTGTTTCATTCTGTAGACAGATCCAAGGCTACTTTAATAACAGGCAGAACTTCAATGGGCCTTTTGTATTCAAAACTAGATAGTAATTTAAAAATAATACCAAAAGGGAAAAGCGATTGTAACTGATTGTATTTACCAATGTAAGTGGCCCATTGAATGTCTCCTGATAACAATGTGACAAAAAATTGTTTCCTTTTCACTCTCTCCTTAGGGATACCCTTGATCCTGGTGTATGTTATATCTTACGAAAATTTCTTTTAAGTGAGAAAGTAGGCATGGAGGACAGTATTTACTGATGCTCTCTCAAACTCCACCCTCTCCCACTTTTTAAGGGGGTCTGACATGGTCTTCTGTGCCTCTGTTATAAGGACACTAACATTTACATATTGCTGTCTGTACTAAGTACTTCACAAATGTATCTAATTGAAGCCTCACAACAACCCTGGGAGGTGGGCACTATTATTATCCCCATTTTATAATCAAGGAAACTAAGACAACCAGAGGTCAACTTGTCCAGGGACGCACATCTAATAATGGTCTGAGGTCAGATTTGAAGTCAGGTTTTCCTGACTCCTCACTGAGCATTCTATCATTACACCCCTTGGCTTGATTTCATCTCTTCCTTCCTGTGCCTCGATTATCACTTCCGTATTGCCCTTACAATTGTGCCTGTCAACAATGGACAACTGGCTGTCTTTCTCATTCAAATTCTCAAATGGACGATGACCTCACTGATTTGAATGTTCCCTTCAATTTTGTGGATCACAATTCATCCACACTTGCTCACCCTGTGTGTCTCTGGTCCATGACTTACCCTACATTCACCAGATCAAGCTCACCCATCAAAGTGGAGGGCTTCTTTGCTCCCCTGCCTTCTGTCGTTCTTGCCAAATGACTATCCCATCTTCTCTTCCTATCATACGTTTCTCTGGTGATATGGCCAATAAATAAATTATTTTTCAACTTACTTTTTTTTAGGTATCTCAAATAGCACAATTAATTGCACCAAGAGTATTATAACACAAGTCAAGAAGGCAGTTGATCTGATATTTTAAACTGTTTTGTTTATAATGCAATGCTATTAATAGTAAAATTTATAAGTAAGACTAGTCTTATGTGGCATGGCTGATAGCCTACATAGCATGATTTCAGAGGGATTTGGAAAGGCTCCCTACCCCCTCACAATTCACTCTCCCTAATTAATTGATCTCTGAAATTCTCACATTCAAGATTCATTCTTTGGTTTAAAGGCTTTGTCTTCAGTTAAAATAAAAATCTCTTTGGGCTGGGTAATGACAAAGTCTTAATTGTCATTTACTCCTAACTATGAATGTTTGTCCCTTTAGTAAAAGTTAACAGAGATTAGGAGATGAGGGTCCCACCTCCTCAGGGGTAAAAAGGAGAAATGACCAAGAAGGCAATAGGAAAAGGACAGCATAGAATAATAGAAAAGTAGGGTAGATCATAAACAGCCTCTGCTTAACTTTCCTCAGGACTAGGCCTAGAAACAATCACTATATTAGTAAAGAAATATAAACTGTTGGATACTTTCTCCTAAACACTAATAGAAGATATTAAATGGTAGATTCCATTTAAAGTAAATGTGTTTCTCAGACAAAAAAAATAGTTTGGGATAGTCTGCCAAAGTTAGTAATAAAGCAATTTCATTTTTAACCAAATTATTTTCCTTTTCTTATCATAAATGCAAATGTTAAACTTATCATCATAAATGATAAAATGATTCAAAAACCCATTTAGTGCACTAGAAATGACAAGTATCTAGGAACAGAATAGGAAATGCTTATGAACTTGATAAAAATACTTTAAATTTCAAAAAAAAAATAAAGGATTAAATCTGTAACTATGCAGCATCTCTCTGGTTCTGGTATGGTATTTGGTCAATTCAACTCAGCTGCCTGAAAAAGCCTCTAGTAAGAGCAAATAACAAAGCACTTTAAGCCAAGATTCTGTTAGGTATTTGCCCAAAATTTGATGACCAACAGCAAAAATCACAAGTAAGCAAATATTTCTTGGCAGAGCACA
>CM053597.1:48322697-48487118 GCA_028646575.1 Pseudocheirus occidentalis
TCTATCTATCTATCTATCTATCTATCTATCTATCTATCTATTTACCTGTCTGTCTGTCTATCTGTCTGTCTATCTGCCTATCTATCTATCTGCCTATCTATCTATCTATCTATCTATCTATCTAATCTATCATCTATCTATCTATCATCTATCTATCTATCTATCTATCTATCTATCTATCTATCTATCTATCTATCTATCTATCTATCGATCTATCTACCTGTCTGTCTGTCTATCTATCTACCTGTCTATCTGTCTGTCTGTCTATCTGCCTATCTGTCATCTATCTGTCATCTATCTATCTATCTATCTATCTATCTATCTATCTATCTATCTATCTTGAGATAAGATTGATGATGACTATGATGGTGGTGGCAGCTCCTGGAAAGGTATTTAGGTTTGGAAACTTAGAGAGAAGAATAGAAGTTTTCAGAGATGGAGAGTGGAACCATGGTAGGGGTGGGGAGGGTAGATTGACACATCCTTTCCAGGAGCAGGAGCAGTATTACTTATAGTTCTAGAACCAGAAAGTTGGGAGATAAGGTAGAAGGTGGCACTAACGCAAAAGAAAACAGACTTTTGGGTTAGAAAATAAAACCTTAAGAAAAGTAAGGGAAAAGGTAAAACAAGAAAGGGAAATAAGTTGAGAAGTAAATAACATAATTTTTCTATTCAGGGAGCCCTACTAGAAGATGGGGCCTGTACAGACTAAGTTTGACAAGCCTTCTCCTATATAGGACCTTTCCCATAGGGCATGTGTATATATTTGTGTGTAGGAAATTACATAAAGCCTTCAAAAGGGGAATAATTTTTACTTCTTTTACAATATGGCTCACCCTTTTTTCAGTCATTCTTTAATGTTTCTTTTTTAAAAAATACATTGCATCAAAGGTCTTACATCATTTATTCCCCAGGTTAAGATACAGCAGCAAGGGATGGGTGTTCCCTTTGACTAAAAAAGGTGTCTTTTATCACATTTATAATAGATACAGTTAAGAGATATTATATTAAAGTTGAAGATACCTACCATGTAGACTATGATTGCAGGACAAACCAGGCAAAGAAGAACTCTTTATCTCCATCTATGAACCATTTCAAAGATAAGGGCAAAAGTATATCATAGGCTGATGTAAGAATGATGAAATAAGTGTTTTTTCCTGTTAACTTCTTTAACCTCAAACCCTCAAAAGGAAAGAAGTATGCATCATGTGTGGAGTAATTACAGCTGAATTTACAAGATAAGAATGATGGCATAAGATAAAAAACACACAAATTAATATTTAAGAACTTTAATATTTAGAATTTCTGTTCTGTGTCCCCACCCCGAATAGACACCATTGGTATAAGGCAGTGATTTCAAACTTTTTGGTCTCAGGATGTCTTTACATTATTAAGAGTTACTGAGAACCCACAAAGAATTTTTGTTTATTTGAGTTGAATTTACTTACATTTACTCTACTACAAATCAAAACATCTTAGCATTGTTATGAAGATGGTTTTGATCTCTTATTCTTCCTGAAGGGTTTCCCTAGACTACACTTTGAAAGCAAGCAGGAGAGAGGATTTGTCCACTATACGTACAAGTAAACTCTCAAGCTTGTGACTCAGGGTCCTTGAGTCAAGGGTAGTGACTCAGCCTGACCCCTCCCACCAATTCTATGTAAAGCCAAGCACAAGCAGCTTTCCAGAGGACTGCTGCTGTGAACAGCTTTCAAGGTTCTGACTACATAGTATAGTGAGCTCTATTTCTCCAATAACAAATTAAAGCAAAATATTCATAGAAAATCAAAATATAACATTCACAATGTTGCAACTTATCACAGCATTCACCATGTCACAACTCAACAACTTATCACTGAAATGGCCACATAGTTTTTTTTTTTTACCAAAGTGGTTACATAATTTTCAACAATATACAATCATTTAGTAACTCCATCATTCAATAATCACCTTAAGGAGACTTGCCTCCTTAAGGGACACACAGTACAGTCAAAGTTCTCCACCTCTAGGTCATAGTAAATCATAATCTTCTCAGTCAGTACACAGTATCCAAGTAAAGTCTTCTTTCAGCTTCACTTGAGGCTGGCTCTCGGCTTCCATGCATCCTCTTCCATGGTCCCAGCTGCAACTGTCACCTGGGTTCAAAGGCAGGCAGCTCCCAGTTCCTTGTCCAGCTTCTTGTCCAGTTCTTCATCCAGTTTCCATTCCATATTGAAGCTCACAGTGTCCAGTCCACCTTAAGTCCTTTACAATTCCTGTTTCTGGGAAGACAAAGCTTAACAGAGCTAAAACAACATTCATACACATCATTAATTCACTATCTGCCTGTGAAATCAACTCAAATCCACGAACAAGGTCCAAGAGGTCAGCACAAATCATCAACATAGAAATAAACATAGACCCACAAACAAGGTCCAAGAGGCCAGCACAAATCATCAGTAAGTCCCAGGACCTCCAAAACCCTCCTCCAGGACTTCTGTAAACATACAACCAGAAAATTCTCTTTCACAGCTTCCAGTAAGGTTCCAGGGATTCTGTACAAAGTATCACAAACAAAGATCAACATGGACAGAGCAGACAGAGTGCTGGGATACCACACGTTTTCTACTTCTTGACTCTGCCACCACAAGAGTCCTCTTTTCAATTCTGTGTTCCCTAGCCTGGGCCTCTCCTTATATATGGTCATTAGCTCCTCCACTTCCTGTTGCAGGAGTTTATGAGTTCTAGGGTTCACAAGCCATGGGATTCACACATTCTGTTTCTTAACAGACTTGATACAAGGCTCAAAAGAAACTTGAACTGAAACAAGGAGTTAATTCAATAGCTGAAACAGTGTGAGCTACTTCTGTGCTTGCCATTACACCCTACAAAAGAGCATTCCTGCAAAAAATAAAAACAAAACAATACCAACCCAGACTTGCAAACACTCCAAAAAAAGCATAAGTAAGGTAAATACTTAATGTGTTATAGGTTGTTTTTTTTAAGAGAGAGAATTATCTATGAAGAAAAAGAATAAAGAGTGGGATCAACAAGTGATAAAAAGTATACAAGTATAGCCTCCGAGGGGACCACAATTGAAGAGATCAGGAGAAAGGAAGGCAGAAAAGTTGAATTAATTCTTCATGAACAAATGTTCTTGGACCCCCAAAAAAGTGAATAGTCTTGCTGGGATGGAATTAGTACAGTGGGAAATTGTATGAATGGGAAGAGG
Source organism: Pseudocheirus occidentalis (assembly GCA_028646575.1). Taxonomy (NCBI): domain Eukaryota; kingdom Metazoa; phylum Chordata; class Mammalia; order Diprotodontia; family Pseudocheiridae; genus Pseudocheirus; species Pseudocheirus occidentalis. The sequence goes on from CM053597.1 coordinate 48,325,909, forward strand.
AAAGGTAAAGGACATATGGAAGGAGGTGATGCTTCCTTATCATACCATACCTGAAAAGCAACAAGATAGGGGCCTGTGGGAGGATAGAATAAATTGAAGGAACAGGTGATGGAAAAGGAATTTGCAAATTGGAAATTTACCCAGATAGAATAGAGAAGGAGTAAGTAATGGGACATAGCTAGTGAGTCAAAAAATAGAATCCTGAACAGATTGAAAGGGAAGAGGCCTAATGAAGAAGAGAACTCTTGAAGATATCTTGAAAAATGGGACGGCCAAAAGAATCCAACCTTAAAAAAAAGAGTTTGAAAAGATTTTGAAGTACTTGCTTAACTGGGCAAATAAAGAGGAATGTCAAAAATGGAGAGACGCATATAATTACAAAGAAATTAAGAAAAAAATAACAATTTAAGCAAATTAAAAGAAATTTATATAAAGCAGGCATACAGGAGCAAGGGAAGGGGAGGGGAAAACACATGGGAATAGAGTAGAACCGAACTTTTTACTGGATCTATGAGTTTATTTGTATAGGAAACTTCATATGAAGAGACTCTGATTTGACACAAAGATTATCTGCTCTGAAACTTATGGTCTTAGAGTTGCCTGGAACATATATATATATACATATATATATATATATATATATATATATATATATATATATATATATATATGAAACTAATCGCAATGACAAAGTTATTTGTTCAGTCATTTCAGTCATGTCCAACCCTTCACTGCATTTGGGGTTCTCTTGGCAAAGGTAATGAAGTGGTTTGCATTTTCCTTTTCCAGCTCATTTTACTGTTTCTCATACAGCTCATTCATTGAAGCAAACAATGTTAAGTGAATTATCCAGGGTCACACAGCTAGTAAGTGTCTGAAGCCAGATTTGAACTCAGGAAGATGAGTCTTTCTGACTTCAGGCCTGGCACCCTTTCCACTGCCTTTTAAGAGTTGACGAGTCTGACTAGAATGTAAGTTTGAGGATGAGAATTGCTCTTCTTTTTGTTTCTATTTTTAGAAACTTTTAGACTTGCATATTGCCTGGGACATATCAAATATTTAATAAATGTCTTTTGAGGTGACTTTACTTGATTATTGAATAATTTATTTCCAGGTTACACATGCTCAACAAAGTAGGTAAATGTGAACAGTTATGAACTAAATTTAGGAAGGGAAGTTAAAATATCTTTGAGTTAAAATACAGTGAAAATACAAGGCAAAATCTTGACAAGTTGTTTAACTTCAGTTACCTTTCTTTTCTTCTTCTAAAAAATATTCTGTCCAAAAGAACAGTCAAAGAAACTGGGTCAAAACCTTACAGACTATTTAGACATGGCTATTCTAAGCTGATGTGCAGGATGGACCAGGGACATAGAAGAAGTAAAGTTCTTTGTTTAGGGTTCCCAGCAGTCATGGAAAAAGCAGATGTTAAGGTTTGAAGAGGAAAGTATATAAAGTACTAAAACAGAAACTGAAGAAAGAACTGAGCATGGGAAGCTATAGTTTACTGAGATGACCGTGTGAGTTGTACCTGTTTTTACCTGAAGAGTTGATCTTTTATATTGGTTGGCTCTTCTGAGGTCATTCCACCTCACTACTTCCAGCAAAGCAGCTGTTTAATGGTTGTGGTTCAGAGAAGACCACAGAAACCAAAAGATAAATTTGTATCATGATATATTACAAATGCAAATCTCAAAGAGGCCTATCATAATATAGACCATTATTATATGAATTTAGATGTATTATGAGTCAAAACATATCCTCTGAAACATTATAACCACAGTCTGCAAATATTTAATAACATCAGTAACTTAGAAAGCAGGTATTTTCCCTGTCCCTCAATACTAGTTCTACAAATGAGTGTTGTATTTTATTTCTTCAGGCATTTATCAGCATCATGTGACATTTATAATTTTTGTTATTCTTCAGTCCTCTCCTGTACCCAATCCCTTGCCCTATCCTTTGACAAAAAATGTTCTCTGAATAATTCTCAGACAAAGGAATCCTAAAAAGACAATACTCTTCTCTCTCAATAAACAAAGTGAGGCTTTTAAAGGTAGGAAATTGCATTTCCTCCATTGTTGAACTCAAGTGAGAATTTGCATTCCGTGCAGAATGTAAATATTGATTCATAACTTGTTCTTTTCATGGTATATGTACTTCTTTGCCTTTTCTTAGATTGAAATAAAGATTCTATGCAGGGAGTGCATTCCTTCCAAGCAGAGAGAGAAGCCTGGGTACAAAGACACAGAAGCAAGAGGCCAAGTGCTGTATCCAAGGAGAAGCACATGACAGCTGATTAGAATTGAAACTGCATGAAGGAGAGTAATATGGAATATGTATGGAGGACTGGCAACACAACGTGAAGGAGGCCTGACTAGACATCTTCAAAAGTACTTGAATTATGTTCATTTTTTTAGTAGAGTGAATGTTTCACGTGCACAATTAATTTTTTCTATTTTTTTACAACATTTAATGATGTATCAACGTTTAGTATAACTAATTACAGATAATGAATTGGTTTTTTAGATGCTCCTGTTTGCAAATGACATTTTAATGATTTAGTTCAATTCAAAAACACTTATTTCATGCACTGGACTCAACTTTCTCACAAGAGGCTGTTCTAAAAATCCGCATGACAAAAAGCACATGGATGAAAATATTTCTATTGTCTTGACTTTAACATGTAAATTTTGTCTATTGAATTATTTAATTCAATTTGACACCATGATTAAGAATTTACCAAAATAAGAGTTCCTGTTACGTTATCCTATTGGGTGAAAGAACATGTATACGGATGAGTAAATATAAAATAATTACAGATTAATTTTGGATGGGAAGGGATGGGAACCACTAAACACTGGGAATAATCAAGGCTCAGCTTTTCCAAAAGAGATCTAGGTTTTTCAGATGCAAAAGGGATGGGGGAAAACATGGATAAAGTATGGAGGTGAGAAATAAAAAGATCATGTATATGTAACAGTAATAAAGCCAATTTGGATGAAAGCTAGAGTTTATGAGGAAAAGTAATGTCAAATTAGTTTGCACAAATACGTTAAATGCAGATTATGGAGGAATTTAAATGTTTTGCAAAATCATTTGTACTTAATCCTTGAGGCAACTGGAAATCATCGAAGTTTCTTGAGCAGAGAAGTGACATGGATGAGCCTGTGCTTTAGCAAATTGGTAGCAAATTTAGCAAGTTGGCAGCTATGTTGAGGGAAGACTATAAGAGGAAAGGGCTGGGTTGGGGGAGGCTGTTGAGATAATCCAGACAAGGAGTGATGAGTTAGGGTGGCAGCTATGTGAGTGGAGAAGAGGGGGTGTGTTGGGTCTCTTGTTGGTAATGGGTTGAACCGGTCCTCAGCTAATAGGAGTGCACGTTATCACCTGGGGGCAGAATGCGAAGGCTGCACCTGTTTGAGAAAAACAGGATTATCTCTCCGCCTTCACATGATTGGCTCACTGTGGCGAGGGCATGGCCAGGGGAGGGGCCCTAAGGGGCCCTGGAGAAAGGACTTAAATACAGGCTACTCGGAGGTAGAGGGAGTTCCAGCCACACCAAGCTTAGAGAATGTAGCTAGAAGCAAGTGTTGTGTTTTGAAGGAGAGTTCCAGCCACGCCAGGCTTAGAGAATGTAGCTAGAAGCAAGTCCTGTGTCTTGAGTTTTCTGTGCAGCTGTTTCTCCCAGAGTAAGCGGAAGCCCGGAGCCAGGGACGCCCGAAGCCTGTTGAGGAAGGGTATAGGTGAATCCTATACAGCCTGACCCCCAAAAACCGTAGCAGGGGTGGATATAAGATGGTGTGTGACTGAGCTGATAAGGCTTGACAATGATTGGATGTGGGGCCTGAGAGAGAGCGAAGAGGGTCAAAGATGAATTCAAAACTGTGAAACTAAGTGACCAAAAAAAAAGTGTTGCTATTCTCTAGAAAATAGGGAAGTTAGAGAGGAAGCTATGTGTTTATAATGAAAAGTAATGACTTCTGTTTTAAATATATTCAGTTTGAGTTGCCTATGATGAACCTTAGCTGGCAATGAAGTAGAGAGGCCATCAGCATACAACTCTCAGGCACTGAAGATCAATATCAATAATTAATAATCATTGGCATCCAGAACTGAATCAGAGGAACAGGGTAGGAGAGAGAATATTTGGGTGATGTAATGCTTCCTAGGATCCCAAGCTTCTCTGTGATATAAAACTCCATCTTTTTAATGCCAAAATTCTTTCAGTGATGCTATATGTACACGTAGTAACAAGTTGCAGAACACCACAATCTCCCCAGTCAGAACTCTGGATGACCCAAAGGACAAAGGGAAGATGAATGGTGGATGTAAGTAGGATAACAATTACTCGTAAGCAAAAAGTGTTGTAACTAGTGCTTTCCAGGAAATGTATGATTAGAAAAGGAAATGTGGAGGTTACATAGTGAGAGAAAGAGACAAAGGATGGACAACTTGAATGTTTCCCTGGTAGCCATGAAATGTTAAATGTTAAAAAAGACCTAGAAGAAGGCCATCAGAAGCCTGGGGAGATACTCTGCAAAGTATGGGAAAATGCAGACTAGAATAATACAGGATAAGAAGATATGAATGGGTTCTTGTCTGCACCAATGAGGAGAATAATCACTATGACAGAATCATAAAGCAATTGAAATATTGAATTTTGCATTAATAAACTTTTTTTCTTGGTACAAAGATAATCTTAAATTTAATGCAACTTGACAAATATCCAGGGGCCTGTTAGGTTCAGGTCTAGCCAAACCATTGTAAAGCCTAATTTAACAGAACATAAATCAATAAAGTTTTACAATACAGGGGAATGTTTTCCAGTTAGTTTAAAAAATAATTTAGACTTTATTTCTAAATATGTGGCATTGAGAAAAACTAAGGCTACTTTCATGTATTTCATGCCTGAACATCCTAATATAATTTTCAAAAAGGTAAAGAGTCCCATCTTGGATTTTCAAACAAGTCTGCTCTCTAATAATTGCTCTATGTTGCAAAGTCAGCATTTGGGTGGGTTACTTTCCAGGAACAACCAACCAATTCCACCACTAAGCCCTGAGGAAAACTATTATAGAACTCCATGTGTCTTTATTATACCCACTATAACATAAATGCATTAAATAAATCCACGCTAAGGTTAACACTTCCCCCAATATCAATGTTATAAAGCAATTTTATTGTATTCTTAGAAGAGCTCTGGGTCAAACTTTTATCAAAAGGTTTGGCTTTTACTCAATGTCACTTGACACCTTTAATTAAATAACTATGCATCTATGTTAACCTTGCTATGACTTTCATTTGTCAGTCCCTTGAAAACTGCTGAAGCAATTTCCCCTCATTCTCAAAAATAAAAAAAGACTCTACACTTCTACAAGATACTATGAAACAGCTGTAAGGGAGAGTGAGTCAAAGGATTTGTAACATTTTCCATAGTGTTCAAAGTAGGAAGAATGTATTTTACCATATGGGGAAGACATTCTGATTTCTTCTTCTAGTAAGCCTGGAGGCTCATTGAGAGGTGGCCCATATAGACAGGTGATGGTATTGTGTTACAGTTTTTGGGGGTCAGGCTGTATAGGTTTCACCTATAACCTTCCTCAACAGGCTTTGGGAGTCCCCGGCTCCCGGCTTCTACTTTCTCCGGGAGAAACAGATGCACAGAAAACTTAAGACACAGGGCTTGCTTCTTGCTACTTTCTCTTAGGCTTGGCGTGGCTGGAACTCCCTCTCATTCTCTAAGCTTGGCGTGGCTGGACTTTCTCTTCTTTAGAATTCTCTAAGCTTGGCACTTTCTCTTCTTTAGAGCACAACACTTGCCTCTATCTACGTTCTCTAAACTTGGCGTGGCTGGACTTCCTTCTGCCTCCGGGTAGCCTGTATTTAAGTCCTTTCTCCAGGGCCCCTTAGGGCCCCTCCCCTGGCCTCGCCTCGCCACAGCGAGCCAATCGTGCATCACCCCAAAGGTGGAGAGATAATCCTGCTTATTGCAAACAGGTGCAACCTTTGCATTCTGTCCCCAGGTGATCACGGGCCTCCTTTTAGCTGAGGACCAATTCAACCCATTACCAACAAGAGCCCCAACAGTATTGAATGGAAGCTATCTAAAGGAAAGATTAGGGGTATGGGATTTTATGTCTAGTTTAATACTTCCTCCTTTCTCTTCTCCACTGTAACTTCTACCATCCCACTGACCCATCCTCTACCTGCTTCTCCTAATGTGTAGATAGCATATTTGTCAATGTACCTTAGAGGCATCATCATGTAGAAAAAGTTTGCAGTACTTAGAATTAGGAGAACTAGCTTCATATCCCATTTCTGCTACTAAGTAATTTCCTGGTGGTATCAACAATGTAGTTATTCTTTGCTTGCAATGACTAAGAGATTAATTTTTGTTGATGGAGTAGAATCTCTAGTCACCCTCACTAGATTGGATTGCCCAGAGGTGATAAAAGATCACATCAGATATCACTTTAGTCCTAACACTACCCATACCTGCTAGGCCATCTCTTTGGTTTTGGAAAGTCTTTGTGTCTGTTGCTCTCTGTGTCTGTGTCTGTCTGTCTGTCTGTCTCTCTCTGTTATGCGATTTCATTGATGCAGGGAACTCCCAGGAAATTATAGTTTCACAGAACATTGAGTGTTCAAGTGATCTATCCAGGGCCACACAGCTCATATGGATCAATGGCAAGTCTTGCACCTGGGTCTTACTGATTTAGAGACCATCCTTCTATCCATTAAGCAAAAATACTTCTCTTTTATGAGTTCCCATTGCAAATTAATATATGGATTGGTAATGAAGCAATTTCAAATTTTTTTTCATTTTGAATGATAAAATAAAAATGTTGTCTCTCAGATTAACAAAAGTATGAGAAGTTACAGTTCAGATGTTTATTAGTTATATTCTAAAAACACTGTAGCTAAGGGAAATGGCCTGTCCTTCCTTGGACTGACCATCTTCCCCCTTGTCTAATATTTCTGCTTTCTGTTGGATTGTTTTTCAAGACTGATATTCAAGATGTGAAAGATTCTTCCATCAGCAGAATTAGGCACAAGAGCAAGGTCCTTAGGCAGCAGGGTTAGCATTTTTAAAAATTCACTCTGGATTTAAGTGGCTGGAAGCTGAGAAGATGAACTGACTTGCCACAGTATGAATTTAAACACTCTGAATGAAACATATCCTTAACCTATTACATTCTGTTGAATTCATTCACTATATGTACATTGTACTTTATCAAATGAATGTTATTTACAATTTTAATTGACAATTATTTGTTTTGATATCTCACAGCCAAAAAAGCTATATGGACATCTACAAGTGAATATTTTACTACCTGCATTTGTCAGGGAACAATGTTGTGATGTGTAGGATTTAAGTTCTTTTCCTGCAGTTGGAGGAGCTTGTGGTCCTAAAAGCATACAACAGAAAAAGTATTGTGCTAAATCTGTGTCTGAGACCCCAGGTCAAATGAAAAACTCCACAAAAGGTCACAGTGGCAGGTACATTGATTGGAAGCAGTCTACCATGCAAAAAGATGCTAGGGTTGGGGGCAGGGAGGAGCCAGGTCATAGTGCAAGGATGATGGACAATAAAATATACTACCTGACTAACAGATTGGATCCCACAGGGTTGCAAATAGCCAACTAGAAGGCTGAAACTGGATATCATGAGATAGCGGTCTGGGTATATCCACCAAAATAGAAACAATAATCATGGGCTCACTGATACTGATGTTTAGTGTCTTTAAATTTGCAAGGTGATGGCCATTAATGGATTTGAATTTTCTGCCTGCCCTTTCTTTGTATAAGAGTCTACTGAACATTAAGCATAAAAGAACAATAATAAAATGTCCCAGGGGTTAGTTCTACATAAACCACACTGAATATGAAATTAGTAGTGAGCAGTAAGTATTACAGTCTTAAGATAAACATGAAAAGTATTTATGGAAGTTGTCAGAAAATCCTAACACTGGCCCTATCAAAGTATAGTCAGTGTGGCATAGTAGGAGGAAAACCAAATTTGGAGTCAGAGAATTTAGATTTGAATTCTGACATGGCCACTTGCTACCTGGCTAACTGCTGGCATATCACTTAATTTCTCTTGGCCTATCCCATTATCTGCAAAATGAGGCAGTTCCAAACAAAATGATATCTAAGATCCTTTCTCTAAATCTATGTTCCTACATATAGTAGAGGTGATCCAGTGCCTTTCGTTAAGACAGATGTCATTTGCTTTGCCGGAATTATACAGCAACACTTCTGACTGGTCTCTTGTTCCACATGATCGGGTAGATTATGTTGAAGATGACTGTGAGTCAGGAAAAGATACCATCTCTGTGGCCTACAAGAAGAGAGAGGAGAATGGCTCTGCCATTTTCTCCTTTGATCTTTCCATAAGATGGTAGTGGTGGTAGGGAATCAGTACCAATAAGGGCTACTGGAAGGAAGGAAGAAAGAAGAATAGAGGGGGATGAGGAGAGAAGAAGGGAAGGAAGAGAAGAGAGAAATTTATAGTGATGGGAACATGTACAACTGGGGGTAGGAGGAATGGGCATAAGAGAAGAGCAATCCTTCTCACCAGGGAAAGATCAAAAGGAAGCAAAATCTTTCTTCTTTATTCCTCCCATAAATGAAAGAATATGGGTAGTTCCTCTTATTAGAATCATCAATAATATCCACCAAAACTCATCATTCACAGGGACAAGAGAACCACACAGAAACTACTGTATCAATCCAGGAACAAAAAGAATTCATTCCCATCCATCAATAAGAGGCTCCCTAATTACTCTGCTACATGGACATTTTATGATATTCAGGAAGACAATAATTTGCTCACCAATAGCACTAAAATTGCATATATCTAAACTTCTCCACCTAGGTTTGAGAGATCTGCTAATTTCTTAACCAACAGGCATTGGGAAGATAGTCTGCACAGAGGTTTGAGGAAGATGGTGCTGTCCATAACTTCTGCCAGTAAACTCTATCCCACTACTTGCAGAAATTCTTCTTACCACTCTTTGGCAGGGTTCCCCAGTGCGATATTGTTCTTTTTGTTTATGTGGTATTAACTTGATAATGAAATGATTACAGCTAATAGTACCGTTGAAAGGAAGAATTAAGTGTAGCATTGTTTAAATAGCTATAATTATTATAATTTCAAGGAAGACCTTTACATTTATTATAAGGGATGTCAAATACAAAATGATTCATTTATGATGGAGGATCAGGACAGACATGTAAGAAAACAAATAGAGAGTTACAGAAGAGGGAAATGAGAAAGACTAGAAGGCAGGAGAAGGTGAGGATAAAGCAGGGAAAGCTAAGAGTTTTAAAACGGGTAAGTAAGAAAAAGGGAAGGGACAGTTTGAGGATCAAACTCTTCAAAAGTTATGACTCTGAAAGTGAAAGTCTAGCCTCCCTCTATAGCTGGAATGTGCTTCTGGATGGTTCTGGGGATAAAGTGCTAGCTCTGGATCTAAGACTGTTTCCCCAGCTCCTTTTTCCATGGAATCATGGATAGATGGTTTCCATGTAGATGCTTCAGTCATCTCTCTCTTCTTCATGTTAATTCTTTTGTACTGAACTGGAAAAACTTCCCATTACGGAAGGGACAAAGTAAATTTTTTTTCCATCAAAGGTGGAAAAAGTTCTCCTAGCTATTTCTCTGGGATGAAAGCCATGGTGGGAAAATTCCATCATCACCCCCTCCCTTTCTCTCTTTTCAAAGCATGCTCAATGAGTGCCAAAATAGAAGGCTGTCCAGAAAGAGGGGAAGAAGGCAAGAAATGAGCTTTGCTTTGTCTGGTCCCCTGAGGAGACAATTAATATACAATAAAAATTAAGGCATAGAAAATATCAAGTAAATTGTTATAAAGTTAAATCTATGTTTAACACAGGCTACAGCCAGTGTTTCACTATATTTTCTATGATGAAAAAGTGATGGAAGGGATTTTTTTTAAGAAGTAAAAAGATATACTATCCATTTCAATTGCCTTTCCATTCAACAAGGATTTTATAAATCAGAACTAAAACAAGTAAAGTAGTCAAACAGACTGATAGGAGTTTTTGTTTTCCTTTCTATCACCTTTTGATAAAGATACTAATGAGTGGTGAGCAAACACACACTTACATAAAGGGGGAGATAAGGAATGAAAGTTGATGGTAGATTTGTTTAATTGTATTAAGAATGAAATAACTCAGGATTTTCATATTGGTTGAATTACATTATATTTACTGTTAAAAATGAACCAGAGGGGCGGCTAGGTGGTGCAGTGAATAGAGCACTGGCCCTGGAGTCAGGAGGACCTGAGTTCAAATCCGACCTCAAACACTTAACACTTACTAGCCATGTGACCTTGGGCAAGTCACTTAACCCCAATTGCCCTGTCCTCCCACCTCCAAAAAACCCTGCAAAATGAACCAGAGTTGTTTCAACAAAAATTATTTCAAATATGCGTAGACATGATGATGATGGTATAAAAAAATGAACATATAAGCAATGGATGAAATCAGTACTTGCAAATAATCTTGTTTTTCTTAGACAAGGCTAAGTGATTATGAAGTGGCTGTGGAGAAACATAAACTTGTATATGCTAAGAGACTTCCTAGGATTCTCAAGTCAAAATTAAATGGGAAGAAGACATTAAGAGCAATGGTCACCTTTATCCTTCAAGTCTTTAACGTGTACTTTCAAAACAATAAGTGGATGAAAACAAATTTAAAAGCATCCAAATAAAACTCATACAACACTTATGAAACATGGAGCCCATCATTCCAAGGCAGCTATAGAAAAATTAACACTGTCTCGCCAAAAAGAAGGTAGAGTATTGGTAGATGTTCTCAAACCATAATATAAACAGGGTAAAACTTTCCAGAAATATTTGTGTAGCAAATGGAGAGCATCTTAACAAGGAAATACTACAGGCTGACAGTGTGCTCGTGATGCCATGGGATATATCAAATGGAATCAATCCTGGCTTGCTTCTAGATGGAGACAATGAAATATTTAAGACTGCCCACCAAAAGGCCAGTCCTCCATTGGTAATAGCCACATGAACTCAACCAACAAAGAAATGTCAAATATATGGATGAATCATGCCGTTTTATTTATAGCCATGAAAGGATTTATGACAGCAGTACAAGACCAGACCATTGCTAAAGAAATTTAACAAAGATCACTCCTAAGAAGCACAGACCTATTGAACAATGCAGATTTTGCAATCAAATGGCAAAAACTATCAGGGTTTCAAAAATTTGGTACCTTTCCTATACTTAGACTCTATCAACAGAATTATACAATAGAATGTGGATATCCTTCATAAAATAGCAGATAACAAATTTCCATACTACAAATACCGCCCCCCCAATATCATTGAAACTCAATAAGCTGACTGTGTAGGAAATAGAATACCATTTCAGAAAAATCCATTGTACCAAGTCACTCAGCATAATGCTCACAAATTCAAGAGCAGTATCTTAAAAAAAGTCACCATACCAAATACTCATAACCTCCTATCTGCAGAGAATGAAAAGCTTCCAGATTATATATATTTGGCAAAAGAAAAAATTTTTTTAACATGGGAACAGGATGAAGACCATTATCAACACCACTATCCTGGCTGCTATTGGAGTTGTCCTGAAGAGGTGAAAATCACCTCACATCCCAGTATTTTAAAAAAGTTAATTAAAAAGTAATTATTTGACTATTCCTTCCCTGTACAAGAGTCTACTGAACATTAAGTAGGAAAGAATAATAGTAAATGAAAGAAGTATGAAAGAACAATAGTAAAATGTCCCAAGGTTATTTCTACATGAATTCCATTGAATACAAAATTAGAACAAGAATGATGATAATAATGAACATTTTTATAATAAAGTGCTTTAAATTTGGCAAAGCACTTAATATACATGATCTCATTTGAAAACATTATACACAATAGGGAAGCTGTTGAAGGAACTACAAAGGGTATTTCTAACAGGATCTAGCATATTGTTGTTATTTAGTCATTTTCAGTCATGTCTGACTCTTTGCGACCCCATTTGAGGTTTTCTTGGCAAAGACACTGGAGGGGTTTGCCATTTCCTTCTCCTCATTTTACAGATGAGGAAACTGAGGCAAACAGAGTTAAGTGACTTGCACAAGGTCACATAGTTAGTAAATGTCTGAGGCCAGATTTGAACTCAGGAAGATGAGTCTTCCTGACTCCAGCTCTGGTGCTCTATTCATGACACCACCCAGGTGTCTCTTTTTATCACCTCTATTAAAAAATATTGAATGTTTCTGTTCAGACCTTTAACTTGGTGTCATATTTATGTCATGTTGGTTCCACACTGTCAAACATTTTCTTGTAAGTACATTTAAAAAATCTTTTCCAAAGCTTTTCTCTGTTAACTTTAATAACTCACATTTATAGAACACTTTAAAGCTTGCAAAGTTCTCTACATGCATTATCTCCACCTTAGTAAGAAAGCTTGCTAGTAAGCGGACAAAGCCCTTGACCTGGAATCAGGAAAGTTGAGTTGAATCTGATCTCAGACACTCACTAGCTGTGTGATCCTGGGCAAGTCACTTAACTTCTGCTAGCCTCAGTTAACTCAATTCTAAAATGGGATCATAATACTATCCACCTACCAGGGCTATTATGAGGACCAAATGAGATTGGATTTGTGAAGTCCTTTCTAAAACCTTAAAGAACTGTATCTTATTTGATCTTCTGGTGCTTGGTAAAACCGTATACATTTTTTTGAAGTTCAACTATGTTGAACTATTAAACAATGATCATTTCAATTTAAGTCAATAAAATTTATTAAATTTATTAAAATTGCTACATGTGAGATACTATGATAGTGGTTGAGGGGGAAAGATGTGAATAAAGTCTGTCACCACTTTTAAGAAGCAATTAGTCCAATACAGGAGATGAGGAACATCTTCAAAGGAGTAGCATAAAGCAAAATAAAAATATGGATACAGAGTAAACAAAATTCAGCAATATAGTGGCGAACACAACTATGGTTACAGGAAGTATTCAATTTTAAGCTGGGGCAGCCCGAGCACATGGGTGCAGAAAGGGAGTTGGGAGGATGTCACAGACAAACTACAGCCCTTTCAAAATGAGTCCAGGGATAGTCTATGTAATGATATCTTTTTATGATTATTTCATATAGAAAGTATTCATATTTTTCTATCAGATTTCAGGTGTTTTCCAGGATCTTATGATTCATGAGAAAGCATTCTTTAGAATATTATTTTTTGGGGCAGCTAGATGGTGTAGTAAATAGAGCACCAGCCCTGGAGTCAGGAGGACCTGAGTTCAAATTCAATCTCAGACACTTAACACAAAAAACTAGGTATGTGACCTTGCACAAGTTACTTAACCCCAATTGTCCTACCTAACCTGGTCCAAAAAGCAAAAAAAAATAATGTTCATTTCTAATGATTCCTATGATCCCTGATAATTGCCTATGATATAATACAATGTATCAGTTCAGTGTAAGGTCAAGAGCTGCTAAAACCATTATCACACACCCATCACCCACACCTAGACTATTTCAATAGCCTCTTAATTTGTCTCCCTATGATCTATCTCTCCCCTCTACATTTTACAATCTATCCTTTATGCAGCTGCCAAAATGGTTTATGTAAAGAAGAGATATGACCTCCTCACTCCTTTGCTCAAGATGCTACTATGGTTCTTTATATTTAGTCTCTCGACTAAAACATAAATTATGTTGGGTTTTCAAAACCTTTCACAAATTGACTCTAATATCTTTCCAGACTGATTTCATATTTTTCCCCTAATGTATTTGTAGCCAAACATATTTACTTGTTCTTATCCAACATCTAATCTCCCTCCTTTACACAGGTTGTCTCTGGTTCCTAAACTGTCCTCCCTCCTCACCTTTACCTCTAGGAACACCTAGGGACTTTTAAAGTTCAACTAAAGTGCTACCTCCTACAACAGACCTTTCTTCACTTCTCACCTCCTAAAACTAATACTTTGTACTTATTTTGCATGCATAGCACTTGGGGCATCTACCCCTTCAAAATGGGTCCGTCAGAATAGTTACTCAAGGTTTGATATACTTGGTGGGCTCATATCTACTCAATACCATAGCTCAAGAGGCCCTATTAAGCTGTTTATTATAATAATAATAATAATAATAATTATTATTATTATTACTATTATTATTTAATCAGAGGGCATGATTCAAGGAAAAGACACGTAATGAAACAATAACGTAAGACTAGCAGCAAACAGAACATTACCTCCAATAAACTGGTGGAACACTATCCCACAAATATGCACACTGTCAGTTGGAACCATGAGCCCAAATAGGGATCAAAAAGGATGCGCCAGAAAGAAAAAAAGGTTACACATGTAGGGAACATATGTGGGCATGACAAACACAGGGATGGACAACTCTGATTGGAGGGCAACAGTATTGTCTATTTTTGTCCTCTTCCTGTTCTCTCTGGGACTGAGCCAGTGTGTTACTTTTCTGATGCTCCTTCTCTGGGTGTTGTACTTGTGTTACTCTGTGCTATTCACCATCCCCTGTGATCCTCTGTTCTTTTCTGAGCCTGTCACTCTGACTAGTGTCATGATCCCTTCTGGAACCATCTTCTGGTCCTCATCTCTTCAGGGCCACCTGCCAGCCCTTTCAGCTCACTTACTTGGGTGTGGTACCTTGAAGCCTCTCCCTGAAAAGGACAGGCTGACAGCACTTAATCATGATCAGAGCACATGCAGCTTACAGGACTCAGGCAAAGTATCACCAAGCTAAAATTAAGTCTGTTCTTCTTGGTTTTTATGTCTGAAGAAGAGAATATCATCCTTTGAGGACATCTATCCAACAGGGTTAGAAATTACCAAGATTCTTTATGGTTTTAGCATGCAAATAAATTTGATCCAAAATAAAAGTTAAGGAGGGAGGCAAAACAATTGTTCTCAAACTATCTAGCTGACATTACAGTCCTTACTGTGAATATCTGTCTACATCAATGCCCAGTAGTCAGCACAAAACTTCCCTGTTTTGTCTATGCATATGCTTGATATTTGCTTATCTGTGTTTTTCTCACAGTAGCATGCAACCCCCTTGAGGACAGGGACTGTTTATTTTCTTTTTTTGTATTTGTTACTTCAGCATAGTATGCAGCACATAATAGGCAACTAAAGTGAATTGGAACATGAAGTACAGAAAAAGGATTAAATTTCAGTACTGAGGAATATGAGAATGGGGGTCTTCCTGTATCTGCTGTAACTCCTTCAGTCTCCTAAAATAACTATTACCCCTCCCAGAAAACTGAGATCTCAGACATCCCCCCAAAGAACAAAAATGCATAGAATTAGAGAAAAGTACCTTTCATCATAGAAAGAATACGGTTCACTAATGAAATTCTCATGAATTGGATATTGAATCTATATTGGGTTAACTTTCAATCAATTCAGAAGGGCCAAAATTAGTTATATGAAGCTTAGAATAATTTCCCATTATTCTTGAACCTGACTGATGTCATGACTTTGATTTGTTATAGTGCTTTACCCCCAAAGTCTTAGAAGATGTGAGTCATTTTCATTTAGTATGAATGTCAAAAGTTGAGTGAAAAAGGATAGGTTAATCATCCAAATCTACGGCTGGCGTTGGCTCTCTCATATGCAAAGAAGACCAACTAATCATGTGGTGACAGAAATGAAGACAAATCACTTGCTTAGAACTTAATAAGTGGAATGGATGTGGAAGCAAATTTTTGTCTGCTACGTTACTAAAACAAAAAGGACACTTCCATGTCAAAGGCAGGGGGAGGGGAGGGAAAGAGTGATTATAGAATATAGAGGAGAGTGATAAAGTCCATAGACCCAGTTTTGACAAGGCTCCAAATTATGACTTATCTTCTGTTTATTTATATGCCTACATGAAACATAAATGTTCAGAGAAAGGGGAATAAATTTTGCAAGTATGATTTTGTTTTCAATGGACCAGTAAGCCTGATATCTATGGATGATGGAATTTTTAAATGGAAATTAGTAACTGGAAAAGCCAACGTAATACTCTTTGTTGCATTTGCCTTGTCAATCAAAAAGCACTCATGGTAGAAGTCAGTATTTATGAATTTAGAAAAGGCAGTATTATTTTTTTTTGCTTTTTTTGGGGGGGGGAGGGCAGTTGGGGTTAAGTGACTTGCCCAAGGTCACACGGCTAGTTTTTGTGTTAAGTGTCTGAGGCCGGATTTGAACTCAGGTACTCCTGACTCCAGGGCCGGTGCTCTATTCACCGCGCCACCCAGCCACCCCTAGGCAGTATCATTTGTAATCTTGACATGGGTCTGAGATTTGGGGTTCGTGGTTTATATTCCTAGCCCAGTTTCTGTATCCTTGGGAAAGTCATCTAACTGCATTGAGAATTTGTTTACTCATTTGTATAAATGGGACAACAATCCTAGATTTTCATATGTGTCAAGAAATAATTAATTATCATAAGTCCTTCATTAATTCAACTCTACCAAATCTCTAATTGGTGATAATTGAGTAGATATGTGAATCTTATTCAGTTTGAGTAAAACATTCAAAGCAGTTCATTCCTCTGTGAATTTTATAACATTATTAATAGCAGAAATCACATTCAGAATCAGCAGTTTATTCATTGCAAGGACTCAAGGAATTAAAAATGTGCCTTCAACTCTGGAGCCAAGCAATTTGTTCTTGTTTAAAAAGGAACTTATATTATTATTAAATGTAAGGCTATTGTAAATATTAACCTTTCACTGATTTGCCTGATTTTATTGATCAGCATCCATTTATGCCTTAACAATTTACAAAATATGCTTGCTTTGAAATCAATAATAGCATAAAGGCACAAATTAGAATTTTGGGGTTTCTAAAATTTTACTCCTTTTTTAAGTTGGACCTGTGATTTCATTGGTATGAGGAAAAACCAGTGAGAAAACACCTCCTTCCCAGTAAGATAGGCATCTATTCTAACTCTTAGCTTTAAGGAATTGCCTTGGCTGCTGATAGGTTGAGCAATTTGCCCAGGGTCACACAGCTAGTATGTGGCAGAGGCAGGACTCTGGTCTTACTGGTTAATTTACTATCTACTACTTATCTTGACCGGCAGTGTGGCGGAATGGTTGGATGGCCAGCTTCCAAGGAGAAAGACCCAAGGTTCAAGCCCTGCCTCTGACACATACTGGCATACATGATTCTAGCAAACTCTCTAAGATGAAATTTCCAAATTTTCAAGTAGTTATTTGTCTCCGTTTTCAAAGGAGATTTTTCTCACCAACAGTGCCCAATAGCACTAAAATTAGTTCAAGACCAATAAAAACCAACTTATCTTATTACCTCTTATGATTAGAGAGATTCTTCTTCTGTAATTCCACTAGGGAGACCCTTCACTACTAAAGACCTTTTATAGGGGTAGGAAACTTGCAGCTTCAAGGCCACATGTGACCCTATAGGTCCTCAAGTATGGCCCTGACAGTCAAAGGACTATTATGACACCTCACTGTGGCTAGGAGGTGACCCAGATTTTTTGAATGCTCTGTCAATGGAGAGTCGTTCTACCTGCCAAGTTGGAGAGGTTTCTGGTATCAGCTCAGAAATAGGCTACATTTTCAATTGTCTGTGGACCAGATTGGCTCAGTTAGCATAGACTTGTCACCAGAAGGTTGGATGCCGAGTGATGAACTGTCTCGGCTACAGTGATCCATCAAGAATGTCTCCTAAAGCATGGGAATGTTGGGATCTGTGTCCCTGGAAAGAAAAACAACATCAGTGAAATAATGGATTTTTTAAAGGAGATAAAGTAAGACTACATTATGACAATACCTTAATACTTTTGGGAATCTGAATGCCCTTCATTTATATATAGGTGTGGGTATGCGCATGCATGTGTGGGTGTGAGTGTAACACTATATATATGGATCCAAATTTAGCCAATTACAAATGATAATGAATTTACACTGGCTCATAAAGCATTGCCTTCCTGGAAGTGCTTCTGACTTTCTGGATTTTAACTCCATGTCTCTGCCGCAGTCTCACTCTAACAATGATCTCAGTGCCTGAAGCCTCCTCAGCTCATCTAGGATATCCATTCACTGTGCCAGCCCTCTTCTCCCAGTGTTGAATCTCCCAGGGGAGAGACTCCAGTTGACCAGCCTTCATTCCCCTCCTGGTGCTTCTGACTGCAGATTTCAGTGCTCCTCAGCCTTTTGCGTGTTATCTTCCTCCATTAGGATTTGGCTTGTATTTACATTACGGTTGCTTGGCACAGTATTTGGTACATGATAGACACTTAAAGGCTTGCTGCTTTGTGGCCTTGCCTTAAAATGACAAAGTACTCCTTTAATTTTTAAATCACATACTTACATAATGATAAATTTTCTTTCTGATAAAAGACTATTCAAAATAAGTCACCAAATATAAATACTGTACGTATACTGCATTCTCCCCACAAGTCAGATCTATGTAAGGACTTCTGCCTCCTGTGGGCAGCCTGGCTCTGACAGGAATTTGTCTTCCATAATAATCTGATGTTCTCTCTTGCACATATGCAACCCCTGTCCCAAAGCCGACGGGCATGGAACTCTCTCCTTGTGGGTGGAGATGAACACCTTGCCCTACAAGGAGCAGGGCAGAGGGGGTGAGGGGTGAGAGAGCTCTAGGCTCCACCAATTCCCTCTGACATTCTTCAGGCTGTGAATCACTTTGGGTACTTCTCACTTTCAGCTTTGAGAGGAAAGGTGGAAGACACCAGCCCCATTTCAGGGTGCTGAAGGAAAATACTGGAAAGATGAGACAAGTTGGCAGTCTCCATCACGTCCCTATATCCCGCTAGCTACTCTAGAGACACTGGGTGGCTTCCCATTGGGTGATATCAAGGACCCTCTTGGTTGAGCTGAGTCGCTTAACTCCCACTGAGAGAGCTCCTTCCCTTTGTGTTGCCTGATATCCTTCTATGTATATCTTCTCTGATTTGTTTGTTGTTATCGATTTGGATAGATGGGTTTTTGCTGTTCACTATGTGTGTTCATTGTGGAATTGGCATTGTGGGAAAGTGGTCAAGCTTCGGATATACAGCCGTGGTCCCTTTTTCCCCCCAGCAATAATGAGACAAAGTGATCAGAATTCAGAGTAAATGTGATGATATCCCCAGATGAACAGTATTTAAGACAGATATAAAGCCCAGTATCTCTTCTCCCTGTGGGTATCAGAGAGGCGGGCTCCAGTCCCACATTCTTCTTTTCCCTCCTGGAAAGAACAAAAGTCTCCCGTGGAGAAAGGCAAGTGAAAAAGAGCTAGAGGTTCTGCCTTCTTTTAAGCCATATGACATCCCTTGCCACAGTCCTCTCTAGATGCAGGGCCCACTCTCAACACACATAAGGTCCTTACTTATGCAGACAAAGATAACACCGATAACCTATCACTGGGAGCAGGTGGGCATGGTCTTTGAGCTGCTTTGTTACTAGGGATGATGAACTGGCACATATCCAAACATGCTCTTTTTGCCCCATATCCCTTATGGTCAATAGTAGAAAGAGTAATGGATTTGGAGTCAAAGAATTTGTTTTTAAATCCCAGTTCTGCCACTTTCTGTCTATGTGACTTTAGGCAAGCGACAACTTTTCTGAGGCTTCCCTTTCCTCGTTTGTAAAATGAAGGAACTGGACCAAGATGACCTTCAAGATCCAAATCTATGATCCCCAAACATCATGAATTCTAATTATGAACCAGAGTTAGGGTTATAATCTAGCTTGTATAGCAAGCAAAACTGGGACCCTGAATAAAGAATAGCATCTGCTGATAGGCTAAGCCATCCACCCATACTGATGTCAGTGAGGCACAGATCAGGGGGTGAAGCCACTTGCAAGTACTGGAAGAAGCTGAGCTTTCCCCATCAATGCATCTCTCCACTGTTCCTGACTGGTAGAGCTCTGAGCTGCCATGACCTTTGACAATACCACAAGCTTCTCCGTTCATGGGTCTCTTCCTGGCACAAAGCTGAGCCACTGCTTTATTTTGACATTTTGACACTAAAACAGCAATGACTTCTAGGAAGTGGTAGATTTCCTAGGAGATATCACATGTAAAGGAGTTTTCTGACACATCAGCAAGGGAAACTGCTATAGGGGGTAATCCAACCTGCCTTCTATGAGTCACAGATTGTATTTAAAGGGGTTTTCACTCATTGTGGAAAGAGATTTTGGGGGCATAATTTCATGCAGTGGGGTACTAAATATTATTAAAAGAATTCAGTTGCTTTTTAGCTGCAATTATGGTTTTCTGTAAGGTGAGATTTAAGTGGGACATGACTATTTTTTTCTGCTCACAAAAGTTTAAAACTTTGTTATTAAATATGCCTAATTGGTAGCTTAAGAAACTACTTTATGTTCTGATGGAATTTGAATATCAGTCTCCCAGTAGATTTCCAACAGTAGTTAATAATTTTGAGGCCTTTTAATGGCCTAAAAATATAACATATGACTTATGTCATATGTTAAATGGATGAACTGGATAAGAGCATAGCCCCTGGTCAAAGGCTCTTAGCTCTACTTGTACTAACACCATGTGTTTATATTCTAATATGCATTGCAGCATTTGTCTATGTCTCATAGCCCCTACTACTCTGCAAGTTCCTTAAAGGCAAGGTCTCATTTCTATCTCCCTCAGGATCTACCACCCATGGTACCTTATACAGAATGAATGCTCATACATAGAGAATACTTGTAGAGGTATACGTATGTAGAAACCTATTTGGCCAGGGTACATGCATGCAAAAGCACAGGGATAGGTAACACATGTGGCTAGTATACAGAATTGAAGAGGAAAAATGGGGGAAAACATACTTGTAGGGAACATATGTGGTTAGTGGACATACATGGAGGGATAACATCCTTCTGGTGCTGTGGGACAGCTGCTATCTCCTACGAATGCCATTGCTTTAATTAACTAGTTCAATAATCTACTTTCTTGTACTCTTGAATTCTGTGGTCCCCCATCTTATGATGACGAATGTCTTTCCAAACCCCAACCCTAGATTACTCCTTCCATTTGCTTACTCCATTCTTACACATTGGTGAACAGAGCTGGAGAAATTTGCAGCACAACTGTGCCTGAGTTCACTACAAATTTATTTTTAACTTTGAGCAACTGCTGCTGGGCTATAAAGTCTGACTTTTTAATGAAAAGGGGCTTCATTCCCTTTTCTCACACTCTTTGGTTGGCTAGACCCTAAATCCTTAGCTTGGGTTATGAATAACATCTAAGGTATCCTCAAAAAGAGGGGAGTAAAAGGGTACTTAGTGTACAACATGGATCAGGTACAGGATACGTAATTTGTTACAACATACAAAAAGACACGCTAAACTTAAGAGACATTGAATGACTTAAAAATTATTAACTAGTGTTGAAATCTACTGGGAGACTGATATTCATATTCCATCTGAACATAAAGTAGTTTCTTAAGCTACCAATTAGGCATTTTTACATTTTACCTCAGATCTTCACTCCTGGTGCATGTCTGATTTGGACTAATCCTCAGCTAATTCTCAGTGGTCATTTTCTATAAAACACTGGAGTAGTCAGGGATTCCTTCTCTGACCCTATTCAGATCCAAATAGATGAGATCTAAACATCTCTCAGATTTACAAGGTTGCCACCAAGTACAGATCTATGTGTACTCACTTGCCTAAGAACAGGAAAAAAATAAACAAGCAAACACATTGAAAGAAGCACCCTAAATTCAGGCTTAGCCTTTCCTAGACAGGACATGTGCTTCAGATGCCTTGTGCTCATGGCCACATGGAAGCTGGGGGGGGGTAGAGAAGAGGAACAGTTACAACAGTTTTTCCTTTCCCAGTCACTCCCATCCAATTCTGAAGAAAAAGTTCTAAAAAGTCCCATTTCCTACCCAGAATGGGAAATAATAGCTAAGTGGATATTCTCTCTCCTTCATATATCCACTATAAGTCATCAATTGTTTTGGTTCTGCAAGTCAACAGTAAAGTTTTTCATGACCTCAAAATGCAAGCCTGTTAGCCTACAGTCCCTTTTGGTTAGAAACAGGCCCCAGTGTTTCCACATGGTCAATCATTACCAAGAATAGTCCCTTTGGTACAATTCGACCTTATTATATGTGTTCTCTGATCTCAAATGGGCTCTCACTGCAGCAAGGCAGTCACTTTATTCCTTCCTAATTGATTCTCTATTAAATTCCATACAGAAGCTATTCTAAGCCTTCTCTTTCAGTTTTTTCTCCTCTTGTCTTCTAAACTGTGCCCTTATAGAAGATCCTGACTTCTGTTTGGCTGTGAAAATCCAGAACGTTTGCACAGAGCAAACACACAATCCATGAGATCATTCCTTCAATCCCATTTCCTTCACCAGTCTCTGGTTAAGAGATAGTTTTTTCCTTGCCAAGGCCAACACCTTTACATGTACCTTTGATTCCAGTCCTTCTCCTTTTCTTTAGCAAAAATGTGCCCATGATCATTCCCTCTTTTATCTTTAATTTCTTCGTATTTAATTGTTCCTTCCCTGATATCTCCATAAAAACCCAAATCTACACAAATAAAAAAGAAACATCACCAGAACCTACAATTTCCTGAAACTTTCATCCAATAGCTCACCTCCTTACTGCAATTAGACTCCTAAAAGAAACCCACAAACCCACTTGTCTTCTTGTCCTCTTTTTAACCACTTTCAATGTGGTTTCAGACCTCGGAAACTGCTCCTTCCAAAGTTGCTGATCTCTTAATGGCCTAATCTGATGGCCTTTCCTCTCTGTAGGATTCAATACGAATTTAGGCGTGAAAGTTTTAACCCTAGATCCTCCTAGATATTTCCTTCTGCCTTGGTTTTCATGACACTGTACTTTCTCAGTTCTCTTCCCACCTGTGATCAGCTACTACTTCTTGATCTTTTTTGCTGGTTCATCATCCATATCTTGTCCCCTAACTATAGGTATATCCCAAGGTTCTGCCTAAGCAGAAGCCAGAAGCATCCAAAGCCTGAACAGATTAAAGATGCCTGTAAAGACTCAAAACATGTCCAGAGATTGGGGATCTCTTCTCTCATGCTTTCACCAGCTCTGATGGTCCCTTATACAGGCTCAGGGCATTGACTTACACCAATGAGGAAAGAGTCGGCCCCATACAAATGAGTTTTTGGATTTAGGTTATATTCAAAAGGGGCCAGCAAAAATCCTGAATACAATCTGAACTGTATTAAAATGTAATTGGAAAATGTCTAACAAAATAAATAAAATGTAATAGAACATAATGTTGATTTGCTGTTTTCTAAATCAATGTGTGGCCTACAAAAATCCCTTTCAATTTGTGTTTGGTCCCGCTGGCCTAGAGCACTGAGAAGTTAGGTGATCTGCCTAAGATCACACAGTCAGCATGCCTCAGAGGCTGCCTATTTATCCATTATGCCATTCTGTTCTTCGGGTACATACACACTTTCCTCATTAGATCATCACTTCTCAAGGACAGAGACTTTCACTTTTGTCTTTATATCTCTATCACCAAGTTGTATGGCACATAGAAGATGCTTAATATCACAAATACCTGTTTTTTTGGTATATGCATACTAAACAAATGCTTATTGATTAACTAATTGATTAGGTTGCTCCCACAGGGCCTGTTTCCCACTGGGTTCAGCCATATGTATAATTTCTTCCATATGCTGCTTTGCCAGATGCTTCCCGGATGGGCACTTCTCTGCTAGGCATTGCCAGGCAAGGGTCATTAGATACATGCTTATGGAACTTCTCCCTGCTTCCAGCTCCTGAATTCAGCTGAAGTCTTTGTCTAAGTAGTTCTCTCTTCCTCAGTGGGAGACTGAACCAAAGACGCAGGCTTTTTTCAAAAGCTTCTGTCCCTGATTGAGTCATCTGATCAGCAATACCGCTCCCTAGGGGGAAATTCTCCTGAGTTGTTTTTTCCCCTTTATACAGTAGCTGTTCCCTCCTAAAGTCTTGGGGAAATTCTTTTCTTTAAGTTCTAAGCTCTCTGGGAGACAGGGCAAGGTCCCCTCAGCTAGCTAATGGCCTCCAACTTAATCTTTTCTTTGGAGTACATTTTTTGTCTACAGTGCTTGGGGTCTCTGTGGGTGACTTCACTCTTAAGATGAGCACTTCAAAAACCCCTTTTGATTTTAATCTCTGAAAGCTAGACTACACTTGGAACTATCTCTGAAAACTAAAACTGCACTTCTGTTGAGGCTATTTTCCCAGTATATACCAAACAGCTCTGGAGTTCAGGATTTCCAAATTTCCCAGTTCCTAAACTCTTCCACTCTCCCATGTAGATCAGTGGGCAGCATAAAGTCCCAGAGACAAAGATAAGTCCAAAGAGCAAGGGCATCATTTCTCCTATCTAGTTAGCCATATTCCTGGTCTTTCATCAGTAGATATAAATGGCCAAAGCTTAAAGGGATTTGAGTTCACTCTTACCCAAGTAAGTTTATACAAATATATTCAAAGTGACGCAAAGTGAGATAGTGTTAATCAATGCAATATCAAGAAGATCTTCTTTGAGAGGTGTGACCTGAGTTAGGTCTAGGAGGAAGCCAGAGAGTCTGTGAGGTCATAGGGAGAAAAGAGCATCTCTCAGACGTGAGGATTAGTACTGTGAAGTTACAGGAGGTAGGATGGAGAGCCATGCATAGGAATAGAAAGCACGTTAGCTGGAATGAGACAAGAAGGAGAGCAATACAAAATAAGATTGGGCAGGAAGTGAAGAGGCATATCATGGAGAGCTTTAAATACCAGGCTGAAAGTTTTATGCTTTTTGAGTGGGGGAGTGGCAGTTATAGAGTCAGATTTATGTTTTAGGAATCTCAGCTTGATAGCTATGTGAAAGATAAGCTGAAGAAGTTTGAGGTGATTCTAGAGTCAGGGAACCTGATTAAGAGCCTGTTTTAAAAGACTAGATTTTTAGGTCAAAAGCATAGGGGATGTGTGAGTGGAAAGGAAGGGGGAAGTCACACTGATTGTAGGGAGAGAGTGACCAGTCAAAAGCTTTGCATTATTTACTTTTTAGCAATACATTTCACTCTTTAATAATCTCTTTACTAAGTCTAATACTTTCACACATAGAACTCTTAGAAGGAATGCTCTTTGGAATAGCAAATAGGACTTCCCACTGTTTGGGGATCATGTACAATTCAAAAAGTCAGTGTCTCTGGTGAACAGATTTTTTTTTTCCCATGGTACAAGACAAACACTCTGAAACTGTTCCAAAGCTCTGTGTAAACTACAGCATGGGAGATGAGGGGGATTTATAAGTGGAGAACTCCCTTGAACAGAAGCCAAGGAAAAAAAAACCAAACCAAACCACCCAACTCAGATAATTTTTGAATAGTGCTGCAGTGGAGGAAACTGCCTTGTGGAAATCTATTCCTAGAACAAATTGTTTACAAGTATTGTGTATGTGAGCAAACTGAATATAAAATTACATCTAAAGGAAGGTTAAAAAGACACAAGAAATCATCCTGGTCTATAAAATGAGTGAATGGGATAAATGGGAACATCTATGAGGTCCCCTCTCAGCTCTAAATCCTGTAATTTTATGATTCCTCATCTTATCTAGAACTTTCCTTTCACAGACGAGCTAAATGAAGCTCAGAGAGTTTGATTCACTTGCCGAAGGTCGCACAGCTAGTGACTAGAAGGCCTAGGACTCAAACACATCTAACTGCCATCATCACAGGATTTCATTCACACCATGCCGTATCTCAGTCAACAAACTTTATACAGTATCATACAGAAATAACTTGTGTTGTAAACAGATTAAGATGCAGATATTTTTTCAAAAATAATTAACTTTTCCCTCAATTATATGTAAACAAAAACATTTTAACATTCCTTTTTAAAATTTTGAGTTCCAAAGATGGTGGAATAAAGGCCAGGACTCACTTGAATTTTCCCATAATAGCCTCAAACAATGTTAAAATAATGCCTCAAAAGTAATTCTGGAGTGACAGAGCCAACAAAAGGATGAAGTGAAACACTTTTCCATTCCAAGATAACTTAGGTCAGGAAGAAAAGTTCATATCATTGCAGTGAGAGTGAAGCACAGTCCAATACAAATTGTGCCAGCATAGTCCACATCCCAGCGAATAAGTATCAGTCCTTGGCAGTGACCAAATCAGTGACCACTGGGTGGCTTCTGGAGCTCTATGTCCACAGACAGTAAGGGAGTCAGAAAACTGGTCAGAAAGAGATTGCAGACAACCTTTACTGGCACTGGGTGCAAAACTCAGTTCCATTGCCCATACATGGTTCTGGGTCAAATTCCCAGGGCAAGGAAGAGCACTGGCAAAATCAGGGATCCTGGTCACAGTTCCAGGGTATTAAGAAGTGCTTGTGGTCATTCACAGAGCAGAGCACAGGCCAGGAGTGCTGTGACCACACCTCTCCCCGGATCATACCATCTTGGAAACACTGAAAACTTAAAGATCCTCTAAGACTAGCTCTGAATACAGCAACATGAAAAACTTGGAGCTTCAGACAATGGCCTTTGCACCCTGGGAACACAGCCCAACTTTACCATAAAGTTAAAAGTAAAGAAATAGAATGGGAAAATGAGCAAACAACAAAAAAGACTGTAATCATAGAAAGTTATAATGAGATCAAAGCACCCACATGCAAAGCCTCAAGGAAAAATGTGAATTGATCTCAGGCCTAAAAAAAGAATTCCTGGAAGAACTTGGAGATTTTAAAAATCAAATAAGAGAGAAAGAAGAAAAATGGGAGAAAGAAATGGAAATGGGGGTAGCTAAGTGATGCAGTGAATAGAGCACCGGCCCTGGAGTCAGAAGGACCTGAGTTCAAATCCCGCCTCAGACACCTGACACAAAAACTAGTCATGTGACTTTGGGCAAGTCACTTAACCCCAATTGCCCTCCAAAGAGCAAAAAAAAAAAAATGGAAATTATGCAAGAAAAAGTCAACAGGTTGGTAAAAGAGGAACAAAAACATGGGAGAAAACAACACTTTAAAAACATAGTAGGCCAAATGTTAAAAGGAGTACAAAATCCACTGAAGAAAAGACTTCATTAAAAAGTAAGATTCACCAAATGGAAAAAGAGGTACAAAAATTCAACGGAAAAAAAGGAACTCCAAAATGTAGAATTGGCCAAATGGGAAGAAAATACAAAAGCTTACTGAAGAAAATAGTTCCTTAAAAATTAGAATTGGGCAAGTGGTAGTTGAAGAGATAATTTTAAAATGATTGGAAAGCCATGATTATTAAAAAAAGAGCCTGGACACCATATTTCAAGAAATTATTAAGGAAAATTGTCCTGGTATCCTAGAACTCTATGGTAAATGAAAAAGTTGAAAGAATTCACTGATCACCTACTAAAAGAGATCCCAAAATGAAAACTCTCAGAATATTATAACCAAGTTTGAGAGTTCCCAGGTCAAGGAGAAAATATTGCAAGCAGCCAAAAAGAAACAATTCAAATATCATGGTGTGATAGTCATGATAATTTGAGATTTAGCAGCTGCTACATTAAAGGACTGGAGGGCTTCCAATATGTTATTCTGGAGGGCAAAGGAACTAGAATTACAACCAAGAACCACCTAACCGATCAAACTGTGTATAGCCCTTCAAGACAGAAAATGGATATTTAATGAAATTGAAGACTTTCAAGCATTCCTGAAGAAAAGACTAAGAGGTAAACAGAAAATTTGACTTTCAAATACAAGGCTCAAGAGAAACACTGAAATGGTAAACAGGAAAGATAGGTCATAAGGGATTCAATAAAGTTAAACTGTTTACATTCCTACATGGAAAAATACTTGTAATTCCTGAGAACTTTCTCATTATCAGAGCAATTAGAAGGAGTATACATAAATAGAGTGTATGAGTGTGAGCTGAATATAGTAGGATTTTTTTCCTAAAAATATAGAATTAAGGGATGAGAAAGAGGAATACACTGAGAGAAGGGAAAAGGGAGAGGTAGAATGGGGTAAATTATCTCACATAAAAGACATACAAAATAACTTTTACAGTAGAGTGGAATATACTAAGGTGAACCTTGCTTTAATTAGAATTGGCTTAAAGGGGGAATAACATAAGCACTCAGCTGAGAACAGAAATCTATCTTACCCTTCAGGAAAGTAGGAGGAGAAGGGGGTGCTGATTGAAGGGAGGGTGGATTGGAGGATATGATGGTCAGAATGGTCAGTTTTAAGGTTTAAGGAAATAGTGAGAAGGATAAATGGGAAAAAGCAGAATGGAGGAACAGACAGTAATAATAACTGCAAATATAAATAGGATGAGTCTACTCATAAAATGGAAGCAGATGGATTATGCTTCAGCTGAAGTAAAAAACAGTAGGTGTAGCAATCACAACCTCAGACAAAGGAAAAGAAAAACTAGATCTAACTAAAAGATATAAGCAGGGAAATTGCATTTTGCTAAAAGATCCCATAGACAATGAACTTATATAAATACTAAACATGTATGCACCAAATGGTATAGCATTTGATTTCTTAAAGGAAACAATAAATGAATTATAGTAGGAAATAAACAGTAAAGCCATACTAGCAAGTGACCACAACTTGCCTCTTTCAGAACTAGATAAATCTAACAAAAGAAAATAAAAAATAAGCTGAGGAAATAAGTAGAATTTTAGAAAATTTAGATATGGTAGACCTCTGGAGAAAACTGAATGGCAATAGAAAGAAATATATTTTTTTCCCAGCACACGACACCTACACAAAAAAAGAACCACGTATTAGGGCATAAAATCCTTACAACCAAATGCAGAAAAGCAAAAATATTAAACGTATCATTTTCAGATCATAATATTATGAAAATTATATTCAAGAAAGGACTGTGGAAACATTAAAAATTAATTGGAAAGTAAGTAATCTAATCCTAAACAATGAGTGAATCAAAGGACAAATAAAATCATAGAAATAATTAATAAGTCCATTAAGAAGAATGTCAACAATGAGACAATGTACCAAAATGTAGATGTGGCCAAACAGTGCTAAGGTGGAACTTTATAGCTCTAAATGCTTAAATCAATAAAATAAAGAGCAGATCAATAAACTGGGCATGTAATGGAATGAAAACTAGAAAAAGAATAAATCAAAAATTTCCAGTTAAATATCAAAGTATAAGTCTTGAAAATCAAAGGGGAGATTAATAAAATCAAAAGAAAACCATTGAATAAATGAAACTAGAAGTTGGTTTTATGGGAAAAAAACCCCACATAAACCACCGGTTCACTTGAATTTAAAAAATAAGAAAGTCCAATTATTAATATTAAAAATAAAAAGGGTGAATTTGCCACTAATGAAGATGAAATTAAAGCTATTATTAGGAGCAATTACATGACAATAATTCTAGTACGCTAAGTAAAACTGACAAATGTTAACAAAAATATAAATTGCCCAAATTAACAGAAGAAGAAAGAAAATATTTAAATAAACCTATCTTAGAAAAAGAAATTGAACAAGCCATCAATGAACTGTCTAAGAAAAAATCCCCAATTAAATAATTTAAATACTTATTTCCGTCAGTCTACTTCAAAAACAGATTGATAAAAATTCCATCTATATACAAGTTTTCAGGAAGACAACATTGCATAAGGAGGGCTTGAAATCTCAGTGGAGGCTTGTTGTCTCCTGATGCTGACAGTTGATACCACACTGCAGGTGAATGAATAACACGATTATTATTTTCCCACAAGGGTTTGGTAGCAGCTTTTCTTTCTGTACTTTAAGCTTAAATGTTTACCTATATTTTTCTTGAATCATAAAAAATACACCCAAATTCAGAATCCTGAAGAGGAAAGCAGTATAGGAACAGATAAAAAAAAATTCAGTAGTTTTTATTTTTATGTTTCTAGTGATTTTCACTAGAAATTTCAAAGGATTATCCTATAATTTTCCTTTCCCTTTCCCTATTTGTCCATGGACTGTCTGTAAATTGCATTCCTTGCTCTTTTGTCAAAGAAAGAATGTTCACTTTGGGTTCATTAAAGGGTATTAAATTAAATTTAAAATCATTAAAGAAGAAACTCTTTGGGTTAATATTTAATATGGAAAACTAAGGAACTCTAAGTTATGTAGATTCAGAATCCCTTTGGGAAAACTGTAGTACACTTTATGCATTAAAATTTATCCACCTATGGAAATGCCATTCTTCCTTCAAGGTCTAATTATGGGGCAACCTTCTCCATGAAATGTTCTCTGATTCTTCTTCCTTTCCCTAGCTCCTCCGTCCTACTCCAAGTAATACTGCTGTGGGTAATCTCTCCTTCAAATTGCTTCTTTCATTTTCACTGGAGTCATCCTTTGTTTTTTGCATCTGTATTCTTCCTTTTACCTTCATTATTAATTTATTCTTCCCTTGACATTAGATTCCGAGGTCCCTGAGAACAGGTTCTGTGTCTTACATATTTCCGCACCCACAGTGTCATAACTTACTAGCATAACACTTTCTAGTAATTGGAGCCTAAGAAATGTTTGTCCCACTAATCTAAAAAAACCATGATAATTAATAATAATTGTAATAACATACTATACAATAATTGTAGTATCTATATAGCACTTTAAGGCTTTTGGGAGGTAAGCGCTATTGTTATCTCCAGTTTATAGATGAGTGGACAGCTATGTCTAGGTAGTATAGTGGATAGAGCACGGGGTCTGGAGTCAGGAAGACTCATCTTCCAGAGTTCAAATCTGGCCTCAGACACTTACTATGTGACCTTGGGCAAGTCACTTAACTCTGTTTACCTCAGCTTCCACATCTGTAAAATGAAATGAAGAAGGAAGTAGCAAATCACTCTAGCATCTCAGCCAAGAGAACCCAAATGAGTTCATGAAAGAGTCTGACATGACTGAAAAACAGCTGACCAACCATAAAAAACCATTTACTGAGGCAAACACAGCAGTTAATATAATCACAGACAATGAATAGTAGCTAGTCAAAAGTTCACTAGATCCTTCAAACTATTGTAAAATATGAAGGCTAAAGTGACAGACCTAGAAGATGGAGCATCATTTAGCAATCTTGGGATTACTGGTAGCCCAGAGGTCTCAGAAAAATCTGAACAGCAGCCACGGGCATTATACAAAATTTGATTTTTATCCTAAGTTAAAAAGAAAACAAGTGAATATGAAAAGTCAGAGATTCAACATGCTACATTTACAGACCATAAAACAATAAAATAAATAATAAAATAAATTATAGTGAATTAAAAGATAAAGGCCCTATTTCAAATTTTAAATGTTCTATCAATTAGTAGATGAATGAAAAGGAAATAAACAATAACAGATTATTACAGTAAAGATAATTATATATTATTTATACACACACCTATATAACATAGCCAAATCAATGGGTTACAGCCAAAGTACCCAGAGTCAAGTTCATAGCCAAGTCAAGTAAAAAAGCATTTATTAAATGCTTGTTATGTGCCAGACACTGAATTAAGTGCTGGTAATACAAATGCAAACAGGAAAAAAAGACAGGCCCTTAACTTTTAGGACCTTATATCCTCATGGGGAGGGGGGGGGGAAAGACAATACATAAAAGAGCTAAAAAGGGGGATAGGAGAGGGAAGGGATATATAAAATTAACTGGCACAGGCAGAATTGTAGAGAAAGCCCAGGAAAATGAGTTGTACATCCTGGAGAAGTATAAAGAGGTGGTTGACTTTGGCCTCCTCCTTAAAATAGAGGTTCTGGGAAGAACCACCCAATCAGAGGGAAAGCCCCAGGGGCAGAGGATACTTCTCATGGGTGAAGCCCAGGTATGAGTGAGCTTCCAGGGTGAAGAAGTTTCTGGAGTATTATAGAGAAAGTCCAAAAGAATTAGGCAGGCAGACTGAATGTCTATATCAATAACAGGGAGAGAAAATTAATTAGTTGAGTTTGCATCTTAAAAACTCATGAAAGGAACAAAGTAACAGACCAAGAGAAAATGGAAAAATAACCAAGACCAGAACTGGGATTAATATGATTAAAAGGATGAATAAATAGAAAATTAGGAAGAAAATAAAGAAACCAAACCAAGTCATACACAAAAAGATATGGAAAAAGAGAGGTCACAAAAACAAAAGAAATCAGTAAAGATCACCACTTATAGTTCTATGCCAATAAAACTGAGAATCTAAAAGAAATAGATGATTATTTATAAATTATAAAGTTCCTACACTAACAAGATAAGAAGACAACCTAAAACAGATCAATCTCAGAATTTAGATGGGCCTTTAAAGAAGTTCCATCCAAAAACGATCTTGTGCTCCAAAGAATTAAGAAATGTATTTTCCCAAACCATTAATCAACATAAAAATAGTTCCTTTATTATATAGACTATTCAAAGCACAGAGAAATATGGTAGGCTACTCAGCTGCTTTGGTGAGGTAAATATGGTCGTGATTTCTAAACTGAACAGAATGAAAGATTAGGAAAAATATATAAAACAATCTCACCAGAGAATAGTGGTATAAAAACAATAAACAAAATGAAAACAACACAACATATTAGGATTTGTAAATTAAATACAAAGTGATATAAAACAAGGGAAACAATCAGTATAAATCACATCAACAAGAGAAAAAAGGGAAGATGATATGATCATATTATTAGATGTAGGGACAGCCTTCAATAAAATGTTCTATTATTTTTTTATTTGCTTTTTGAAGGGCAGGACAATTGGGGTTAAGTGACTTGCCCAAGGTCACACGGCTAGTAAGTATTAAATGTCTGAGGTTGTATTTGAACTCAGGTCCTCCTGACTCCAGGTGCTTTCTTCACCACA
Source organism: Pseudocheirus occidentalis (assembly GCA_028646575.1). NCBI lineage: Eukaryota > Metazoa > Chordata > Mammalia > Diprotodontia > Pseudocheiridae > Pseudocheirus > Pseudocheirus occidentalis. The sequence goes on from CM053597.1 coordinate 48,358,703, forward strand.
TCACCTAGCCACCCCAGCTACGTATTTTCTGATTTACAGGTGTGAAATGATACACACCTGTAATGAGAATGAGTGCTGGCTCTTTTTAATTCTTTAGAATTAATTATTTAGACTAGACTGTAATATTGTTATAAGATCATAGACTGAGAATTATGAGGTGCCTTGGAGACTACCCCCCATCTCCTCATTTATAGATGGTGAAACTGAGGCCTACAGAGATAGAAGGATAGGATCCGAACTCAGGTTCCTCCAACTCCAAAACCCTATTCTTTCCATTTTACAATACTGCCTCCCATGACTCAGGGACACACAACAGTAGCAAAGCATTGGTATTAAAAACTGACCTTTTGTTTCTAGGAGAAGTTTGTGGTCATTAAGGGAGACTTGCAATTTCTAGCCTGTTCTCCCTTTTAATCCTGGGTCTGATTTGTTGTTGACTTGTATGGTCTGTCCCAAATACACACATACACATACACATACACGTAAATACAAATGTGACAAGAGCTACAGATTTTCCTTCTACATGAAAATCTTAATCTAAATAGTAGGCCTTCATCTACTTGTTTTCCCCTATGTTCATTATTAGACCAAACAGATCTCATCCAAGTTTTTGTAGCGTCCTTGGGTTTTATGGAACCAGCACAATGCCACCCCCAAGCAGGAGCATCTGGATGAACTCACCATATCTAAGGAATCTATCTTTAATTTGGAGCCTGCTCTGAATCTCCTTCATTAATTATCCGGTGAAACACCTTCGGTGACCATGTTTCTCTACTTTATGTTTTGCCTGATATTAAAGTCTTTCAAAGAATTTGGAATAATTTTGATGCATGCTGGAGACAATGTGTTTACTGAATTCAATCATTTAAAAAAAATAAGCACTGAGCATGATGGGATTTTATATACTCTATATCTCTGAGTCAATTGTGTAATGTGACTTACTGGGTACATCAGTGGTTCCCAAACTTATTTGACCTACCGCCCCCTTTCCAGGAAAAAATATTACTCAGAACCCCCTGGAAATTAATTTATTGAACTCAGAATACATTATTCATCACCCCGCAAATGCACCTGCGACCATCACAGCACCCCCCCCCCCCACCAGGGGGCTGTAGTGCCCACTTCCGGAATCACTGGTGTAGATTCCCTTGTGAAAGTCTGCCTGTCTACTAATACCCCTTTTGTCTGTGTGGAATAGAATTGATTCAGTGGATAGAATGTTGTGGCTAGAGTAACCTCTGGGGAAGTCAACTTAACCCTGTTTGCCTCAGTTTCCTCATCTGTAAAATGAACTGGAGAAAGAAATAAATTATTTAATTTGATTTCATAAGACCTAAGAGCAGAATTTTGGCTAAACATTTCAAAGATCTAAAAAGGCATATTCATTAACTTGATATATCACTCACATACTCGAATATTAAAAAAATTTAAACCTCCCCAGTTATCTTTGCCAAGAAAACCCCAAAAGGGGTCATCACTGAAAAAGACTAAGCTATGACAACGGTTGGAAAGTGGGTGTCTGTATAGATTGGTAATTTCTGACTTTATGAATCATCTTTTTTTCAGGATTAATGAAATCTGAGATTTCCCCCCAGGAGTTCTGAATATTCCCTTTTGGATTTCCTGTGAATCTCCTTCCCTCAACACTCTCCTAACCCTGTCACTGCCAGCATGGATTTCTTCTGTGTACACTCAGTTGAATCGGGCTGCTTCCTCTTTGTTCTGCCTGTGTTTGGCAGAGTATAAAATACTCTTTCTAGCAGTTTGGCACGGAAGGGGGGGGGGAGCGGAAAGACAGCTGGGTACATTGAGTCTTCAGGATTTTGCTTTGTTTTTAAGGATAGGGGACACACGAGCATGTTTATGGCTCCTTTGGAGAAGAACGCAATGGCGAGTAAACAAGAGAGGAATAAAAGGACCGTTGAGCATTAGGGAAGAGCTCATAAACAGAACCGCTGTTGTTGTAAAATTGTACAAAGAATGATCACGGGGAAGTGAATTACTTATCACAAATTACCCACTAATTTTCTGAGCGTTCGTTTGCATACCGAGGTAGTGTGGGGATGGGAGTTGGGAGAAATCGAGATACGGAAGGAAACAGAGGCGACAACTGTCCAGCGCTATCACAGGACGCAAAGCGGTTTTGTAAAGCGCAGGAGAAGCCGGAAGTGGTGGTGGGGCTGTTGGGTTTAAAACCGCTCGCCCACAGCAGCTGGCTGTTAAAATGGGAATGTTAAAGGGACAAACATCTGAACTTATCATTCTTACTAGAAACAGGGCAGGGATTTATTTAATCTTTTAAAACCGAAAGAAGAGAAGCGGGTACCGGTTTCCACAGCAAAGCCAAGAGCCTGGTCCAGGCTCCAAGAGATGCAAAGCGGTAGGATGCGCCGGGATGCAAACCACTCTCCCAGCAGGGCGGGGATGGGGGCGGGGCCTAGGCCTCCTGTTTAGGCGCATGCGCCCATGTGTGTTTTCCCCCCCCCCATCTCTTCCCCTCCTCCTTCCCCCGTCTCCTGGCAACTGAAAACAACCCAAAGCTCTAGAGTAGGGAGGGAGGGAGTGAGCAAGAAGCTGGGAGCTGTTGCTCGAGGTTCTCGAGGCAGGTAAGACCAAGACTGGGAAGGAAGGGAGAACCTGGAGGAGGCCAAGAAGGGCAGAGGGCAGGTAGTCCCAGGATACTCGGCCAGTGAGGAGGGCTTGGAGGAAAAGTTCCGGGCCAGATCAAGTGTTCTCGGGCGACCCCACCCCCCACACACTCTGAGCTGACCATCTCCAGAGCCTGGCCTGGCTGGGGCGAGAGGGTTGGGTTTTGTGTTTCCTTTTCCTTCAGCTCCCTTCTCCTCTTCTTCCATTTCTTCTGCCTCTTCTGCCTCCATCATCTTTCTCTTCTTTCTTCCCGCCCTTACTGTCTAGCCCTGGAATCAGGAAGACGTGGGTTCATATACTAACTGTAAGCAAATCCCGGAACATCTATCTCAATGCCCCTAGGCAACTCTCTGAGAATATAAGGTACAGTGTGGGAAGTTTGTCAGATACCCATCAGGAGTTCTCACTTATGACAACATTGCATGTCTAGAGCTGATCCTTCTTCCACCCTATCCCCCTTAAAAAAAAAAAAAGCAGTGATGAATGAATCTAATTCCTCCTGGTTTAATAAGGCATAAGGAAGAATAAACAAAGAAGGGAAGGGAGAAGAAAGCATGACCAGAAAAGGGAGCTAGGAGCCTCAAATATAAATTTTCAACATACTTTTACTTAAGTTCAAATCAGAATGGAGAGGCATCATGGAGTAAAGAATAGAAAGCCAGCTTCAGAACCAGCAAGATCTAGAATTCAAGTTCTGCCGACACATAGTAATCATGTGACTCAGGCAAATCAGGTGCTCTAGGAGGCAACTCTTTAAGACCGTAACTTACAGATGAAATGCTAACTTGTACCCAAACCATAGATGTTTCCCTGTGGATGTTAAGGTTCTATACTAAATCTCTCTTTTTTTTTCTCCCTCTTGGTTCTTTCTCTTCTACATTTCTTCTTTCCTATCTCCTTTATCTTCTGTCTCTTTCTTTTTCTGTGTGATAGAAATATAAAGAAACTATTGGAAGCCAGGTAGCACAGCTATTTGTGGATGAGTTGTTTTTCAGTTGTTAGGTATAAATGAAAAAAATAATTTATTAGGATCACTCAATTTATAGGAGAGCAATGTTTATGTCTTTATTAAATTATATACATGTATATATGTATATGTATAAATACACACACAAATTTTATAACAAAAAAACCCAAGTGAAATAGGTCACAATATCATATGTACTTCTATTTCTTATTCTTTGTATATTGAAATAATTGTTTTATTGGTTAAGTTTAAATAAAAAAAATTAAAATGATATAGATATGGCTTTTCCTAAAGGTATTGGTATGACCTAGATGACTTGTTAAGGTCTTGCTCCAGGGAGCACTAAGTACAATGCCCAGTGCCTGGCACAGAGTAGGCACTAAATTCTTGTTGATTGACATGTGACACACAGCTGCCAGCTTAGTTCAGGTCCTCACCACCTCTTCTCTTGATTATTCCAACAACCTCTTAACTGGTCCCCTTTCCTTAAATCTCTCACCATACTAGTCTGTTCTACATACTGGTCAAATGAGTATTTCCTAAATGTAGATCTGACCCTCCCACTTTCCTACTTAATTCTGGTGTTTCCTTTGGCCTCTAGGACAAAATATTAACTCCTTTCTTTAGTTTTTAAAGTACAGCCTTGTCCCCAACCTCTCTTCAAATTTTATTAGCTGTTGCTGCTTCTCCTTCACTCTGGAATCCAGTCAGATTGGTCTTTTCTCTCTAACTCATGATCTCCCATCTAACATAGCCATGGCTGGAATATACACCTTCTTTTCATCACCCCCTCATAGAATCCCTCTCTTCACTTTCTAGATGAAGCCTTTCCTGATCCCCCAACTCCTACTGCTTTCCTTCTCAATCCAGCTTTTAAAAAACTACTTTGTATTTATTCTCTTAATTTATAGTACATGTATTTCTTGTTTTCCTCATTAAAATGTAAGTTCCTTATGAGTAGAAATTATTTCCTTTTTTTTTGCTATGTATATCCTAAACACGTGGCATAATCCCTGGCACATAGTAGGTACATAAGAAATGTTAACTATTGACTGACTGAATAAAATTCTGCTCTTAGGTCTTATCAATGTAATAATAATAATAATAATAATAATAACAGTAATATACTTGGTGTTTATATGGTGCTTTAACATAACCACTCTGGGATGATGGTAGTGCAAGTGCTGTTATCTTTATTTTATGCTTGAGATCCTAAAGCCCTTCTTAAATGATTTAGCCATGATGACACACCTAGCTAATATTTGAGGCTATTTGAATTTGAACCCAAATCCCTTAACATAAAGTTCAACTTATCCTTTACCTTCTGCTAAGCCGAGGATGGTCCTCAGATGAAAAGATATGCAGGCTATACTTAAAATCTTTCCCACTTGATAATAGGACCTAGTAGATTTATGAGGTGATAAATTTTTAAGCCATGACAAATTTAATTTTTATACTAAGCTATAGAGAGTTTGTGATATCTGCTGATTGAAGGAGTGACCCACACTAATAAAATTATAGCTTCTTGACACATAGCTTTCATTAAAAAAACTCCTCTTTCTATTGTTAGTACCATAAATGACCATGGAAAGCAGGTTGATTACCAAAAAAGATCTCAGAATTAACTTCTGTATGTTTTCCATGAAAGGGGCATTCTCACAAAGTAATTCTTATCATCCCCATATGGTGAGAGATGAGAGAGAAGGGAGGAAGAAGTAGAGGAAGAGAGAGAGAGAGAGAGAGAGAGAGAAAGAATAAGAGAGAGAGAAAGAGAATGAGAGAGAGAATGAGAAAGAGAGAATGAGAGAGAGAGAGAGAGAATGAGAGAAAGAGAGAAAGAGAATGAGAGAGAGAATGAGAGAGAGAGAGAGAATGAGAGAGAAAGAGAGACAGAATGAGAGAGAGAAAGAGAGAGAGAAAATGAGAAAGAGAGAGAGAATGAGAGAGAGAGAGAGAATGAGAGAATGAGAGAGAGAGAGAGAGAATGAGAGAGAATGAGAGAGAATGAGAATTCGCTATTGCTGGATTAGTACCATAAAAAACTTGATTCTTTTGGCTCTTCAGTGACTCTTTGTTATTGTCAGTCATTGGTTTTTAGCATCATTACCGCCTACATTGCACACACAAAGTAAGGGCTTTTCAAAATCATTCTCAATAAATCCATCAAGTATAAAATGTAAAATAGGAATAGTAAACAGTAGAGAGAAAACAGAGTGATTATTTTTTTTTGTCTATCCTTTTAGAATGGGTAAAAAAGTAAAGAAGGAAGTAGAACCTCCTCCCAAGGATGTGGTAAGTTTTCTGGTTTGCAATAATATAAGAAAAAAATCTTCATTTAATGACGCTTTGGCTATTGATTTTTTTTTTAACAACCGTATCTGAAAAAGGGACCTTGGAGGCAATATAAACTGTACTGTTATATACATGGAGATACAGGATTACATAAGTCCAAAGCCTGGCAAATGTCTAAATTAACCAGTTCTAATATAGTGTTATATCTTGGAACAGAAATGACAACATAGTGATCACTTAATTACAAGATTAGAGACCCACAATTATTTTCATTTCACGTATGTGAGTTATATATCAAGATAACGAGTATGCCTTTTCAGATCTTTGAAATATTTAGCCAAAATTCAGTCTGATGTTCATTATAAGCCAGTTAATATTAAAAAGAATCAGAATTTGAACTACAACTATTTTATGTGAAGAAAGTTGTCCGAAATTAGCTCAGGTCTCTGAATATCAATATATTATATTATTTACCCAGAATTATGAAGGATATCAGTGCTTCCCCACTATTGCATCATTTAGGCATTTTTCATGACACAAGCCATATATGTCACTTTCTTTTGAAAAAAAAAGTTTTCTTTTTAAAGTCTACAAACAACTGAAACATTCTGTTTGTTCAAGCTAGAGGCGATTGCTTGGGCTGTTCATGTATCAAACTTCAGGCTTGTAAAGAGGCAAATATGAATAAAGGGTAAAATAAAACTTTTTGGGAAACAGCCATGTCTGTGATTTTCGTCTTTTAAACAATGAAGAGATAGGGCTGTATATTTAATGCAGTCTTAGAGTTGGAAGTGCCCTTTGATGATCTCATCTAGCCCAATCTCCCGCTGACCTTAGGAATGTTTCCTTTGACATCATCAGTCAAACAACCTCTACCTGAAGAGCCCCAGTGATGGAATGATAATAACTCTATAAGACTTCTATCTCATTCTATTTGAATAGGGCTACTGGAGTAACTTCGGTGGGTATTTCCTGAATTGAAGAATAGAGTTCAATTACTTACTAGAAAGTAAAAAACTTTTTTTTTTAACTAGTTTTGTCTAACTCCTTGGCCCTTATTATATACCCTCTGGAGTTGTTATGAGAAAAAATATCACGAACTATTTGAAAATGGCCATCATAGGAAGATAGATTAAGATATTAAAAGGAACCTTAGAAGGTTATCTGGTCCAAGAGCCCTCATTTTTACTGCTGAAGACACTGAAACCCTGAGAAGGGAAGTGACCTGCCCAAAGTCACACAGGTAGTGAGAGAAAATTTGAACCCAGATTCTTCGATTCCAAGGTCAATATTCTTGTGTGTAAAGCTTGCCAATTTCCTGTAATTACCTATTTTATCCTTTGTGATCACTTTTATCACTTGTTTCTACAGCTGTCAAAAGTGCTTGATCTGGTTTTCTTCCTTTTTTTATGGTGAAATTTTTAAATATTCAAGTCATTTATCTATGTTGAACTTATTTTGTTATATGGTATAAGATGCTAATCTAAACCTAATTTCTACCAACTCTTTCTTCAGTTTTCCTGGCATTTTGTCAAATAAAGATTTATCCCCATTAGACTGTGAGATCCTTGGAAAGTGAAGATGTTTGTTTTTTGGCCTCTTCTTGTATCCCCAGTGTTTAACACAGTACCTGGGATATAACAGGCACTTAACAGATGCTGGCTAACTGATTAGTTTATAATGTTTGAATTATTAAGTATTAAATAAATTAATAAACACTAGATTTTTAGTTTAGGATAAGAGAGGAGGTTGATTTGGGGGAAGAGGGAAATGGCCGATTGAGGGGAAAATAACCTGTTTTGTATCAGACATCTTTGACAAAGATTTGATACCTAAGATTTGTACCTATACATCCGTGCCATATAGATGAATGCATACATATGTGCATATATGTGGAATTAATATAGATATATCAAAACCCATTTACCAATGAAAGTGGTCAAAAGATATGAATAAACAGTTCTCAAAAGAATTGCAAACAATTGACAGCCACTTGAAAGACTGTTCCAAACCACTAATAGTAAAGAAATACACTTTAAAGCAACCTCAAAAGTTCATCTCAGATTCATTAAATTGGCAAAGATAACAAAAGATGGAAATAATGATTGTTGGTGGGGTTGTAGGACAACAGGCACATTGATCTACTGTTTATGGAACTATGAGCTCAGATTCATTAAATTGGCAAAGATAACAAAAGATGGAAATAATGATTGTTGGTGGGGTTGTAGGACAACAGGCACATTGATCTACTGTTTATGGAACTATGAGTTGGTCCATGGAGAGGAATCTGGAAACATGCTAGGAAAAGGATGAAAATATCAATACCCTTTGACCCAGAGATGCCCCTGCTGGCATATGCAAAGTCCTGTTTACACCAAACTGTATACAGCAGTACTATTATAGTAGCAAAGAATTAGAAACAAAATAGATGGCCATCTGTTGGAGAATGGCTAAATGAATTATTACACATACAAAGAATACAGCCGTGCTGTTAGAAATGGTGAAGTCAAAGAAATTGGCAAGACACGTATAGACCAGTAGAAAGCAAAGTAAGAAGGATGAAGAAACAACATACACAGTGACTACAAGATGAATGGAAAGAATGCCACCGGACATTGAAAATGAGTATTGCTGAATTCAATAATTATGATGCAGCCTGGCCCTGAAGAAGGAATAAAGCACCACAGGAGTGGGATACAGCATATACTGTCAGACTTTATACATAAGCTGGCTAGTCTTGCTGAACTGTTCTTCTTAATTTTTGTTTATAATAAAGGCTGGTTCTCTGAGTAAGAGACGGGAAAACATTTTAGAAAATGTAAACGATGTAAAAGATTTTAATAAACATTTTTAAATGACTATCACATATTCCTACAAGGCATCTCTTTTCCAGGCTTAATAATTTCATTTTCTTCAACTATTCCTTATTATGATGATTTGCTGACTCATAACTTATCACAGCGCTGCTGCCACCTCCCCTGGACATGAGTCTAGTATGCTGTACTCTACGTGTGGTCTGACCAGTACAGGATAAAAGGAGATGATTGTATCTTTTGTCTGGATACTGTATTTCCATCAATACAAGCTAAAATTGCATTAGCTTTGTTAGAGGCCATACCATACTGTTTACTCATACTGAATAGTTTCCTGGAAGATGGTAACCTAGTTTTAAATCAGAATTCTTTAGGAAGAACATGTTTTGTCTGAAGTTAGAGATTTGGGACTATGTTTTGGAACCAAGATCTTTGACTGACCCACTCATATTATAGTCCTTTATAATTAGACTTCTTAGAATATGGTACGCAGTGGCATAATGTGCAATTTTTGTGAGTGGGGTACAATATCATATGTAGAATTTTTACATTTCCCCACATTATGCTGAGGCAGTCTCAGAACAGTAACCATACCAGAGAGAAGCCTGCGCTACATCTTAGTAGAATTATTATTGTAGACAATATTACTGGTAAAATAACTCTCCTACAGCCTAGAAATGTGCCAGGTATGTTTGCAGCACACAGAATATCTGGGGTAGAAAGAAAGAGGCATAAATGCTGGCACCTCTAGCTATTTCCGTGCTCGTCATCTACTACAGAAATACCCAGGACAATTCCCACTTAAGGGGTGGACTTTCCAGGAGGCTAAGACAACACATACTCTTCCTAAGTCCTACATAGTCTTCTGAAGTCCTTCAGTGGAGAAGGAAATGGCAAACTGCTCCAGTATTTTTGCTGAGAAAACTCCACGGACAGTGTGGTTGTGCTGTGGTCCATGGGAACACAGTCAGACAAGCCTGAGTGACTGAGCGGTAACAACCAAATCCTAGAGGCGTATCCCACAGTTGATATATATTTTCAGAGAATTATAGCATTTCAGAATTGGAAGGAACTTCAGAAGTCAAATAGTTAAACTAATACCTGAATAAGACAAACATATTTGCCTTAAAGTTTGTCTACAACTAAATAACACACTGCAATCGGGGAGACCCCTTAGATAGTGGTAAATGATACCACCCAACAGCGGTAATGTCATAACTAGTTGTGCAGAACACTTACATCTGGTTCTACTGTTTCCCCTAGTTATTGTGATAATAGTGTATTCCTCCCTTACTCCCTCATCCTCCTCCAGGGGCCTGGGCATCTTCTTTGTTAACTCCCTTGTGTCTTTCTCTAGGCCATAATCCTTACAACTGGCCATACCCATTACTATCAGATCCTTCCCTATACCCCACCTGCACAGATTGTTCCTGTGATTGCTAAGGAAAATTCTGAGCAACATAATCCAGTTAAGAGGTGTGAGGCATGGAAAATTGGACATATCTTCCTTATTTGTGGTAGCACTAATGCATAGAGTTCAGTCAGTGGAAAATAGTGAACGAGTCAAGGCAGCTATCATTTAAAACTGAAAGGCCTGCATACAAGTAGCTAAGTGTGATATAATCTTATGCCTTTGTTCCAATAACAGAGACTTTGCTCTTCACAGACCCTGTCTTGCCTTCCCTGTAACTTTGGCAGCCTTAAACCTTAAGATTTGTAGAGTGTCTATAAGTAGTAAATATTCCTAGATGATCAAGGCTGGCATTTACTGAGTCTTTGGTATATCTACCACTTATGCACATGGGGAGAATTCACAGACTACCTGAAAAGATCAGTGCCTATGGATCAGCTGGCAACTTGGACCTTGAATAAAATGTCACACAGTATTGCAGGATAGAGTAGAGAGAGCTCTGGACTTGTAGTCAGGAGTCCTAGGTTCTGTCGCCGGCCTCTGACACTTCCTACCTATGACCCTAGCCAAGACATTAAAAGAACATGCTCCGTGCCTCAGTGTCCTCATCTGTAAAATGAGTATTTTTCTCTACCCACCTCATAGGACGTCTGTGGGGAAAGTGCTGTATAAATGTGAACTTAGTATTCACATTCTTGAGAAGCAATGTGTTGTCATGAGGATGATGATATTCCCTTGTAAAAGCAGTAAGTCTGCTTAAAAATATTTTTTACGTGATATTATGGTCACAAAAGCATCCTTGCATTCAATCCCACTAATTTAAATGAGGACCTCTCTATACCCTGGCACTATTCATGTTGTTAACATAGAACTTATGTACTTAACATAGGACCAGAAGTATCGTGCCCCACTTTGACTCAGGAAAGGAATGAAAACAGCATTTGTTAAGTGCTTATATAGAAGGCATTACTTTTACCACTTTACAAATGTCATCCCATTTGATCCAGAACAACAGCCTTGCTGCTCTTACTAACCTCTTACTATCCGGATTTTATAGTTGAGGCACATAGAGGTTAAAAGACTTGCCTAGGGGGCAGCTAGGGGGCACCATAATGCATGGAGTGCCAGGCCTGCCATCAAGAAGACTCATCTTCCTGAGTTCAAATCTAGCCTCAGACACTTCCTAGCTTTGTGACCCTGGGCAAGTCACTTAACCCTGTTTGCCTCAGTTTTTTTTTTCATTTATAAAGTGAGCTGGAGAAGGAATGACAAAACACTCATATCTCTGCGAAGAAAACTCCAGAGGGGGTCAAAAGTAATTGGACATGGATGAAAAATGACTAAACAAAAATGTTCACCTAGTAAATGTATTAGGATTTGAACTCAGGTCTTCTTGACACCAGGCTAAGAGCTATATCTACCATCACTCAGCAGCCCCTAGCAATAATGCTAACAGATAAAACTCATATTTCTCACCTCAATCTAGTGTTTCATTAATAACATCACAGTGAATCTACAGGGTCTCCTCTCAATAGTACATAAAATTCACCCCAGAATTGTAGCCAATTGTCTCTACTCATTTTTACTATGCATATGTCCTGGGTGCAAATAATAGTTCTATATAGGCTTCCTCATGGCAACTGAAGTATTTCTCATTCCATGCACAGTTTTTAACTTGGAAGAAAAAAGCCACCCAACACCTTGAAGAGGGGGGTGTAGTGGAGTAGAAGCAGCCAAGCTTTCCCCACATTCCCCTTGAAATGGAATATTTAAAATAATGCCTGAAATTGAATTTAGGAGCAACAGAGCCAACAGAAGGTCAGAGTGAGACATTTTTCCAGCCCAAAACAACATTAGGGGTTGGAAAGAGAGGTCTGTGACACTGGGGTGGGGGCTTGCTTGGAGCCACCATGGTGTAATAATAATGAAATCTGAAGATCCCTTTGTATTGGAAAGCTGGGAGGTACTTAGTACCTAGTTTCAAATTAAGCCTCTGTTAAAGAAACAGAAGGTATGAACCCCTGTTGCTGATGTAACAGGAAAGGGCTGAACAGGGAGGAACTATACCATATTTTTTTCTTTGCTTTTTTTGGGAGGGCAGTTGGGGGTAAGTGACTTGCCCAAAGTCACACAGCTAGTAGGTATGTCAAGTGTCTGAGGCCAAATTTGAACTCAGGTCCTTCTGACTCCAGGGCGGGTACCCTATTCACTGTGCCATCTAGCCTCCCCGGAACTATACCATATTTAAGGAAGAGCACAAGCTTGATAGTCAGAACTTCTTGGAACAAGCATATGGAGGCAGAGCAGATTCCTCAAGAGAGAGAGACAGAGAGAGAGACAGAGAGAGAGAGACAGACAGAGAGAGAGAGAGACAGAGAGAGACAGAGACAGAGACAAGAGAGAAAGGGAGAGAGAGAGAGTTTCTCTCAGAGAGCTTCTGAAGGCTGGGGGCTACTGTTGCTGGACTAAAACTTCCATGGAAAAAGTGATTTTGATTTTGAGAACAGGAGAAAGTAATTTTGATTTCAAGAATGGAATTGCTGAGAACTTCCAAGGGCCAGCTGGAGCTGCCAGAGGAAGCATGACTGTGATGATGGTACTTTGTCTGTCTGTGGCTCTGTTAAGTTTTCTCTTCCCAGGAACAGAAACTGTGAAGGACTTGAGGTAGACTGGATACTGTGAGCTTCAATACAGAGAAGGAACTGCACAGAGAGCTGGACAAGGAACTGAGAGCTGTCTGCCTTTGAACTTAGGTGGCAGTTGGTTAGATTCGGGCAGGAGCTGGGACCATGGAAGAGGAGCCATGGAAGCTGAAAGCCTGTCTTGAGTCAAGATGAAAAGATCTCTCCATTAATACTGAGTAGTGACTGATGAAATTGTAACTTATTTATGACTGAGGGGTGGATAGCCTATGTATTTTCCACTACCCCTTAAGAGGGTACTGAGTAGTGATTGATGATTGAATAGTGACTGATGACTAAATAGGGACTGATTTGTAACTTACTGTGCCCCATGGGTAGAGGACTTTGACCTTTTTACTTTGTGTCCCTTAAGGAGGCAAGCCTCATTAATGATGATTGAATGATTGAGTTACTAAAAGGTTGTACTTTGTTCAAAACTATGTGGCCAATTTGGTAAAAACTGTGTGGCCATTTTGGTGATGAGTTGTTGAGTTTTGACATGGTAAATGCTGTATTTTGATTTTCTGTGAAAAGTTATAACATTGTGAATGCTGTACCTTGATTTTCTGTGAATATTTTGCTCTGATTTGTCATTGAATAGAGAGTTCCCTATACTGTGTAATCAGAACCTTGAAAAGCTGTTCACAGCAGCAGCTGTCTGGAAAACCCTCTGGCTTTACACATGGCAGCAATACCACCTGTGGATCATGGACGTGGTAATAGCAGTGGAAGCAGCTATAGGAGTTTAAAAGATGGAGATAGTAAGGAGACCTGGCAGTTTGTCATAAAGAGATTAAAGGGGACTCCTAGGTGACTCCATTGCTATAGCCTCTTCTGAGTCACAGTTCCAGGGCAGAGATAGGTACTTGCAGTCACAAAGGAGCAGGAGCCCTAAGGAACAGTGTACTTTTCAGTCACAAGAGATCAGGGGCACTTCCTGGGTAAGGTGATCAGAGTGCAGACCAGGAGAGCAGTGAGCACACCTCTCCCCAGATTGCATCACCCTGGAAGCACTAAAAACTTCAGACCCCCAGAACTAGTTCTGAAAACAGCAGAGCCTGAAGCTTGGGACAGTGCCTCTCCTCCACCCCAGAAATAGAGCCCAACTTTAACATAAAGTTCTGAATAGGATGGAAAAATGAGCAAACTACAAAAAAAGAACCTGACCATAAAAAGTTAGCTCTAGCGACAGGGAACGTCAGAACACAAACTCAGAAGACAATGATGTGAAAAACTACAAGCAAAGCCTCAAAGAAAAAGTGAATTGCATATAAGCCCAGCAAAAACTCCTGAAAAAGCAGAAAAAGAGATTTTAAAGATCAAAAAAGAATCATAGAGGGAAAATTGGGGAAAGAAGTGAGAGCTACACACAGAAATAATCCTTGATCTTGTCAAGTATTCTACTTCCACGTTCAAGAAATGTGACCTTCCATTATTTGATCATAATCTTTTATCTTGCCCTCTAAACCTACTCTTCATCCTCATTGTGATCTTCAGTCCCTCAACATTTTCCTAGTACAGAAGCTCCCACTCTAGCTAGACTCTTCTTAACCTCCCTCTCTTTACACATTCATGACACAGTTCAACTCTATACCACTAACTACTCTTAGAACTAGGCCAACTCTTTGGGTTGATCTGCTCCGGTGGATTTATGGGAGAACATGAACAAATCACAGAGTGAGAAGGCACTGATGCATTTAGACATTAGTCAAAGGTCATTTTAGCCATTATTTAGACTTTATCTGAACCGATCAATTTCACTTTTACAACAGTTTCCTACTGATCTCTAGACGTACATCAAAAGTTCAAATTAGATAATGTTTAATCTCTTGTATCAAACTGACTCATTTCTTGGCATAATTAGAACCTCAAGTCAACAAAAGTTATTTGTACCTCTTGATGCAGTAAATACTACAGAGCTCAACAACTTTTCCTAAGCTAACTTTAAACGTGTCCTATGTGAACATTTTATTTCCAATGATAATAACATATTTACATTTAAAATATAAATTGGTTTATTTTGATTTATTCTTGATTACAAGAGATGGCTCTCTGTAGAGAGAAGAGGAAAGGAGTATATTTATCAACAAAATTTTAAATTATATACATGTCTATATTTGAAATTTGTAAATTGGTAGCTTCTTTAATGACTAGACTTTTAAAGAATTCTGAGCCTAGCTAGAATACCTCTTTTTTCTGAGTTCTGTTAGTAATTTTAGTTCATCATTTATTTTGTACATAGTGTGAAATTATAATTTCACCACATGCTTTTTGATGACTATGGCTTCCTCATGTGAAAGCAGATGGAATTGGTAATTACAACACTATATTATTTGTTTAGTAATGTGTCATTCCTTTATATCTATCATTTTATTTTCAATTTTCTTGAAATAAAAATGACTATAATATGATAGAATCTGTAGGAGTAAGAGATTTCATGCTGACTTCCTCTGCCCACAGCTCCATGCTGACCCTATCAAAGTGCAAAATTTTCTCTGCCTTTAACAGTTTTTTTGTACCACTTACTTTTCTTGCTTATTTTTTTTTTAATAAAATGAGACCATGTGGTCGCATACCTCTCTTTCCTCAACCATTAACATTAACCTGTTGTTTGAATATGTAGCCTAAGTATAAATCACTGAAAAAAATAGTTATTTTGCTCATCTACATCTTACTTTAAACAAATCTAATAATGGTGAACGGCAGGTATGTGACTCAGTGGATTTAGAGCACTGTGGCTGGAGTCAGGAAGGCCTAGGTTCAAATCCAGCCTCATATTCTTGCTGGCTGTGTGACCCTTGGTGAGTTGCTTGAACATTGTTTACCTTAATCCACTGGTGAAGGAAATACTACTTCAGTATCTTTGCCAAGAAAACCCCATGAACAGTATGTCTACAGAGTCACAAAGAGACAGACATGACTGAACTCAATAAAACAACCCTCCCCAATAGTGAAATCTTTATTATCAAGGATTCTATCAACCATAACTCTTTTAGCTGATACTTTTGTAATTATCCTATGTACTAAATGAAGACAGATGGACTGGATTCAGTCTTGGACATGTATTATCTACAGGGCTTATGGAAACCCAGAAAGTTTCTTCCCTGAGGATATCTGAATTGGCTTACTTCCTACATATTTGAGGCAGCTCATCTGCTGGCAACCAATGTATCCAATTAGCATTTGGAGCATAAACCTTTATTACAAGATAGATCAGGACATAAATGGGACTCAAGTCCAAGTCCAATAGTAAGGAACAGACTCATAGCTTCAATAAGGAAATTCCTGCAACATAGATAAAGAGTTAGAACATCTTTAGCATCCCCTCTCAGTCCTGGTCTTCTCTGCCTTTGGCTTCTTAGAACATTACTGCCACCCTAACTCAACTGCATAGCCTAGTGAGGTTGTCATGACCTTCAATCACTGTGCGTTAGCTCAGGAAGAGATCCTGGGTACTTAAAAGGTCATTACCTAGAAGAGGGAAGAGCCAGGAACAGTGGGTGCAAGTTAGTTGCAGAGGGGTGCTGACAGTTGGATCTCTCTTTAAAATAAAATGGACTGCATCCAAAGGTGGTGGGGACCCTCCCTTTGAGGGTCTTCAAGTAGATGCTAAATGATGACTTGTTGGGCACTTTGTAGCAGAGATGACTTTTGTGTATAGGCTGAAATCCCTTCTAACTCTCAGATTCTGTGATTTCTGTGAAAGTGGATGCCCACTGATTGGGGAATGGCCGCACAAACTGGAGTATATGAATGCAATAGAAGATTACTGGGCAGGAAGTAATGACAAATAGGAGGAAATCAAAGAAATGGGGAAAGATTTTGCACGCTCTGTTGCACAATATAGTAAACAGAACCAAAAGGATAATATACAGAATTGCTATGATAATGTAAATAGAAAGAACACTGAATTCTGTGGAGCCGTAATAACCACTTTTGGTCTAGAGAACAGAAAACGAAACATACCACCCTCCTCTTGGCAGAGAGGAGGGAAAACAAAGGGACAGAAAGCTTCATCATATCAAATGCAGTCATATGTTCATTATTTATGCTTAATTGCTTTTCTCTGTTACAAGGAAGGATTTAATTCTAGGGTGATGTGTACACACAAATATATGGAAATAATGGTGATGTAAAACACAAAAATGATTATTTTTTAAAGACAAAATTCACTCAGAGTGGTCACTGACTACCTCCTCTGAAGATTACAATCTGTTCTATATTTTTCGAAAGTTTTCATTTTGTTTATATGATGCATTTTAAAAGTTTATTTGTTAGTAAAATATTACTATTTTTCATTTCAGTTTGATCCATTAACAATTGAAAGTAAAAAGGCAGCAACAGTGGTGCTAATGCTTAATTCTACAGAAGAAGAGATTTTGGCTAAAGCGTGTGAAGCCATTTATAAATTTGCCTTAAAAGGTTTGTTTTTTTTTCCTGTCTTTCTGTTTTTATAAGTTTTTTTTGAAGTATTTACAATATGATAAGCTCCATTTTTACCCTGTTCTTAACTCTTACTCCTTGTCAAATTAATTTGTTAAGGAGAATCAGATTTCCTTTAACATATTGCCTGGGAGAAATAATGTGTCTCCCTAAGGGCCTAATAATTTAATGTCAAGAAATAATTTATATATACTTGAATAAAGAGCAACAATTGAAAATTCCTGATTATTTCCATATTAAATGTTCCATTTTAGAAAGTTATTAGGCATATTTGATATAGAATTTGCAAATCTAAGCAGTTGGTATAATTTCAATATTGAATAAAAAGCACTGACTTTTCATTATATTTGTACAACGTTTGTTTGTTACTGAAATTAACGTGTGAATGAATGTTCTGTTACTGGATTCAGAATTTTATTTACTAAAAAAACTTTACATCTAACATATGAAAACAAAAATTAATTTGTTATCTTCATCAGAAGCTTCCATGAAAGCACATCCAAACTTCCCTATTTGATAAAGGACACTACCATTTCTCCAGTCATCCAGGTCCTCATCCTTAGATTCATCTTTGACTCTCCCAGTTCCCTCACTCCCCAAATTTCATCACATGCCAATTTTTGCCAGTTTTATCTCCATCCATTCATTTCTCACTAGTTACATAGCCTCTCCTCTATACTGGAACCTCATCATCTCTCTTTTGGACTCATGAAAATTTCTTATTAGTTCCTCTGTTTTCCTAGTCTATCTCCTTTCTACATCCTCCAGCCAGTTACTAAATTGATTCTCCTAAAGCACACATTACTCCCCTAAGGAAAGATCTTGAATAGGTCCCTCTTTCTTGAGGATAAGATAACATAACCCTGTGCCTGACATTTAAAAAGCACACTTCAATATGGTTCTCAATAACTGTTCCAATCTTTCTTCCTCTTATTCCCCTCCCCATTCTCGTAAGCTTGACTTCATAGCTAGTTTTCACACTTGGAATTCCACTGCCCATCTCTTGGCACAAAGGAATACATTTCTTCCTCACTTCTACAAGACAGAATCCCTATCTTCAAAACTCCACCTTCTACAAAAGACCTTTCCTGATCTTCCAATGGTTAGTGCCATCTTCCTAATGAAATTACTTTTTATTACTTTGTGCATTTTTTTTGTGTTGACTTACCTGTTTCCATGTTGTATGGCCCCAGGAAAATTTAAGTTCCTTGAGGGTAGAGAGTTTTGTCTTTGTTTCCACACCCCTGAGCACAATTCCTTGCCCATTAATAAATATATATTGGATTGAATTGGCATTTTCCACTACACGGTCTTGTCTTGACATTTTAAAGCATTGTTTTAAGTAGTAATAATCTTACTTAATAAATACAAACTGCAGTCCTATTCCAATGTCTCGTTCTGTTATGTATTCTGTATCATCTTATAATGGATTCCATTCTGTAGTTGATTCTGTTCTGTGTTATTGCCCCCTTTTGTATGATTGCTCAAGCCATATTGCTAAATCCTTGAGTTGAGATGAAAAATTCAGCTATTCCTCTGAGTTAGCTTAAAGTCTGTTTAAAAGAAAAGTTGTTATCTCTTCTACCTGAATCTCCTAAAATAATTCATGCATATATGTTTGTTTAGCCCCACGAAAATACTACCCCCAAAATACATATCTGCCCTTCTTGTCTTTGTGTAAAGAGAGTTTTTTTTAGCTCTTTCAAGAATACAAGTCTGTGATCCCCTAGCAAAGACTATAAGATATAGATAGAGCCCAGAAAACAGTTAACCTTCCTTAATTGTTAGGAATTAACACCTGATGCCTCACCTGAATGTGAGCACACCTTTCTCAGCATAGCCAATTCTAATGTTCCTGCCTCAACCCTACAACCTATTGCCTTTTCTCTGCACCTACCAAAACCCCTTCTTTGTTGTGTTTTAATAAAGAGGGTTCCCTCCTCCTTTGGGGAGTAGTTGGCTTGACTTTGCAGAGGTTGCCAGTCTGACCCTCTTTGTTTTGTTTTGGAGGGGGGAAGGCAGGGCAGTTGGGGTTAAGTGACTTGCCCAATGTCACATGGCTAGTATATGTTAAGTGTCTGACGTTGGATTTAAACTCAGGTCTTCCTGACTCCAGGTCCAGTGCTCTATTCACTGCACCACCTAGCCACCCCCAGTGACCCTCTTTGTTAACAAGTATATACACCACTGTTAATAAACTGATCTTGCTCAGAGTCTGTACCTCAGTCTTTTATTAAAACAAATTGAGACAGTGGTTACCTTGGTTTTGGAAGACTCTTCTAAAGGAACACAGGTGCTGGAGGATCAAAAAATTAGTAAAAGCCTTTGAATATGGACCCAGTGACAGATGGCAAGTCTGTCACATGAACACCAGGCAAGTTATAGCTGCAAAGGCTTATGGCCAGAAAGATGGAGACCAGTTGGCAAATTCTTTTCCCACCATAGTTACTAAGATGAATATCTACTAAAGTATGCATGGAGTACTCACCCTGAAGAAAATGTGTATCCTTGAAGTTTGGAATTAAATGTCAACAATATTTAAATGTTTATTATAATGTATTAGTAATAATATCTAAAATGGGGATGATATTAAATGTTTAAAATATACTAGGCTTATTTTTAAAAAGTTAATTGAGAAATAAATACATTTTAGTTCATATGCCTACTTATCTGTCTCTACAAAATTTTTATAGAAATAATCTGCATGCACATTGAGGGCATCCTTGATGAAGGTTTGAGTAGGGAAGAGTGGCTCAGATCTTTATGGTCACACACCTGCCTGCAGGGTACAGAATAGATAAGCTTCCACTATGCTTACTCTTTGTTGGCTTTTTAAAAAGAAGTTCAGCAGAATGTCACTTTAGATTTTCAGCTCTAACAAGTTAGCTCTCAAGCACGTATCAAAATTACACAACATTTCATGAAAGATACAATACCAATAGAGATAATATTTAGGTACAAAATAAGAAAACAGATGTTCCCTGTGCTCCACTGTCATGGAGGAGCTCCAACACAGATTTTGAACCGGAAAATGATTCTTTGTAGATGGTGAGGCCTTCCAGATGCTCCAAACTGCATATATGATTGCTTTAATTGCATCAACTCTCAAAACATTGTGGAGCCTCCTAAATGAGATCCATAATCTCTCCAAATAGTTTAACCTATTTGTGAAAGAAAAAAAACAAGTTCATAAAGAGTAATTATTGCTGCAACTATGATACATAGTTGAATAGACAACCTATTAGCTTGTCCATAAATTTCTGTATCTTATAAATGGGCAATAAATGGTCTAAAATTCAATAAGAGAAAAGCAGGCTGGATTGTCTTTGGGAAATTGCATGTTCTTTTAATGACTCCAAACTTCTCCCTGATGCAAAGGCCCATCTTTTTAATATCAACATTCTTTTAAAAGATTTTTTAGAAATATCAACATTCTTGTAGTGTTATTGCATGATTGAAAGTCATGAAGCACTACTCCAAAGAATTGAAACTGAAGGTCACCCAAAGGGAATTGAAGAGGCACATGGTATGAATGAGCAGACTGCAACATATTACAAATAAGAAATCATTAAAAAGTAGTTTAAAGAACATCACTAAAAGTCCATGAGCGAAAAAGATAAGATGAGTCATATAGGAAGAGCAAGAGATGTTCTGGGCTGAACCTAACTCAGGAAACAACTCTGAGAATTTAGGTTCAATATTGGAACAAAATGAGAAACTCATGGGTCATTAAGCAGTTAAGAAAGGAAATTTACTAATGATAGCAGAAGAAGCTTGTTCAACCAGCACAGGCATTCAGGATACCATGAACTGATTCAGTTGAGTGAAGCTCCCTCTGAGCTGCCCATCATGATTCACCAGTCAAGCATCAGAGAGCACACTTATGACTGCTTAGAACATAGACAACTAGGAAGTTGTGTCAGCTGCCTGAAGCTTTAGTCTACTGAGACAACCAAGATTCAAGGGTGGTTTCAATATCTTTAAAGGAAAGAAAACCTAACTTGCAAGGGAGTAGAAGTTAGGATTTTGCTCTTATCACAAAAGGTAATAGACAAACTGAGTGTTTTGGTATGATTGTGATGCCTGTAAAACTTGATGAGGCCATGAATAAGAATTGCTCAGCTTGAGTAGTCAAGGATGCTTGTGATATGTATCACTGCAAGGAATTCCCACATTGATGAAGCTACATATCCTCTATTTTATTTCCTTTAAATTTTAAAAACTTTTTTGTTACATTTTGAGTTCTGAGCTGTCTCCCTTCCTCTGTCCCAATACCACAATAGAAACAGCCAACATTTGACACAGATGTGTGTAAAATCATATAATACATACTTCCATATATTGGTTCTTTCTCTGGAGGTGGGTAGCATCTTCCTTCATATTACTCAGAATAGCTGAGTCCTTCATAGTAACTCTGAACAATTTTGTTGCTACTACATACAATGTTCTTTTGGTTCTGCTTATTTCATTATGCATTATTATTTCATGCAAATCTTTTCACGTTTTACTAAAATTAACCTGATCATCAGCAGTAATCCATTACAATAACACACCACAACTTAGTTAGTCATCCCCACATGGATGGGCATTCTCTCAATTTGCAATTCTTTGCCACCACAAAAAGAGCTGCTGTAAATATTTTAGAACACATAGGTGCTTTTCCTTTTTTCCTAATCACTGTGGGAAACAGACCTAATCGTGGTATTGCTGGATCAAAGGAGATACACAATTTTAAAACTCTTTGGGTGTAATTCCAGATTGTTTTCTGAAAATGTTGGATCAGTTCACAGTTCCATCAGGAGTGTATTAGTGGGGTGGCTAGGTGGTGCAGTGAATAGAGCACCGGCCCGGGAGTCAGGAGGACCTGAGTTCAAATCCGGCCTCTGACACTTAACACAAAAACTAGCTGTGTGACCTTGGGCAAGTCACTTAACCCCAACTGCCCTCCAAAAAGCAAAAAAAAAGGTGTATTAGTGTCTCAGTTTTTCCATCACCAGTCTATTAGTGTCCCAATTTTTTCACATCCCCTCCAACATTTGTCATTTTCCTCTGTTATAATTTTAACCAATCTTATAGGTGTGATAGTTGTTTTAATTTGCATTTTTATAAATAATGTCAGAGTATTTTTTCATATAAATATATATAATTTTGATTTCTTCACAAAAAGTGTCCATTCATATGCTTTGGCCATTTATAAATTGGGGAACGATTCATATTCTTATAAATTTAACAAAATTCCCTCCATATTTGAGATATGAGGCCCTTATCTGAAAAACTGCCTATAAAACACCCCCTCTCCGGTTTTCTGCTTTCCATCTAATCTTGACTACATTAGTTTTATTTGTATAAAATCTTTTTAATTTAGTGTAATCAAAATGATTTTACATTCCACAGTGCTCTCTGTCTCTCGTTTATTCATAAATCCTCCCCATAAATCTGATAGGTAATATGTTCCATAGAGATGATAGCTGAATTTATGGGAACTGATGAGATCATCACATGAACAAAATATTGAAGGGGAAGATTAGAGTGCCTGAGATAGAACTTTGTGGGGGAATCAGGGGCCCACAGTTAGTGAGTATAACTTCCAGAAAGACTTAGTGTAAACACTCTGAACAATACAACTTAAAAAATAATAGTACTCAATTGTTATGGGGAACTATGCTTTTAAGTCACCTAAGAAAAGATCATCAAATTTCCCATGAAATGATGTTTCTTGTTGCCTTTGGATACACAATGAAATGAACTTTATTGCCTTCTTTACTTGTCTCCAAAGACAATCTGTGAACCATCCTTCCATTTATAGTTTACTTATGTCTTCTACTGTCACTTGATTCCTCCCACAACTTCTCATTGAGCAATGGTCTTAAAATTAGGTGCTGTATCTATATAGGCATCGATATGATAGGGGTAAACTATACAAGCAGATCCCCTCCTGGATCACTGTCTTATTGTGGTGGAAGGGGTTGCATCACTCAGTGAAACTATGAGCTAGGCCTTTCAGGGTTATCCAAGATGGACAGGTCATAGTGGTGAGTTCTGACTGAAAGTAGGAAACCACTCCACTGTCTTTGCCAAGAAAACCCCATGGGCAGTATTAAAATGATAAAAGAAATGACATCAGAAGATGGGCCCAAGGTCCAACACAGTACTGGGTAAGAGTGGAGGATAACTACAGGTAGCTCCAGTATTAATAAAGTGGCTGGGCCAGAGCCCAAAGGAAGCTGAGCTGCAGGTGTATCTGGCGATGAAAGGAAAGTCTGATGCTATGAAGATCAATATTGCCTAGGAACCTGGAATATAAGATCTATGAATCAAGGTAAGCTGGATGTAGTCAAAGAGGAGATGAAAAGATTAAACATCAACATTTTGGGTGTCATTGAACTTAAATGGATGGGAATGGGTAAATTTAATACAGGTGATCACTACATATACTACTGTGGCTAAGAATCTGTTAGAAGAAATGGAGTGCTCTGCATAGTCAATAAAAGAGTGAGAAAAGCAATACTGGGATACAGTCTCAAAAATGACAGAATGGTAATTGTTTGAATCCAAGGTAAACTGTTCAACATCCCAGTAATACAAGTCAATCCTCTAACCACTGTTGCCAAAGAGGCCAAGGTTAGTCAATTTCATGAAGACCTATAACCTCTTTTAGAAATAACACCAAAAAATATCACATTCATCATAGGAGACTGGCATGCTATGGTAGGAAATTAAAAGATAACTGGAATAACAAGTAAATTTGGCCTCATACATAATGAAACAGGGCAGAGACTAGTTTTGTCAAGATAACTCATTGGTCATAGAAAATATTCCTTTTCAACAACACAAAAAGTGACTCTACACACGGACATCACCAGGTAGTCAATATTGAAATAAGATTGATTATACATATTGAAGGCAAAGGTGGAGAAGCTCTATACAGTCAGCTAAAATTAGACCTGGACCTGACTTTGGCTCAGATCATGAGTGGACTCTTATTGCAAAATTTAGACTAAATTGAAGAAAATAGGGGAAAACATCAGATTGTACAGGTATGACCTAAATAGTATCCCTTATGAATGTGAAATGGAGGTGATTAATAGATTTAAGGAATTAGACCTGGTACATATGTGTGCCTGAAGAAGTGTGACCAGATGGTTGCAGTATTGTACAGGAGGTAGCAACAAAAAACATTCCAAAGAAAAAGAAGAGCAAGAGAGAAAAAGGTTACCTACGGAGGCTTTACAGACAGCCAAGGAAAGAAGGAAAGGGAAAGATATACCCAACTGAATGGAAAATTCCAGAGAATAGCAAGGAGAGCTTTTCTTAAATGAGAAATGCAAAGAAATAGAAGAAAACAATAGAATGGAAAAGATGAGAACTCTTCAAAACACATTAGAGATACCAAGAGAATGTTTCCTGCAAAAATGGACACGATAAAAGACAAAAATGGTTGGAACTTAATAGAAGCAGAAGACATTAAGACACCAAGAATATTTAGAAGAACTAAATAAGAAAAATCTTAGCATCACCAATAACCATGATGGTGAGCTAGACATCCTGGAGAATTCAGTCAATTAGGCCTTAGGAAGTATTGCTAACACTAAAGCTAATGAAGGTGATGGAATTCTAGCTGAACTATATAAAATCTTAAAAGATGATGCTACACCTAATATGTCAGCAACTTCAGAAAATTCAACAGTGGCCATTGGATTGGAAAAAATAGTTTACATCCCAATCCCAAAGAAGGGCAATATTAATGAATGTTGAAATGACTAAACAGTAGTGCTCATTTTACATGCCAGTGAGGTTATGCTTACCATTCAGAAAGCTAGGCTTTAGCAATATGTGAGCAAAGAAACACCAGGAGAGCAGACTGGTTTTCAAAAAGGCAAAGGAACTAGAAACCAAATAGATAACATTGACTGGATTATGGAGAAAGCAAGGGAGTTCCAGAAAAAAAATCTACTTCTACTTCATTGACTGTATTAAAGAAAGCCTTTACCTGAGTGGATCACAACAAAATGTAGCAAGTTCTCAAAAGATGGGATTACCAGATCATTTTACTTGTCTCTTAAGGAAGCTGTATGTAGGTCAAGAAGTGATAGTCATAATTAAAGCTGGAACAACGGATTGGTTTAAGATTGGGGAAAGGAGTATAAGAAGACTGTATATTGTTGCCTTATTTATTTAACTTATATGCAGAATACATCATGCAAAATGCCAAGCTGGATGAGTAAAAAGCCATAATTAAGGTTTCTGGGAGAAATATCAACAATCTAGGATAAACAGATGATATCACTCTGATGGCAGAAAGTGAGGAAGAATTAAGAAGCCTCTTAATGAAGGTGACAGAGGAGAGTGTAAAAGGTGGCTTGAAGCATAACATTAAAAAAATCAAACCTAAGTTCATGGCAACTGGTCCCATCACTTCCTGGTAAACAAATGGAGAAGAAATAGAAGCAGTGTCAGATTTCATATTCTCAGGCTCAAAGATCACCACAGATGGATTTAAGAATGCTTGCTTTTTGGGAGGAAAGCTATTGCAGATCTGGACAGCATACTAAAAAGCAGAGACATCACCTTTCCAACAAAGTTCCATATAGTTAAAGCTGTGATTTTTCAAGCACTGATGTATGTAGAGTTGGCATGAGAGTTGGTCTATAAGGAAAGGTGAGCACCACAGAATCATCATTTTTAAATTATGGTGCTGGGAGTCCCTTGGGTAGCAAGGAGATTGAATCAGCCAATACCTAAAGAAATTAATGCAGGCTCTTCACTGGAAGGTCAAATATTGAAGCCGAAGCTTAAAAACATAATGAGAAGATGGGACTCACTGGAAAAGACCCCAATGTTCAGAAAGATTGAGGGCAAAAAGGAAAAGAGGACAGTGGAGGATGAGAAGGAAGTAATGAAATGAGTTGTGGAAGCAACCAAGATGAACTGGACAAAGTTTGGGAGACAGTGGAAGACAGAAGGGTCTGGTGTGTCCGTGGGGTCGTGAAGAAGCTGACAACTGAACAACAAATCCAAGAAGATGGGTGGCATCCCACCCTCTTCATACTAGCCAATCATGTCCAACATACTCTACCCTCTCAACCGTTACCATCCAACACTTCACAAGCTCCTTTACTTCCAATATGCTTCTAATGACCTATGCTGATTCCTCATTCTCTCATTGCAAAGCCTTGTTGATTCTATGCGACTCTTCTCATATTCATTTATTTTTGTTCCTCTCACATAGCAACCACTCTTGTTTAGACCTTTGCCATCTTTCCCTGGAGTATTATTATAGTCCCCTAATGTTCTTTCTTCTTTCAGGTCTTTCCCCAATTCAGTCCATCCTTCTCACAGCTGCCAAATTAATAGTCCTTAGGCACAGGTCTGATCATGTCATTCACCTAATCAGGAATCCCTAGTACCTCCTTACTGACTAATTTAAACAACTATTTCATCTTTAGTCCATTCTTTTAAAAAGTTATTTTTGTGTAATTTTTATAATCAACATGATTATATCATATTATTTACATTTAATTTATATAAAATGTATATGTTATATATAGAGTATATTCTCTTTTTTTTTTACTAATGGTACTACGTGATCAAAACAGTTTAGAGACCATTGATTTAGAGTAGCAGTAATTAACTTGATGTTTATAGATTATCTAAAATTTGTGTAAAATCCGTCTAAAATATTTTCCTCCCGTTTCCCCTCCATCTCTACCATGATCACTATAGACAGTCACGTAGAATTGGGGGCCATTTTGTCTTTTCTTTTTATTTCCTGTTCTGCCACAACTACCACATGTAGTGACTGATTAAATATCCAACTTTCTGATGATAAGCCCTTCCTTACTTAGGTAGACTTACTCTCAGAGGGCAGACATGATTGATTCCTATTCCTATGATCTGGGTCTTTGAATACTGGTTTTGAACTTACAGTCAAATGCGCTGTGTATATTTAACTTTCATAATAAAAATGTTTCATGCAATAATTCATATCACCTAAAATTATTATTTAAAATTATTTTAAATATATTTCTGTAATTTTTCGTTTACAAAGTCTTTTCTCATCAAATGAGAGACCTAAGTTAAGTAACCGTTTCAAAAATCATTTTTTCTATCCTGAGGAAAATTACATTTTAGCAACTAAGGGAATTCTGGAGGAGAAAGGCAAACCCTTTGTGATCATCTGAGCTACCTTAGCCCTCTCTAGTCAGTGAAATCTCACTTCTACTTGTGAACAGCTAAGACCAAAGACCCCAGAGCTCTGGCCCGCATTCCAAACTGCCAGATCCATGGTGAAGTCAATGGAAATCATAGAGATATCATAAGTAGGAACACCCTTTAGGAGAGGGTGAGAAGTGAAGAAATTTGTGCCCAATCCTACTGATGCTTGAGCAGAGCTCTTAAAATATCTCTACTTAGGTAGCTTACATACAAAGTTAGAATATGCCATAGTTCCTTCTGGGCCAGTAACTGCATTCTGGAGAATATAGTTGCCCACTGATATGAATACAGTTTTCTTCTATTAAGCCCTGTTTTCGGCTAAATGAAGAAAAGTACTAGAGTAGAAAAAAACTGACCATTCACTGTTCTTCCATTTCCTTTTTAGTAAGAACTGAATAGAATGGAGTTAGGAAAAAAGATGGCACTCTCTTATTATGTCTTTTGTTCAGGAAGTAGGTGGCTAAAGGGAAGAGGCCAGGATATGGTGCTGCCCACCACAGGAAATTTAGAGATGGTGTGTGGGAGAGAGGCTCACAAAGTATTCTAGGAGATCTATGAAGAAGATGGGGAAGGGAAATATAGGGGAAGAATAAATGCTTAAGAATAGCAGGAGGGAAAGCAAGCAAAAATGAAGGCATTTTAAGTTAATGTTTATATCTTAAAAACTTTTCCAAAATTTTATGTATAAACTGGATGGTTTAGATTTACAATTTAGATACTACAGTGAGTAGTTCTGTCAGGAACCAATCCGATGGCAACTTTCTGACATTAACAATTTTATTATTGATCCCTTGACCTCCTTACTAGGATTTGCTGCCCATAAAGAGGTTGTATTTTACATGGCACTGAATACTTTGGGTGTGTTTTCACAGCCATGAGCTGCCTTAACTCTCCAAAAACCCCAGTGATGTCAGCAGTGTTCTTTCTGTTTTTCAGATGAAGGTGAAAGACAGAGTAGTTTAAGTGACTTTTCCAAGATGCTACAGTGAGTCAGTGGTGAAAATATGGACTAGAAATTGTTAACTGTTAACTTATAATGTCACATTGCCTTCTGTGTCTGAAAGCCAAATGGTAGTTACTGTTCAGCTTTCCTTTAAAGAGCAAAGGATGCCTGTTTTGGGGGCAGCTCCTATCTTGTGCCCCATCCTTTGCATCGCTAGCAGTATAGAAAGTTTATAGAATATGCTGAAATATGTATGAAGGCAGACAATGATGGACCCAGAGAAATGGAAGGAGTGAGAGGGAGGAGGAATAAGAGGAGAAAACTGTAAAGTGATGTTGACATTTGAAAGGGAGCAGAGGAAAGACATTTGAAATAAAAGTGAAAGAGGCTGAAGATAAAATACAAATTCTATAATGGTCTTATTTATGTACATGTCAGGTGAGGAAAATAAAGCCACTCTTCTTGAACTTGGAGCTGTGGAACCTCTAACTAAATTACTTACACATGAAGACAAAATTGTAAGAAGAAACGTCACCATGGTATTTGGAATTCTGGCTTCTAATAGTAAGGATCTGTTTTTCAACTATGTTAAATCTTATGTCATGAATCACAATTTTATTTTTATTTTGAGACAGCCTCCTTCACAAGGTCTTTTAAAGCTTACACGGTAGCCAAATCATTACTACATACACACAACATATGATAATCTGCTATTGGAGGAAGGAGGAGGAGAAACAATCTCTGCTTTCCTGAATTAAAGGAGAATCACAATATTAAATTATGCTGCTTTCTATACTCTTTACCTCTACTGCACCGTTTTTTTCCTTGAGGGCTGTTGATGCGTAGGGTAAAAAAAACAAACAACTCCTACAAACCAAGGACCAAATAAATAATATCAGTATTTTTAGTTTGTTTTTCCTTTTTTTTAATAGGGATTTATCGATGCATGTATTATAGGATAGGGATAGGGGCTAGACTTATGATTGGTTTCTTTAGCACAGCAAACTCTGGCCATCTCTGGCAATGTAGGCCAGCCCCCTCTCTGCAACTCACAGTCTTGGCGGTTGCCTCAAACATTGAGAGGTTTAAGTGACTTGACCAGGGTCACACGGAAATTGTCAGAGGTGGGCCTTGCACCCAAATCTTCCTGGCTTTGAGGCTGTCTTTCTACCTATTGTATTATATGCTATCATACTTTCAAAAAGTTCAATATGTCATTTCATATTGACATCCCAATTCCAAAACAAAAAATTTAGAGAATGATTATTAACATGATCAAGCAGCCAGGTGGCGCCATAGTGCTTATAGTGCTGGGCCAGGAAGACCTCTTTCTGAGTTCAAATTTAACCTCAGACATTTATCAGCTGTGTGACCTTGGGCAAGTCACCTAACCCTGTTTGCCTCAATTTCCTAATCTGTAAAATGACCTGGAGAAGGAAATGGTAGAACTCTCTAGTATCTTTGCCAAGAAATTCCCAAATGGGGTCTCAAAAGAGTCAGACATGACTGAAATGACTAAGGAGCAAATAGTAACATAATCCAAGGATGGAGCATAGATTCCTTTATATAGTAAACTCCTTAAGCACATTAAATTGGATGTAGACACAACTTTTGAAGGACACATATGTTGACCTTTAGAGAATGAGCTGGTCAGAGTGGAGGACCCAGAGTATATGTTCCCCAACTACCTGTTCCTGCTTCCAAAGTGAGAAGATTTGTGCACACGGTTAAGGATTCCAGTGGAAGGGCTTGGCTTGTGTTACCACAGCCTCACAGTTCCTATTCTGTGAGGCACCTTGGTGAAATGACAACCTGTGTTAGTGGTCATCTCCCTCTAAAATGGGTGATCTCTAAAAGCCCCCAAGCACTTGTAGAGGTGAGACATCCTTGGTAAATGGTCATTTAAATAACATGATCAATAATAGCCCTTCCAAGTAGACTCCCGGAAGGTCTACTGTCAAGGAGGCTTGAGGTTCCCTTCCAACCAGGGACTTCCTGGACTTTTGGTAAAAGCCAGTTCTGGTACATTGATGGTCATTGTCCCTTCTGTCATGGTTCTGGCGATTTCAGGGAGCCACTGCCTTTGAGTGTTGCTCAAGGCTAGCTTAGGCATCTATGTGCAGAGAATGATGCTTTTTGGTCCATTATTCATTAGTTTCCCACAGAGCAGAAATTAATCCCCTCTTAAACCCTAAAATTACATCAGCATACATATTTAAACAACTCGTAATTGGAAAACAAATTATCAGTGGCAATCATGCGCTACATTTTTGTGTCTGACTGGATTTAACATAAAAATCACCCTCTGATACACCTCTAGTACAACATGGGGCATCCCCTTCCCGCTAATTCTTCACCCAGAAATCCAAGCTAAGGATTGTAGTTGCTCAGTCATGTCTGAGTCTTTGTTACCCCTTTCTGGGAAGGGGGGAGGGAGCTTCTTGGCAAGATACTGTAGTGGTTTGCCATATCCTTTGCTAGATCATTTTACAGATGAGTAAACTGAGGAAAACAGGATAAAGTTGCCCAGGGTCACACAGCTACTAAGTGTCTGCTAGTAAGTATCTGAGGCAGGATTTGAACTCAGGTCTTCCTGACTCCAGGCCCTTCACTTCATCCACTGCCTCTCCTAGCTGTCTAAGCTAAGTACATATCTATATACAATCCCTATCTTAAAATCACTTTTACAATTTCACTGCCCCCTTTCAGAAGGTCAGATTTACTTTCATTCAGGCATTATTTTATCCTTCTGCCAACCCCCACATACCCACAGGGAGCTGTCTTTGGTGGCTTCCTGCTTCATATCTTCCTTTTGTCTTTTATATTTAATATTCAGCATTTCCCATTACTAGCATAAGTAGAGCCAATGATCCTCTCCCTAATTAATATTTTTTTCAAAATAATATTTGGTCCCTGTGTGGACTTAAAAACAAATGCCTTTTTTAAGAAACATTGAAACTAAAGCAAAGTGCCTCTGAATATTATATATGGCTTCATTTTTACATTTGTAAATGTTTAATTTGCAAATTGCTTTTTCTTCTTTTTAATTTTGACTAAGCAAAGTATATGGTATTCCTATTTTCCCATATAATGGTCTTGCCCAGATTTAGGATGCGCATGATGCTAAAGAATAAGTCAGGCAGGAATAAAACTGAATAACTTCTCACTCAATTTATTTGTATGTAAAATGCTTTAAGTTAAAATGTTGTTAAGCCTGTGTCATAGGGCATTTACAAGTATTTTGTAATTTTGTAATTGTGTTTGTTTCCGTGTTAAATAAAAGTCGTAGAATTTCCATTATATTGCATGAAGCCTGGCATCCTCTTTATGCTTTGCTATCTTATTTCTCTTTAATAACAAAACATGAATAATTTTCATTTTCTCTTTGTAGATGATGTTAAAAAGTTGCTAAGGGAATTAGATATCCTGAATTCAATTATTGCTCAGCTGGCACCAGAAGGTAACTTTGTTTGGCATTTATAAAAAATGAAACTTGCCACCCAGTGGGAAAAACAATTTATGAAAAATTTATAACAAAAACCTCAAATCAAAGTTCGATTTTACACTTTAAATAAAGGGAAGGGGGGGGCTCTAACTGGCATTTGGCTCTTTTTTAAAACGTTAGACTTAACATTTAGGAGACAAATGACAAATGCATTAATAACTGACATGAATGGAAGGGAATTTGTTTTCCCTATTGTTAAAAAACAAAAGAAACCATGAAGGCACCCATTCGGTATTGTTTCAATAGCGAAGGCATGATCTGACCGAAGTAATGCAACGCATTTTCAATAAACTCCAGAATGCCTTTTTGACTATCTTTAGTAGTCAGGCAAATGAAAATACATCATTTCATCATTTGTTTTTGATATACAGAAGAGGTAGTGATCCATGAATTTGCCAGCCTTTGCCTCGCAAATATGTCTGTGGAATATACCAGTAAAGTGCAAATATTTGAGTATGGTGGCCTGGAACCACTCATCAGACTCCTCGGGAGCCCAGACCCTGACGTTAAGAAGAACTGTATTGAATGCATTTACAACCTGGTACAGGTAATGTGCTTTTCAGATGTATTTTAATTTCAAAAAAAGCAATTATAAGAATTTACGAAGAGAAACTTAAAATGATACATTTTAGGATACTACTCATTATCTGTCACGTATCAAGGCAGATGGATAGACCTTTATTTCAGAGTTCTTTGTTTCCCTGTTTCATAAGTCATTGTATTTTAGCTTAGTTGTATTTTTTAAAAATGCTTATATTTTAAAGAATAGCGGTGTGAATTAAGGAATTTGCCTTTGACAGCATTTTATCTCGTCTGAATCTAGCAATCCAGAGCTCAATAAAATGAGGTTTACAGTTCTGTCTGTGGACTGATTGAGGGTATTCATGATGAACGAGTCGGTAAATGGCCAGCAATGCACAGACCCGAACGGCATCGACTGAGCACGAGCAGTGCCTTGTCCTCTGCATGACACGTTTGATCAGGATCTCCGCGCTTGTGGGCTGAGGGCATTGAACGCCGGTTCTGCTCATAGTGCTGAGACGGGGCATTCCATGTTTTTTCACTTGCTCATCTCATCAACTCCCACGGTTTCAGGACCATCTCTATCAGATGATTCTCGGATCTGTTTGTCCGTTCCTAACGTTGCTCAGCTCCAGTTGCCGAACTCTATGTTCCCAAACTTTAACCCTATTACTGCTGAGGGATCGCCGTCCTCGCAGTCATCCAGGCTTGACGCCCAGGTGCCAGCCTAGACTCCTCATTCTCTCCCTTATCTCCCACATCCAATGGGTCGTCCAGTGCTGGTCATTCTGCCTTTGCCAGCCCCCTGGTGCAGACTCTCATCACCTCTGGCTTGGGCTGCTGTGATAGTCATAATGTGCAAAGGGCCATGCACGTGCGGTCACATATAAACCTTATTAGTCTGTGTCCTCAGCTCATATATTTCTGACCTTTCTGTTCTCTTTTTCATTGCTGCCTCCTTTCCTTCCATCCCTTTCCCACCCCTCTTTCTCTACTCTGTTTCTACTTCCCTTTGGAATTGTTTTCCTGTCTCTCTTTCCGCTTCTCTTCCCTTTTGTCTCTTTTTAGTTCCCTTTATTATTACTTTTTTGAACCATTTTCCCTGAGACCTTTTCTGACCCAACTCAACTGCTTCACTCCTTTTGGTTTCTCAAGCACATGGTGCCCTCCTCTGCAAGCCTCCTTACTGGCTCAAAGGTTCTAGCTGCAGCCTCTTTATGTCCTTTGCAAAGCCCTATTCTCCAAATTATTCCCTTCTCTTCCTTCCCTCTCTCCAAAGCTCCCAGCCCCTCAGTATAGCTCAGTTGACATTGCCCTCACCCCTTTTCCCTTTTGTGAATGTTTACTTGCTAAGTCAATCAAACAGCTACTTGGTCAAATTTAAGGTGATATCTTACAGAAGCTTTGGGGGAGGGGCTCTTTCTTTAAAGCATACTATTCAGATTGCTCCCTTCTACAAGGGCGGACTTAGCAGAAGAGAGTAGATTTTGTGGCCCCTGAGTGCCCAGATAGAGTAATGCTAACCCCCTTACTCCCAAATTCACTCAGCCTTCCCTTCTGAAGTTGGTCTTTCTCCTCCTTTCATCAGCTCCTTATCTGAAACTTAAGGCCTTGCTTTTGTCAGTTTCATTCTTTCATGAAAGGGAAGGCCCATCTAAGACAGGAGTGACCCAGGCCTTTAGTGTTCTTCCTATCATGGCTTTCATCTGGAGACTAGAATATTTATTTGCAGGCCGTGGATCCTTAGAACACCTTGGAACTCCTTTCTGGAGTATAGAAAGACCAGGGTCCCTCTGGGTGAAGTATTCAGAAGGACCTGAGAGCAATACCCTGCCCTGCCAAGTCATCTACTAACTTTCT
Organism: Pseudocheirus occidentalis; assembly: GCA_028646575.1. Taxonomy (NCBI): domain Eukaryota; kingdom Metazoa; phylum Chordata; class Mammalia; order Diprotodontia; family Pseudocheiridae; genus Pseudocheirus; species Pseudocheirus occidentalis. The sequence goes on from CM053597.1 coordinate 48,393,004, forward strand.
TCCAGAAATAGTTGGTTTGACTATGTAAAAGTAATATTAAGTAGTAATTTATATGAATTTCTTACCATTTGTGCTTAAGAACTATGTAATATTATAATGATTGCATATAAATTAAATATTCCAACTGACTGATAGAAATTTTAGTATAATACCAAACTATGTTTAATCTTCATATTTGTTGCTAGTAAGGCATGTCCATACATTCATAACTTATTTGCTGTATCACTACAATATAGTTCTATGGAACATCCTCTGTTGGCCCCTTGTTGATTGATCTTGGGCTTTCTGCCTTCACACCAGTCCCTGAATCAGGAGTTACCCCCTCCCCAATGTCCTTTTGGTTTGTCCTTTGACCAGTAACCATTGTGTATGGATCACTTTGGATACATTTCATATGGAATGATTTTATCTGGTCATCTGATTTAAAATAAAATTCTATGACTGATGGGATGAAGGAGAGAGAGTTCACAGGCAAAGAGAGGGTGCTCCACATTTTGAGTAGCTCCAGAGTGATGGAAGCCTAAGAAAAAGAGACAGACAATTAGTGATAAGAAGAGAGAAAAGGCATACAAGGAGGAGAAGAGTAACTAACATCCAAAGCTGGAAAAAGCTTACTTTTTATCTCCTTTTATCATCTCAAGAAATGGTACCACATTTCATCTCCTCTTCCGTAGCATAGTTGGGCAGCTCTCTATCATCCAGCCATAACTAGCAGTCCTAACAGCTTGGGCAAGGGCCACAAAATTTGCCTTTAGGACAAGCAGCACAGAAAGTTCCCTCAAATCAACACTTCAGATAAATTTAGTTAAAGGAGTAAAGTGGGGAGGAGAAATAATGGTTACCAGTTAATGAGATCGAGTAGAGGAGAGACTGGGACACCATCTTGTATAGGGTATGGAGACAGAGATCCTGAGGCTCACACACACACACACACACACACACACACACACACACACACACACACACACCCCTTCCCATGGATAGAAACCTCAGGACATCTTGATGCTGCCTGAAGCTCACCTGGTGTGCTTGCAGGATGGGGAAAAAAGTGAACCTGCTCATGCCTTCCTATTTTAAGTTATTATTCCTGCTAACTGGGTGCTACTTTTGGATTTTCCTGCCTCATTAAGGATTATAAGTCCTGACAGTACCCTCTAAATTTGTCCTGGGACGAAACCCTAATCACATTGCCCTAGTTATGTTTTTGCTGCCATGTGACTTTTTCCAAAGTCTTTTTCTTCATTCCCAGGAAAAGGGAGCTCTGTTCAATATCCCTTTCCTAATTCCTGTCTACTTACTACCAAGATTCCCTTATGTCTAGAAGACCCAGACACTCTCCAAAGAACTTTTCCCTATTCAGAGTCCCCAAAGAGCCCAGTTCCACTATATTTAGCAGCTACTATCCTCATCCATCAATGATAAAAGAAATTATTTTCATAACTGACATTACTAAAATTAGTTAATAGCAGAAGTCCCACAATGTCTGTATATCTTTAAAAAGTTTTTTTTAGCATCAGTAGTGAATCAAATAATGAATATAATAAGCAAGATGAAGAAATTTACCTTTTATAGAGAAATTCTTGGTGTACCCAAAAGGAGCTCTAGATTTACCTATAAAAGTTTCTCCTTACCCTAATGCCACACCTAATAAATGTTTATGGAATTCATTTGAATACCTAGATAATGTATTTATATGAGCCCTCATATCAAAGTATATTCAGTGGTGGTAGAGCTGATCAGACCCTCTCCCCCATACTGTCTGGGGGAGTGGAGAGGGAAGGAAGTCATTCCTATGTGTAGAAGGTGAAACTTCTAAAATTTTGAAGCAGCTGAATGCTCTTTGAAATCTGGTAGTTCCCTGGAACTAATAAAGGCTGTCCCCACCTCCTCATGCTTCCTCCATCTCTGCCCAAAGCAATTATTCTTGGGATAGAATTTATAAAAATATATCCTCTTGTCGATAGTATAAGGATTCTGTCACAGTATACATTCCACCTATCAGTGTTAGAGCTCTGATCTACTCTGCTGAGTATGCAGATAGGCTAGTCAGTGAAACCAGATCACATTTATATGTCACTGAGATTTATAAAATACTTTCCAAACAACCTTAGTGCAAACACTATTACTCCCACTTTACAGATAAGGAAATCTAGGCACTGAGAAATTAAATTCTTGCCTAAAATTGTACAACTAACAAATATCTGGGGCAGAATTCAGTGTCCTCTTATGCCAATATTCTATCTCTTACCCTCTGTCTCTTCTCAATTAAGAAATGTGTTTAATGGGTTGTTAACTCCTACCCATAGGTATTATTATAATTTTAGGAATGTCTTCATTTCTTAACCTATTTCCTAAATGTAACATCAAATCTATTCTTCACTGAGACCAAGAAAACGAAAAATTCTAAAGTCTTTCCGTGTCATTTTGGACGATTTATTTAAACTCCCTAGGCTTCATTTTATTTGTAAAATAAGATCATGTTCTTCCAGCTCAGATGTTCCATAATTTTATGAATATGAACACATAAACTGTGATTAATTTTAAGATCAAAAGGGGTCATAATCTATAGGACATGGTTTCCTACTTGGATTACATTTTAAATACCCAGACCAGATTTTACCAAGTTGAAAGGCAGCCCATTGCAATGGAAGAAAGAGTAGATTTGGTGTTAAGGGGCCTGAGTCTGTCAATTACTCCCTTCTACAACTTTGGGGAAGTCTCTTCATGTTTCAGAGGTCTCAGTTTCTCCATCTGTAACATGAGAGGATTGGACTCAATGGCCCCTGAGGTCCCTTTGCCGTCTTGATCGATGATCAGTGAATTATAAACATTGACAAATATCAGTTGAATAGAAAATAGGTGAAAGCAGCCAAGTAGAATCAGAAACAGATCAAGTGCTCTTTACACCCCACCTCCTGCCCCCTACAGATTACAAGGGGCTGTTCCCTTTTACAGCACACTGCAGTCTCGTTTCCTTTTTATGTGGAGGAAGTAATTTTGAGCTAGAGTTTGGAAATCTCTTTTTTTTAATAAATAGATTATTTTAACTGAATTTCTCATAGAATTTGCTGTACAATAAAGATGCTTCAAGTAACACAAATGGTTGTGTGGTGTCCCCTATCCCTGGTAAGATAACATATGCAGGTTTTAATGAATCTTTAGTTTAATAAAATTTAATTTATATTTAAATTATAGCTCATTTTAGAAGGAAAGCCAAAAGCCTCAAAATGGTCATTTGCCACTGTATGTTAGAAGACAAAATCTCTTCACAAATGCCTTGTGTTTCTGCAATACTCATGTTGTTATTATTATTATTTGCATTTCATGGCAGGACTTTCAGTGTCGTTTGGCAATTCAGGAATTCAATGCAATCCCTCCTATATTAGAGCTCTTGAAGTCTGAATATCCAATTATTCAACTGCTGGCTCTCAAGACCTTAGGCATTGTTACCAATGATAGAGAAAGCAGAGTCATTCTGAGAGACTGCCAAGGACTGGACCAACTTCTGAAAATTCTTGAAACTAAGGTACTTTAAAAATGTGACTACTACTGTTTTAAAAAATCACTTGTGTAAGACAGTCCCTGATTTACAGTAACTAGAAGGGAAGGGGTAGTTTGGTCAAATCTAAAAGGATGACTGTATTATAAATTGAAATTCACTAATTTTTATTATTTTCAAAAACTAAGATAGAGAATATCTCACTAATTCAGACTATTTGGGAATAAGATGAGTTTGAATTCATGAAAAAAAGCTATCAAGGATTTTCTAAAGAAATAATTACATTGCTTATATACAATAACAGTTTGGCTAATGAAGTGTTGGCTAGTAGAAGTCCTTGGGAGACTTTTCTAATAGCTAAATATGAATGATTTATAAATAGTTTATCAGAAGTACTTGTAAGTTTTTGAAAATGGATTTTTTTCTCTTAACGTTTTAAAATATTTCTTCACTACGTTGTTCACACTGTTAACACAGTTTTTATGAGTGCACTATTTACTAAGCGCTGGTAAACTGTGTGAATAATCAGAAATTCCAAACAAGTAAGGGTTTTACTATATAGATAAATATTAGTATGGAACTACAAAATATATCAAATCACCATGAAAATTCCTCAATATTCATTGATGGAAGAGGACATTTAAAAGTATATTAACAATGTTATTCATTTCTTGAATACTTAGGGTTTTTTTTAAGTTACTCATTTTGGATTTGCTTTTCCTTACTTATAGAAAGGCCCTGGAAAAAAAAAAGGTTTACAACTTTTTACTAAATAAGTATGCTGCGACTGAATGAACAAATATTTGGAATTGGTAACATCCACATTAATGAGGTTTTAGTGTAATTATTTTCTCAGATAAGTGATCATTTCTATCAGTCACTAAAGTAGCCTGAAAATGATGTTCAGATAAACTTATTGAGGCACTCCTAAGAATTCCTATAGAAGTAAAATATTTTCTACATAGATTAATATAATAGTCAATGTTACATAATAGAGAATTGCCTTAAAATGAGAAAGACCTATGTTTAAACCCCCTTCTGATATATTCTCATTAGTTGTGTGGCCATAGGTAAGTCACTTAAGGTAAACTGTAACGCTAGACATGCTTACATAGTAAGCATCCCCCCCTCCCAAACTGATAAAACAATAGATCCAGATCCCCTCCAAGTTAGCATAATGGCTTTAGTACCTTTTTCCACAAGTGGGCCCCCATAATAGGTCCAAATCCACTCAAAACCATAGCTCATTAATCCCTCTGATGTATTTATTTTGTCTCTCATAAGCCATAGGACACAATGAGATTTCCGATAGTAAGATAGTAAGAAAAGCCACAGTAGAACATTCCGTTCATAGGCACAGGGCGTACTCCAACAATGGGAGCGCACATAGGGATCGTGTATGAGGGCCACAGACATAAACATGGACAGTTTGCACCCCTGATGCTACAGAATCGCCGGTGTCTTCTGCTCTGCCAGGGCCTGCTCCTGCTGCTCTCAGCTGGCTGTTGCTCTGCTCTCCCATCTTGGCTCTCTCCCTCCCATTTCCTAGGATCTGGCAGATCCATGCTAGCCACTCCTGGGCAGATGAATAACTCTCTACTCCTAGCCACCAAGTTTAGCTAGCACAAGCCAGCCTGAGAAGTCTCTGGCCAAGGTGGTTTTTTCTTTTCAGTCCATATGACAGAAAACAAAGTCCTTTGTCACAGAAAACTATGTAACTTAGGATTTACTCTTTCCCCAATCTCTCTAGGTGAGCCAAGGAGGCACATTCTAATGCCTGCTCTGGCCCCACGTTCCCTGGTTTATTACTCATATCTGTCAGGAACAAAGCCTAACTGCTTTGGCTCTGGATTTGGGCCACCAAAAAATCATGCTGTCTTCTTTCTTATCTTTTACTACTATCATAATATCAATATCAACTTACATTGTGATAGGACTTTTAAGGTCGGCAAAGTGCTTCAATATATTATCTCATTTCATTCCCAACAACCGTGAGAAGATTGTTGAGTAAATGCTACAAAATACTTCAATGCTCTATGATCCCATCACATTAGGGGCTCCCTCTAACTGTGCAGCTCACAACTCAGGAAACGCTTTCCTCGTCTTGCAGGTGAGCAGACTGAGGCTTGGAGATATTAAACAATGTCAAAGGCATGATGAAAACTCAGGTCTCTCCTGATTCAGAGCACAGTACTTTTTTCTAATACAACTCACTACCTTTCTATATAGTACTTTGGAGTTTATAAAATGCTTTCATGCATATGATTTCATTTGTTATTTATAACAATCCTGTGAAGTAGGTAGAGGGTAGGAGGGAACTAGCATTTGTTATGTGTTTTACAAATGTTTTCAAACAATAAATAATTTTAGCTAAGTAGCACGATATAAAATAAACCCACGTAAATCTTCAGCATTTCTATATATTACCAAAACAAAACAAAACAAACAACCCTGCAAGAAGAGATAGTAAGAGATACCCCATTTAAAATAATCATAGACAAATCATAGACATACCTTGGAGTATACCAGTAAGTACATGAACATAGTTACAAAACACTTTTTTTTAACAAATAAAGTCAGATTTAAATAACTAGAGAAATATTAATTGTTCATGGGTGGGTAGAGCCAACGTAAATAAAATGATAATTCTCCCTAAATTCTCCCTAAACTAATCTACTTATTCAATACTAGCCCAATCAAATTATCCAAAAATATTTATCTCATTGAGTTAGAAAAATGATAAAATTCATTTGGAAGAAAAGTCAAGAATATCCAAGGAATTAATGGAAAAAAATGTAATGGAAGGAGGTTTAACAGTACAAGATTGTTACTGTATTATAAAGCAGTCATTACCAAAACTATCTGATACTGGCTAAGAAACAGAAAGGTGGACTAGTGGAACAGAGTAGACATATCATACATAGTCATAAATGATTACAGTAATCTTGAATTTGATAAATATAAAGATTTAAGTTTTTTGGATAAGAATTTGCTATCTGGTAAAATTTTCTGGTGAAACTAGAAAGCATTCTGGCAGAAATTAGGTGTAGATCAGTATCTTACACCAAGATGAAGTCAAAATGGATACATGATCTTGATATAAAAGGAGATATCATAAGTAAATTAGAAGAAGATGTAATAGAATATCTACCAGATTTATAGAGAGAAGAAGAATTTATGAAAAAGTAAGAGATGAAGAGTTTGATGAGATGTAAAATGGATAATTTTGACTACACTAAATTAAAAAGGGTTTGTCTAAATAAAACCAATGTAGCCAAGATTAGAAGGAAGGCAGAAAATGGGAGGAGGGGGGGAATTGGGGAATTGTATAGACAGTTTTTTGGATAAAGGTCTCATATCTCAAATATATAGGGAACTCTGTCAAATTTATAATGAGTCATTCCCCAGTTGATAAATTGTCAAAAGATACGAATAGGCAGTTTTGGGAAGAAGAAATCAAAGCTATATGTAATTATATGAACTATTGAAAATGGGAATTTTGCTTTTGAGATTTATGTAGCAAGTTTTTAAAATTTAGTGAATTAAACATCCATCTAGTAATCATAAATTGTCTTATTTAAGATCAGGAGGAAAGAGCATATTTTTGAAGAGGGTTCTCCTTTCAGAAAAGAATCATCGATTGTAATGTGTCTTTCAGCTAATAATTTACAACTAATGATTTTATTTTATCTTCATTTTATGTTTTATAATGTTATTTCATACTTTTCATGATGAAGCATACTATACATTTATAAGATTCATGCTGTCTCCTTGCCATTGTTAATTTTAAACATAACTTGGAAAGTTGTTTGTTGATTCTTTAAAAAAAATTTTAGCCTTAAATTCTGAATGGAGAAGCAGCATGACCTAGTGTTGGAAGACAATACAGAGAATCAGTAATTATAATTCTGCCTGTGCAGTTCACATATCACATAATACCTGTTAAATCACCTTACTCTATCATTTGTCTGAGGCTGTGAGTATGTTATGCGGACCAAAGAAGTGGAGGCATAAAAAATCATTTTTCTATGTCATGTCTTAAATACCAAACATTGATTTTTCTATATTCCTTAAGCTGTTTCATTGCCCAATTTTATACCATTTCAAGTCTGCTATTACTGCAGCTTCTAAGCTTCAGAAAGGCACACAATATGAATATACATTTCTTTTCAGAAATTTTAAAATTATTGTTGTTTGGTCTGGACTCACTTTTTCACTGCTGTGGGCAATTCAGGGTGAGGAAACCCCTTCTACTGGTGCAGATGCATACCTATTGACAACTGTAATCTTAAAATGTTGTGTTGGGCACTGAGAAATTAAATGATAATTATATTAGTTTTTTTTTTGTCTTTTTGGAGAGGGGAATGCAGGGCAATTGGGAAAATTAAATGTATTTAAATGCCAAGGGTCACAGAGCCAATGTATATCAGGTCCATGACTTGAAACTGAGTAATCTTAACTCAGGTTGGCTCTCTGCCCACTGTACCAGGCCACCTTATTTCATAGGCTGTACAAATATTGCTCTAACAAGAATTTTAAAAAATCTTTATGCTTATTTACACATACTATGTTTATTAGTATAAATTTCAGGGAGGCTGGCTTTGCAGTCAAGCCCTGCTTCTGATACCTGCTGACCCCATTCACCCAGGACAAGTCATTCCACCTTCACATGCCGCAGGCAATGATCTAAAACCTTGCATTTTAGAAGAGTTACTAATCTTCCCCATGTAAACGGAGGCAGATAATGCCTTACAGTTAAGTCATAAATTCTGGGAAGTTTACAAGATCTTATTTTTGTCATTCCTCAGATGAAATTGTAGAGACCTTGCATCTTATCAAAGCCCCTGGATCCTGGCTAGGTCTCCAACATTGCCATTACAATTGTGGTAGGTAGGCAGTAGGCTTAGAGTAAATGGAAGTAGAGAGAAGTTTAGCTGGAGCCGGGGATGGGGAACCTGCGGTCTCCAGGCCACATGCGGCCTTCTTGGTCCTCAAGACCTAGATTTCAATCAAAGGGCACCTTGAGGACCTAGAGGGCCACATGTGGCCTGGAGGCCGCAGGTTCCCTACCCCTGGCTTGACAATCCAGGAACTCCATGGTCTCCTCCTGTCTCTACAACAAGACATTTACAAAATTATTTTAGTCCCACTTTCCACAAAAAACTGAACAAAGTAAGGTAAACAAACTAAAATCTTGCTTGTTTTTATTATTAGGAATTTAATGATCTTCACATAGAAGCCCTTGCCGTGTTAGCCAATTGTCTTGAGGATGTGGATACCATGCAACAGATTCAGCAGGCAGGAGGTCTAAAGAAACTCATGGCATTTGCCGAAAACACCACGTTTCCTGAAATTCAGAAGAACGCGACTAAAGCAATCGCTAGAGCTGCTTATGATCGTATGTATACTTTTAAAGGCAAAATATATATATTTCCTTTGACATTTTAATTTTGCTTAGTGGGCTCTGTATTGCAATCTCTGTCTGCTTTCAAATGGTAACCAGACAACCGTACAAGTTAGCTAATCCTTTCACTTGAGGCTGCGCAAGGTCTGTCAAGCCAGGTAGCACAGAGATTCCTTTGTCCGTGGCATAAGACAATAGGATAGCCTACAGATTAATAACCACCAATGTAATTTAGTCATGTTCCTATCTTTTTATAATTACTCATTCTCTACAGGAATTTTTTTTTACATTCTCTTATTTGCTGTGGATTTCAGGATTATATAGAATATGTGCATTATTTGTGATCCTGAAAGCTACTGTTTAAATAAGTCTGTGCTAGGAATGGTATCTATACAGTCATTTTTCAAGTTGTAATCTAAAGTCTAGTAGTGCCATGTAACAGGATATGAAAAATTCTATGTTCATAACTATACATAATAAGGTTTTCATTTCAGTGATGAGTTCTGCTACCATAAATCTGCAAAACTGGAGGGGTTTGTTTGTGTCAACAGAGCCAAAGATGAAATTGCAGTTTTAATTTATATCTATTGGGGAGTATTTTATTTAACACAATATGTGATATAAGTTTTTTCCCCTTCTGAATCACTCCTCTTTCCAAGAATGACAGCTTGGCTATTTTAGGTGAGTTACATTCTAAACATACATAACAAAGGAAACATTTCCTTCTTAATCCACACCAGAGACCTTCTTTGTAACTCTTGCCCTAGTTCAACAAGCAGAATTTCACTGACAGTTAGAAATTATACCTGTAGAAGTTATGAAGAATTACACTGAGAAGGCTAGACCTGAAGAAAGACTTGGAAGTAGAAAAAACAACAACAAATCGCTTGTGGGGTACGTTAAGGTTTGCAAAGTACTTTCCAGCCGAACTGGCCTTCTCTCCTCACGCTTGGTAGTCCGTCTCCAAACAGCCTTGCAAGGTTGGTGGTGTATGTGTTATAAATCAGAAAACTGAGGTTAAGTCATGGGAGTTCCCATGAACACCCAGTGAGCAGGAGGGGTTAGAATCCATGCCTTCTGCCTTCTTTTCAGTACACCACGCTGCTTCTCAAGTTAAGGTTTTTTCTGTATGGTAAAAGTTGGTTTATCCTTAGTCTACGTAGAGCATGGTGTAGTGGAAAGAACAATGGCCTTACAGCCAAAAGACCTGTGTCCAAGTAATGACTTGGATACTGGTTTAAATTATTTTCTTAATTTTTTTCTAAATTATTTTCTTTAAATATAGACTAGAGAAGCTGTTCCACATAGTGGATAGACACAAGAGGCCCTGGGTTCAAGTTCTGCCTCTGACACATCCTGGCTATGTGATCCTGGACAAGTCACTTACAAGACTACAGAAAGAGTCAACTTGCATTAATAGAGGAAGATTCTTCATTGGGAGGGGATTGAGGAAGTCCTCTGTGTCATTCAGATCACAGGACTAGTCCCTCTCCCTGTAGATTTAGTATTAAGTATAGCTAACCAAGACATCTTTTAGACCATAGTTAATACCTGTGTGCCCAGAGCTACTCAAATTCAACACAAAACAAACCAGAGAGATCTAGGATCTCTGATGCTCTCTCCTGTTTTGTAGCATTTCTTTTTGCCTTCCATGCTTTTTTGGCATGATAAATATGCCCAGTTTGGCAAAAATGCACCACTTATCTCCGCCTTACTATTGCCTTAATGTTTTTGCTAGAAACTTGGAAAAGCTTCATGGCATCGTCAGTGTCATCTGTCACCCTCACCTACCCAAGTGCCCACCTCTCTGAGCCCACATTGGCTGTCTCTTCTTCCTTCTAACTCCAGCATAAAAGAAGGCACTACTATGAAAGGCCTGAAGCAAGACACTCCCAATAGAACAAGTCAGGCTCTATTTTTAGTGACACTGTGCGTGATCATTGTTTGCTTCCTTTGCTAAGATGCTGATTACCTGAACACGACCTTGCTTTGTCCCTTTACTGTGCCATGGCCCATGGGCCATGAAAGGACATACCAGTCAGCTAACAGGAGGGGTATGTAAAAAAAAACTCCTTTGGGACCACATAGAGTCCAGATGAACAGTGCAGAGGCCATGCGGTCAGTGTGAGTGAAGTCTTGGCAATGACTGCCAAAAGCATATTCAGGATGATGGCATACCAAAGACTTCCTGCCTGTTCTGAAAACACCAGAACCTGGAACACTGTGTGACAGCCTGTTCTCTTTAGATCCCTGCTTCCAAGGCCTGCCCAAACAGTACAGCCCAAACCATAGGAGGGGAAATATGAACCCGGTTAATGATGCCACTTTAACATAATGGATATAGCGACATATTTGGAGTTGTGGAGGCCTGGGTTCAAATCCTCTGTCCTTCCTTGTTGAAAGATCATGGACAAGTCACTTAATTTCTCCAATCTGTAAGACAGACATAACACTAGTAGTACCTGTAAGTTGCACATATCTCAGCCTTTTGTTGAGGCCACAACAAATTTTAAAATACTACATAGATACCAGTGATGATGATGATGACTAAAGGCTTGGTGGGGGGGGCATTTAGTCACCTATGGTGGGGTTCCAGAGACTTTTCAAAATATTCTAGAGTATACGATGGCTGCCCCTGTACACCCAACATTAACCATAGCACTTGTGGTCACGGTCTCTGAGATGCATTCAGATCTGAAGGAGCTTCAGAACTACCATTTACAGTTCCTGTCCTATTGGTGTGTGAACCTCCGACCCACCCTAGTTAGTGACTGTGGAATTGATAACTGAGATGACATCTGAACATCTGACAAAAGGAATTTCTTCAGCTATGTGGTGTCTTTATAGGATAATGTATTGGAGCTCTGGTGGAGTGCCGGTTAAGCCGTTGCTTAAAGCTACTGTGCAGTATCAGTCACAGCACTTGAAAGTCACTAAAAGAATTTCGCCAGTTATGGAGACCAAACCCAAATGAATCCTTAATCTCATCCATTTGGGTTTTCCCTCTAGGGATCACGACCCAAGCATTCCTGTCCATGTCCATATCCTTCCATGTGTTTATCCCAGGAGGTCTATGCGACAATGATGACAGCCTCCCTTTGATTTAACTGGATATTTTAATGATATCAGTGGAGCTAATAGCCTTTCAATACATTGTCCCTTACTCTTGCTTGACAAATGACCAGCCCATCCTTTTTTCCCCTACATTTGCCAGATGACATCTTTTATTCCATTTCATCAAAATTCTTTATTACATGGTAAGTCTGCTCCCATTCATTATGTACCCCTCCACTGCCCTCTCTTTGATACTCATTAGAAATTCCTCCCATGCTATATAGTATACCATGATTTGGAGTGCTGGTAGGATATTAGTATTAATAGTATGGGCCTTAGTTTGGGTTCATGAAAGGAGCCTTAGAACTTCCTGGATCCAGCCTCTTCTTCTCCTTCTGATTAATTCTGGGTCTAATTTACTGCTCATTTTCACTGTCCATCCCAGTTATACATCCTGATGGATAAACTCTGAGGGTTAGATATTCATGGGCCATTGTTTTCTCTTGGGTAGATGGTAAGACCAAACTGAATAATTATAGATTTTTTCTAAGAGTCGCTGCCATGTCTCAAGGCTTGAAGCAGCCACCACAGTCATCCACAAACAGGAGAATCCAGAGGGCCTCAGAATCCATAAGAAATCCCTCTTCAGCTTAAGACTGCTCTGTGAAAGCCAGACAACCCTGTCTTGGGCCATTAACTAAAGCCTCTGACTATGGACAGAGCATACAAACTCACAGGAAAGGAAGATACAGATGGCATGATATAGGAGAAGAATCATTAGATATGTAGTAGGATGCTTTGGGTTCAAATCTTGCCATTGCTACTGTTGGTCAGAGTTTTTCATGCACCCCCTCCACTCATCTCCTTCCCCAAAGCGTCACCGGAATCAACCTTCACAGAAAAACTAAGAAGAGTTCAGAAATTTCCCTATTCAGCCACAAAGATTCAGTATGAAGTAAAAGTTGATAACTTAATCGCTGACATTTTGCTTGTGTAATCACTGAGGGAGGAAGGGGAGGACTAGGGCCCAGTTCACAATACTATCCCTATTTTTGTTGTCCTTCAGACCAAAGTTAAATGTACAGACGAAGCTTATCAGTGTCTTACTTGCCAGCAAAGGCTTCACGTGCCCTCTCATACACATTCTTTTTTTTCAGTTTTTATTGTTATATTTTGTTTTTATGTCACCTACATTTTCCAATATATCCCTTCCCCTACTTCCTAGAACCTCCTTTTTGCCAAGCTTTGTTAATTTTCTCACTTTCAGGTATGATTCTCCTCTGTCACCTTCCTCAGGGTGGATCTGCTTTTCCCCACTCCTTCTTCACCTTATTTTGCACAGCAGTGACCTATTCCTCCAGTGACCTTAGAACTAGGATTCAGTATTTATGAATCAGTCATAAGGGGCATCCTTAGCCCCACCCTCCTCTGAACCTGGTCTAGAGAAGGGGTCACTGTCCAGAACCCTCATCAAGGTAAGGTAGGATAACCTACAACACTGGGCCAATGCTGGCAGATTTGAAGCCTCAATCTGCAGGAGCCATCCCATTGCAGCTTTTTTCCCCCCTTTACAATTTTCTTCTTTTAAATGTGAATTTGATAATCATTCACAAACATTACAATATAAAGAACAAGTAAGACCACTGTATAAGAAACTATAATGTAATATGATTTTTAAAACAAATATGTAACTATTAAAGTTTAAAATATAGTTACAGAATTGTTCTATTTGTATTTCCTTCTGTACTTTTTTCTGATTTAAAAAATGTTTTATTGATGCTTTTTTATATCTACCATTGATTGCTAACTTATCACCACTACTACCCTTATAACAAAAATGTGTAGCAAAACAAACAAAAGATATCACCACAGTGGTCATATTTAGATTGCATTTTTCATTCTAAGTTGTTAGGCCATCACCTTTCTCAAAGTACAGGCCATGCCCTACCCTAAACTGCCAGCACTGAGATTGCTATCATTGGTGGCATGGGCCCCCAAATTGTCTTCCTGTCCATGGAGGCCTTCTCCCTACAGTCCTTTGGAACAGGTTTCACCCTTCCATGGACAGTATTGCCTTCTAATTCTGTGACCATGTCCATCAGATATATCAGGTTATCTGTCTGTCTTTTAAGATCAGGTTTCCCAGGCAAATGATCTTGAAGTATTCAACCGGTGCTTTAGAATACCTTTTAAGAATGTCCTTTTTCCAGCCCCAAACAGCTTTTACATGCCTGAATTCATTCAGGTACTCCAGCTGAGGCCTTCTTTCCCGCCTGATTGGTATTGGTATGGGAGTGTTGGTATGGGAGCTTTCTATGTCCTATGAGAATAACCAAATATCTCACAAAATTCTACTTGTTGCTCCTCAGTCAAACGCACCAATCAAATGAGCATTTAAGTGACTACTGTGTGCTGGGTACTGTTTTTCCCCTTCGAGTCCTGTTCCTGAACTTTTGCAATTTAAAATTATGCCTTTGCTGTACTCTCATCCTGAAGTCCCTCAGCATCTGGGACTGAATCACTGTGGAATGTCCAGCCACCTCTGCCTCCTCCTTACCATGGGGCATCCATACACAAGACTACCTCCACTTCTCACTTTGGTGAATTCCTCTTGGAGCATCCGCTTTCTGAACTGGTACAAGACAGTCTGCCTCCAGGGCCTCCTGGCCCTATTTCAGACTTGATGGATTTCAAAATCATGCCCCTAGACTAGGCATCTTCATTCCCTGCCTCCCCTTCCCTTTTTAGGCCTCTTTTGTACATTGTCTTCCCCTATTAGAATGTAAGAACCTTGAGGGCAGGAACTGTTTTTCTTTTTATTTGTATTTTTATTCCCTGCACTTAATACAGTGTCTGGCACTTTATAATTACGCAGTAAATGTTTCCTTCCTTCCTTCCTTCCTTCCTTCCTTCCTTCCTTCCTTCCTTCCTTTCTTCCTTCATTCCTAGATACTGGGCACAGAGAGGGTACAAAGACAGAATTGAAAGTGTCCCTACCTTTCAGAAACATACATTCTTACGAATGTGGCAACATATATGAAAACAGGCAACATAGAAAATACATGCAAAGTACATATAAGGGAACTGTAGAGAAGAAGGCAGTAGCAACTGAAGGGATTAGGAAAATAGCCCAAGCAGATAGACTTGCCTGAGCTGAGCCTTGAAGGAGGGTGAACATTCCAGGAATGGGAGATATCCATTGCAAAGCCACAAAGAGTTAAGATAACATGTCCTGTGGGAGTAACAGCTGCAAGGTGGCCAGTACAGAATATGTGGAGGGGAAAAACATGCTAGAATACTGGAAAGGTAGGATGGGTGAGGTTGTCAGGAGTTGTTAATGCCCGACAGAAGTTTCTTTTTGATCCTGAAGGTGAACTGTAGGAGACCAGTGGAGTTTCTAAGTAAGGGAATGGTATGGTCAGACCTGAACTTTAGGAAAATTGTCACTCAGTCTAATAATGTAAGCCCACCTACCCTGTCTACCATCCACATAGGCCTGCTTAGTTTAAAAAATGTGGGACTGAATTCTAAGTGCCAAGTGGCACTGTACCCCAACACTAATGCCACAGTCTGCTTTACCTGACAATAAGGTTAGTTATCAGAGAGCCCCCAGGATTGGAGAAGCAGACTAAATGACCTGCAACAAGTGATTTCATTGGTCCCATAGTGACGGTAGGTAGAATGGTGGCCTTCGGGTAGAGCTTAAGGGAACACAACTCTGGGAGCTTCACATCGAAAGGTTGGAAATCATGGAGACCAAAACCAATGTGGAGGAGTTCTCCTCTGGTTCTTACAAGTCCCTGCTGCTCAATTGTGTGGGTGACCTTTTTGATGGACCCCAGTGATAAGTGCCCATATTTTTATCAAGTACCTGGCTCTAGGCGATACATCTACACATAGCACCCTCAGCTCTTACTGCCCCGAAGTACTGCCTTTGAATGAGCCAGGATTCTTAGTGATGTTCATCAGCCCAGTAAACACATGAGATGCATGTTTCCACCGAGAACTGTGCTTTACAAATGCCTATGCCAACAAGTCTCCAAAGCAGTGGGAGCATAACTCTACATTATCCTTTCTGAACGTCTATGAGGTTCTAAGGGATGCCTAATCTCCCTTATCCCAGTCTTCATCACTAGTCTCCTAATCTTTCTACGGTCACATTCCAAGCTGGAAGCCAACAACAAGCCCTATACAGGAAACAGAAAAACGGGCTGGGATGGGCTGGAGAATGCAGAAATCCTCTGCCCTATGCTGTGGAATCAAGGGTCACAACCTTCTTGTTTCATGCCTTTCTTGTTGAACTAATTGTTACTCTTTGCCTTTGTAGACCTTGGACTCTGCTTGCCTTCCTAGATCTGTGTATACTCCTGTGCCGAAAGAGCTCTAGGACTCTGGACTCAGCCTTCCTACCTTGACTTTGATGCCCATCTGATCTTCCCTCTATGAAGTGAACATCTAGTTTTCACCCCTTGTCTTCCTTTTCCATCACTTTAGCTAAACTCCAGTTTTTCCTGCTGTACCTTCTAATGTATCTCCCTAAGATCACTAGGTGGCTCAATGGATAAAGAACTGGGCCTAAAGTCAGGAAGACCTGAGTTCAAATCTCATCTCAGATACTTTACAGGCTGTGTGAACCTGGATAAGTCATTTAACCTATGTCTGCCTTGGTTCCTTCAACAAAGGCTTGCTGTGAGGACCAAATGAGACATTTGTAAAGACTGCACAGTGTCTGGCACATAGTAAACATATAATAAATACTTCCTTCCTTCCCTCTTTCCCTTTTTCTCTCCACCCTACCCCCATCCCTTCCCTCCTTCCTTCCTTCCTTCCTTCCTTCCTTCCTTCCTTCCTTCCTTCCTTCCTTCCTTCCTTTTCCCCCCCTCTCTTAATTTGTCCTTTACTCAGCTGCCAAATAGATATTCCTGAAGCACAGACCTGCCCATATCAAAACAATTTCAGCATTTTCTGTTGCCTCCAGGATAAAATACAAACTCCTCAGTTTGGCATTTAAAACCCTTAAAATACTTCTTCAATGGATGCCTGCTAGCCCTCCAATGCATCCCTCACTCCTAGAAGTGCTAGTTTTTGGCAAAGCTGAGCTCAAACACCACCTTCCTGACCCCTTCAGGAATGAGTGCTCTCCCTCCATAAATCCACCATCTATCTGGAGCTATTACTTTGTACTTCTTTATAGGTGTATGCGTTGTTCTCCCCTCCCTAAACGCCCCAGATAAGCCCCTTGAAGTCAGGGACAACTTCACTCTTTTCTCTCTCTCCCTGGCACCAGCACAGTACCTTGCACACAGTAGGCATTTCATAAATGCTTGATGATTGATCAGCTAGTCCTATCCCTCGCAGGTCCTAATAGGACAAACTCAAAAGCAAAATATAAAACTAAATCACACCTGAAAATGTCAATAATAAATAGTACCAGCAACACAAAAAACATTTACCATCTTTTGTATGTGGATCCCTATCTTGAACCCTAGAAAATGCCAGGGACATAGACCTTGGCAGACCCTGTCTCTAAGAGGCAACTGGGTGATGTGTCAGAGTGGGGTGTGGTGGGGCTAGAGCACTGGACGTGGAGTGAAGAACACTTGCGTTCATAATATCACTTCAGACACTTTTGAGCTGTATGACCCTGACCAAGTCACTCAACTTCTCCGAGGTCCAGTTTCCTTATTGGTAAAATGGAGAAAATTTGCCACGCCTACTTTTGTTCCTTTTGTTGAGTCATTTTTCAATTGTGTCCTACTCTTCATGACCCATCTGGGGTTTTCTTGGCAAAGATACTGGAGCAGTTTGCCATTTCCTTCTCCAGCTCTTTTTACAGATGAGAAAACTGAGGCAAATAGGGTTAAAGTGACTTGCTCAGGGTTACACAGCTAGGAAGTGTCTGAGGTCAGATTTGACCTCAGGAAGATGAATCTTCCTGTCTCCAGGCCCAGCGCTCCATCCACTGTGCCGCCTAACTGCCCTTCTGCATCTAGTACGTAGGGTCATTGTGAAAATCAAATGCAATTACATAAAACGCTATATAAATGCACGACACACCCTCACTACAAAGTGCGAATGAAGAGCCAGTCTTTGGAAGGAGTTTCCACACTGGGGATTCCCCATGCTGATGAAATCACAACTACTGCTCCCTCCTCTTATCCCCAATGCCAAGAAGCATGTGTGGAACATTTCTTAAATAGCAGCTATAAAACAGGAAATTCAACCGAGGTGAGTGACAAAGTTACATATCCTCACCATGTGTAAAACCAAGATTGCTAAGCCTTTGACCTTACACTAGGAGGATGAAAGAGTTCATTACACTGCTCCCAGCTAGGTTTATGGACTCACATTAACTTGGCATTAGGGATGAAGGTGACATGATATCAGCTCCTTGGAATGGGAAAGAAAATTAGTCCGAACAAGAGTTTCTGTGACGACAAAATTTCAGGTTTTTTTTAAAATTAGTATTAAAAAACACAGGTTCGTTACTGTACTAACAGCTTATCCCACATATGCATCTTCACTGTTTCTGTAATTAAAATGTAAATGCTTCTCTTGGTGTAGGAATTCAACGAAGTACTGAGCTAATATGTTTTTTTCATCTTTAAAATCTGTTATAACCACACAGCAGTCTGCACTTTTGAGGTTTGGTGAACACAGCTGGAGTTTTAGAACATTCCCAGCAGGGTTGGAAAACTAATTACCTGCGATATTGATTTAAATGATTTTTTTTTACCTCTACAATAATTATATATGTACTATTTTGGGGGTGTAACAGTTACCTACTGTAAAGCCAGTTTCCTAAATTAGTTCTATTGACAATGGATGTTAAGGTGCCATTTTTGAAAAAGTGACATTGGTAGATGTCTATTGGAAAAGTTGGATAAAGATATGTCATGCAGTACTTTGTGGACATAACTCCTCAGATCAAATATTATGGTTAGATGGAATCTTCCTAATGCTGTGTTTTGGGGGTGAATATATTAAAGATTCAGATGTTTCAATATGGATTTTTCCCCCACTCTAAATTGATTGATTTATTTTCTTCTTTACATCACTCATTTCCATGAGATTTTAGTTACAATTTTTCAGTATGGATTTTTAAAAACTGAACATATTTATTGACAGGTTGAGTTCAGTTTTTAAATTGATAGGTTAAAAGATTAAAAGCATAGAACAAGGAGGCACAGTTCATTAATTAGTGGCTTGAATTTCCTAAACAGAAGAAGACTATACTGGCCATGTTACGTCTACTCTTTCTAGTTCAGTATGTTCAGAAGAGTGAAGGGTCAAAGACATTAACTGTCCATTAAAAAGATGACTGTTGTTGCATGTGAATAGCTAATCACTGCAAAAGGAAAGAAAGCATTTATTAACCAAAAATAATATTTAGTTGCCAGTAGTTTCAGAAAAAATCTTCAATAGTACTTTTCTTTTTTTTCTTTTTGGCTTTTTGGAGGGCAATTGGGGTTAAGTGACTTGCCCAAGGTCACATGGCTAGTTTTTGTGTTAAGTGTCTAAGGTTGGATTTGAACTCAGGTCCTCTTGACTCCAGGGCTTGTGTTCTATTCACTGAACCACCTAGCCGCCCTTTCAATAGTACTTTTGAATTAAAATGAAATGAATACCTTTTTAAAATGAAATTTATTTCTTCATGTAATTCTTATCATGAATTGTTAAGATTTTTTGAATCTGAAAGATCTCTCTTTTATATAGTAGTTTATTATTAAACATAATTAGGCACCCTTCTCTTATGATATACATTTATTTTATTAGAAGTTAGTTTATGAAGTATCTGAACCCATGACTAAACTTTACAAAGAATAATTAATTAAATTGGTAAGAAACAGACCAACTGTGAACTCTGTTACCTGTCAAACCAGTCTCCTGTATCTCTCTAGGGCATTTAAAGCATAATATGCTCAACAACTTTTTTTGTCCAACACATGCTTTTGATAAAATGGGAATTAAATGACTTAGAATTAGCTATAGAAGATAAAAACAGTTATTGTGGCATTTGATAATTTTCTACTTCAAGTTGATTAAATTACTTTACCATGTTTATTTACTAATTTTATTTTTATTTATAATAAATCCAGCCAAATCCAAAGGCAAAGATAGAAAAAGAAAAGTATATGATGTTCAGGGGAAAACATATTTATATTTCTCATTTTGGTTTTCTGTGACTAGGTTAAGATTATGACACATCCATATTCTATCTCTTCATACATATATGTACAGATATACATATATATTCATATATGTATGTGTGTATATATATATGTATATATATGCATACATATATATATATATATATATATATGTATACATACACTCCTTGGGAGAAAATAGTTTTATTCTTCATGTTTGTGTCCCTAGCATCTAATATGGAAAATGGCGCATAGTAAGCTGTAACAACAATTAATTACCCTAGCATACCCAGGAGGGCTGCTAGCACATGTTCTTACATCTGCTTTTCTAAAGAAAAGCAACTCAAAAGAGGCCAACAATCTTACTTTAATCAAACATATATATCATTTATCTAGTTCAGGGGAAAAAGTCAGCACCTGGAATTTCAAAGAAAATACAAACAGAAATTAGAAGCAGAAATAATAGCATAAAGACCGACAGACAAGGCTTCTAACTGTCTGACCAAATAATCAACAGACAGATCCAACTGTCTAACCATTACATAAATACATAGTTAACAGAGAGAAGCACCGACATCTGGGTTTTCAAAGTGGGAGGGGCTCCTTAACGGCAACACCTTATGGAAGGAATTGATTGTTTAGTTTTCAGTGTGAGCATCTCATCTGGTTATATCACTTGAACACTCTTCCCATGAGTAAGCCCCAAAGCGAAATGCTAACCTCAGAGTATATATACATATACATACTTTTTCAGGGTCAAAGGGCACCATAACCCTTGTGACCCACTGCCTAATTACGAAGTAAAAAAAGGTGTGGGACTTCCTGAAAACAAGCCTCCCCTAATCAAGTTTCTCTTGTTGGGCTCCACAAGAGGCCTGTTAATGGGTGGGAAGATCTTCAACTCCCATTAACATTACATAGACCTTTAATAAATGCTTGTTCATATATACATACATATATGTATGTTATATATAGATACATACATAAAAGCCTTTTCTTTTTATTCAACTAAAACTATGGTGTATAAATGTTTCCATTATTTTAATTCCCACTTATCATTATAAATAATGATTTCAGACTCTGTCTTCCACTAACTTCCTGTTCTTACCTGATCTGAACATGACTCTGGGATCTCCAAAGTCACAGCAGTAGAATGTTAGATCTGGTAGGGCTCACCAAGCTGGAAAAGTCTTAACAGCACAAACTATATTCCAGTGTTCTGGGGTCCAGCTTAGATGAGTCCAAAGAGACCAATCACTGAGGTTAAATATAGAGTGATGAATTATTATACCACAATAAGCAATGAAAACCATCTACTAAGGCATGTATTAATTGTGGGAGTGACCAAACTGTGAAATAAGTGTTCTGTGAGGTATGTATGTATATAAAAATAAAACACCAATTATATCATGTTAAGTTTTATTAAAACTCCCACCATCCATTATAATTTTTCTTAGGTTGGTCTGGTCTTTTGCTG
Organism: Pseudocheirus occidentalis; assembly: GCA_028646575.1. NCBI lineage: Eukaryota > Metazoa > Chordata > Mammalia > Diprotodontia > Pseudocheiridae > Pseudocheirus > Pseudocheirus occidentalis. Next base: position 48,414,588 of record CM053597.1, read on the forward strand.
CTTTCTCAGAATGAATGTAAATAACAATTCTTTCTGTTTTGGGCCAGAAACCCTAAGGGTCTTCCCCATTCAGATCAATTTTTTTAAACAAGGGGTTGTTCTTTGCCTCATTACATTACTATTACAGATAGTATTATCAAACTCTCATCAGTAGCTGAAGGAGGCGGGGAGAGACTTTCTTTACCAGGAATTTTCGAAATGGATGAAACTATAGATCTGGACTCCTTCCCTTGCCTCAAGTATCCTTTAAATAACCATCAAGTTGTTGAGGGTGTACTGGAGTTAACTTACACCTTATGGAAGGAATTGATTGTTTAGTTTTCAGTGTGAGCATTTATACTCTTGAAAATTGGCCTATGGCACAAATCCGAGCTTGATTTGTTTTGTTAGTTGTTTACACTTTAGAAAGGAATGTAGACAATATCAATGATGTGGATTAAATATGAAAATGTGTCATGCATACAGCTTTTTTTTCAGAGAGCGAGTTTTTTTGTTTTTGCTTCTTAACATTGACCCTCTCATTGGCAGTCTATAATTGGTGGCTTGCTAGCCTCTTTATTAAAGGATGATTTCCATGATGACAACATTAGAAAAGATTATATTCTCTACCACTATGAAGTGTGAATAATCAGTTCATTGGCTTAAAGGGCTAAATAGGTAAAAATTCTCTATTCTTTAGTCTCTTGTCACTAAAGTTGAAAGTAACATTCTCACATTCTTGAGGAATTCGCTTTGGTGACGGTGCTTATTTTCCCATTAATAGCCTGCTTCTTGCTCCCTAGTAACAGTTTTTAAAAGTAATTTTATTTTTATTTATAAAAAGCTGAAAATAGAAAAATTCTGCACGAACAAGAGGTGGAGAAATGTCTCATAACCCTTTTGGGAGCTGAAAATGATGGAACAAAAATTGCGGCTGCCGAGGTGATTTCAGCAATGTCTGAGAGTTTGGCCAGCAAAGAGTTTTTCAATACTCAAGGTAATATGAAATATAATATTAAACACCAATACTTGTGTGGTTGCTTTCAGTCATTTCTGACTCTGTGACCCATTTGGGGGGTTTTCCTGGCAAAGATACTGGAGGGGTTAACTGTTTCCTTCTTCAGGGTATTATCTTATATAAGACTCATGTCTTATAATTTACTTAGTCACATTTTTTTATCTCTATTTTTAAAGGGATCCCACAGATAGTCCAGTTGCTGAGAAGTGAAAATGATGACATTAAAGAAGCCGCCTCTCTGGCTCTGGCTAATCTGACAACAGGGAATCAAGCCAATGCAAAGTAAGCCCCAAGGTCCTGTGCCCTTATTTGTCACTTGACTATTCGGCCCTGCAAGTCGTCCCAATGACCATCTTTTCATTTCAAAGTAATTTTCTTAATCTTCCCAGGTGGTCTGTGTAGCCCAGTCCCTCCAGATCACTTATAAAAGCATAATGAGTCATTAAAAAAATTTCTGGTGGCACTGAAAAAATCCCTATTTTCTGGTTTGGTAAATTTGTGAAGACCATTTGATTCAGGCAAAATGGCAAATACCAGTCAAAAGACAAATAAAAATAAAAATTTTTTTTTGAAATAATCCTGAAAAACTAGAAAGAAATCAAGATGTTAATAGAATGTCCTATAGATAAATGCCAGTGCCAATTCTAGGAACCAGTATCTGGATACCAAGATTGTTCTATAAAACATTGTATAAGTTATTTTCAGGAAATTCTTGAAGAATATAATAATTTATCTATTTGGCACCAGAACCAGAATTTTTTTTTACAGAAATATTTCTTTGGTGATAGCATTACTGAAAATGAATGTTTTTAATTTATAAAAAAAAGTCCCTCTAACACATACCATCTCTCTTTTTCTTATTCTTTTTTCTTCTCTTTCTCCAACTTTTGTCTTTCCATTTCTCCTGGACAAATTTTATAACAGCTAAATGGAATAACAAAATTTAATGTGGCAAAAATACATACCATCAAAGAAAAATAACAGTCCCACGAATAATCCTTGACATGTTCAGTCATTTCTCAAATTAATATTCATCATTATTTCACAAGGACATGCAAAACTTCCCAGAATACCATATGGTAGTAAATAGTTGTTTTAGAAGAACAAGTTTACTAAAAGTTCAAGATTATCACATTGGTGTAGGTGGGTACCAGAGGTACTAAAAAGTTATCTAGCTTTTCTAAGGGATCTGGAATAAACATCCTGATGTGATAAAAGCTGTCTTGGATTTTATCTTAACTAAGATTTAAAGAAATTCCTAGAAAACTGGCCATGGGCTAATTCTTGAAATAACAGTTTTCCTTTTAGCTTTTCCATTCAGCTTAGGCCTCCTCATTTTGAAGATTCTGTCATTTATATAATCTGTTTTGTAATGTTTTATAATCATTGTGCATAAAATAAAAAAGAGGACTAAGTATTTTTTGACTTTTCTTTCATATTTAAATCCTAATGAAAATAAATAAGATAATGTACTATAACATAAATTTCTCATCTGTTGGATCAGGCTTTGTTCTTTCCTATTCCTAATTGCTACTATTCATTTTAACTCATTACCCATTATTCTTTCTGATTCCTTGTGTTTCTTCTTCAGGTAAAGGAGATGGGTTATGAATAAGGGCTAACTATATATCTGCTATTACTCCTCACTTGCGAAACTATTTAACCCTAGTCAAAATTCTAACATCTCTGACAAAAATTTATATAAATTGTCACTTGAATTGATAAAGAAAAATTAATCAGGAAAACACTCAATTGAGCCATAATTTTGCTAAATTTTATGTTATAGGGTAGAACACTATCAAGATTTAACAAGAGTAAGAAAAACAAAAATATTTACTCATTAATATATAAAGGCCTCCTAACAAGCCCTTTAGAATGGCTTCTTCATAAATTCATCCTGTAATATAAATCGAATGTGATAAGAATAATGTGGGGGCAGCAAGGTGGCACAGTGGATAGATTCATCTTCCTGAGTTCAGATCTGGCCTCAGACACTTACTGTGTGACCCTAGGCAAGTCACTTCACTCTGTTCACCTCAATTTCCTTATCTGTCAAGTGAGGAGAAGGAAATGGCAAATCACTCCAGTATCTTTTCCAAGAAAACCCCAAATGGGGTCATGAAGATTCGAACATCACTGAAACAACTGAACAACAACAGAAATGAGTAATATGATAAAAACAGAGAAGAAATGCTATTTTAATTGTTAAAAATACTTTCCTACTGTGATTTTTAAAAGATTAAACTCCCACTTTCTTCAGAGCACAGAATCACCACCTTGCCATAAAAGGCTGGAATAGGACGTTAGTAGGAGGTCTGTAAAATGGCCATATTATCTAGAAGTTCATTGTAGAGAGAGCATAGATAGAGAAAAACTATGTAAACAGAGCAGACAGAGTAAAAACAATGACAGTAACAAAGCCCCGAGTTCTTTCTCTATGGCCTCATTTTCCAAATAAACTTAAGCATCAAAATTTGTTTTCCTTAATTATTGTGGTTGGAAATAGAATGATCTCCAAGCTTAAGTCTATGAAGTATAGTTCAACCTCTTGATGACACAGCAATGCCTTTAAGAACATTGAGGGTCACACGCTCAATCTCATGAACCTCCCGTGTTTGTGTTTTTGTTGTTGTTGCTGTTTCTGTGCTGTTTGTAAACCTAGGTTTTCCACCTCCCTCTTGGCTATAATTCCTCAATCCTGTCAGGCGGTCTGCCTGTAGCAACCATTCTCCTCTTCTCATTTTCTGCTCCTGATTTGTTAGGGCTTGAGAAACCAATGATCAGACTTATTAGTTATACACAGAGTAAAACTAAAAATGTTGTGGGGGAAGGCCTACATACAATGTTTTTTCCTCCTATAAATGAAAGTACATGGAGTTTGCAGCACGTGTTTTGGCTGCTTAGAAGCCATTGTTTCTTTGTTTCCTGCTTCTCATCATCATATTCTATAGGTGAACATGGCTAGCAAACACCTACCTCTTTTTCTCCTGAAACCAGGAAAATGGAAGTGGGTTGGCTAAGAAAAAGTCATCCCCCTTCTCTTGATATCAACCTTGGTTTTCTAATCACCGTCCTCCACAGTCCGGTCCCTCACTGGTCCCTAGCCAGCTCTGACCTCTCCTGTTATGCCTTTGAGATTCCCTGTTTTAGTATTTTAATAAACTTAGTATCATAGAGTTAGAGTGGGAAGGAATCTCAGAGGCCAACCCCAACACTTTACAGATGAGAGACTGAGGACCAGAGAACCTATATTACACTGAACTGTATCAGAACTAGATTCCAAGCCAAGTCCTTTGACTCCAAAGACCGTACTCTTTCCATTTCCTTTCCTCTTTTCCTCCTGCGCTCCTTCTCTCCTCTAACCTACACTTTCCTGCTCTCCCCTCCCTTCCCCTCTCTGCTTCCCCACTCTCTGCAGGGTTCACCCCACCTCCTAAAGAGAGTTGTCCTTGTTCATCTCCTTCAGTACTAGAGGTAGCTTCTCTCACTATCCTTTAAAGAAGTGTAGGCATACTTGTTCCCCACTGCCTCTTCCATGCCATTTCTCTACCATTAACACTTAACTTTTTCTCCTTTGAAGTCCTCTTGCTCCAGATAGAGAGCACTCTCCAAATGCTGATGTCAATCACCTCCATCTCCTTCCTTTTTCAGGAAATTTAGTACCTGGCTCACAGTCTCCCTCTCCCCTCCAACTGCTGCCCTCACCCTTGGCTGCTTCCACGTACTTAGCAATGTCCTCTCAAACACTCTGACCTTCTGGTTCATTAGTCTCTTCAACTGTCATGCCCTCAACCCTCACTGTAAACCTCTGCCACCCACAAGGATGGCCATCTTACCATCTCCGCTGGATCTCACCATCACTGCTTCTATGCACAAGAACTCTAAAATTCCTTCTTTCTTTCCCCATGCTCTACTCCTCTATTTATTATTTGTCCTCAAAATAATCTCCAGTATCCCCATCTCTCAGTCTTTTACCTGTCCCTTGTCCTTATTCTGTATTCTTACTTACTTAATTCTCCTTTCTTCCCAATCTTGAGCCTCTAGTTAGCCATTTCAGCTTTACACTGCACTCTTCATTGAAATCTTTACCCCTTAATCTATAATCATTTAGCCTTTACCAAACCCAAATTTTAGATTACTCTCCCACCCCCACTACCACCATTCAGCTTCTCCACCTTTCCTCACATGCTGTGGTTTTGGAAGAAGTTACACAGCCACGCTGACTGATTCTGCTGCAAATTTGTTACCTCATTTCAGCTGGACCCTTCCAATACAAGGCAATCCATTTATTCTTCCATAATTGGGTCTTTGCATCTCCTACAATGGCTATTCCAAACCTTTCTTCTCTTGTCAAGCTTTTCACACTATCTCTTCACACTTCCCTCTCAGCAGATGATTTCTCATATTTAGAGGTTATTGATACTGAGTTCTCACTTCTCTACTATTCTATATCTCAAAATCTTTTAACATGTTCCATCTTCTCCCCCTTTGTTCTGATTTCGATGAAAAGGTAGCCTTTCTCATCACCAGTACCTCTGCTTTATGTCCATGATTCTATTCCCTTCCTTCCCCTCTGGAAGTTTGCCCCCAAAATCATTTAGTTTAAACCCCTCCCTATCTATTGGCTCTTTCTCTGCTACTTACAAATATCTGAGTTTCCCCCATCATTAAAAAAAACCCTCCAATTCATCACACCATTCCTTCATGTTGTCTTCCTATATCCTTAGTACCTTTCTCAGCCATAAAAAACATTTAAACTCTTCTCCAATTCTTCTCTTCACTTTTTTCCCTGAATCTCTTATCTTCTGGCTTCCATAAACATCTTTCAACTGAAACTGCCCTTTACAAGGTGACGTGATCCCTTAAATGTCAGATATGGCTGGTCTTTTCTTAGCTTTTGTCCTTCTTGGCCTCTTGGAAGCATTTGACGCTATCTTTTCTCCTGTATATTTACTTTTACCTAGGTTTTTCACAACAATGAGCTCTGTTCCTTCCCTTATATTTCTGGCTCCCACTCATTTTCTAGGTTGGATCATCATTCATGTCCTTCCTATCCAACGTTCTGCCCAAATCTCTCTGTCTTTCTCCTTTCTCATCAACCATGGGATCACCTCTATGCAGATGTTTCTCAGATCTATATATCCAGTCCTAGTCTCTGTTCTGCATTTAAATCCTATTTGTGGGACTTTTTCAAGTAAATGTCAAAAATATCATGACCAAAAGAGAACTCATCTTTCCCCCAAATTCTCTCCTCTTTCAATCTTCCCTCTACCTGTTGAAGACATATATGTCTGCAAACTAAGAATTATATTTGACCTTCCTCCTTTCTCCTGCTATCCCCATAACGAATTAGTTGCCAGCCACTCTTGTAAATTCTTCCTCCACCATATGTCTTGTCCTGTTCATTTATAGCCAAACCCTCCACATCACTTCAAGCCTTACTCACCACTTTTCTCTACCACTGCATTAGCTCCCTGTCTCCATCATTCTCCAATCTTTCTCTACATAGCTACCAAACTAATCTTCCTAAAAGAGAAATCTGCCCATGCCACTCTAGCACTCAAGAAGCCCCAGTGCTTCCTATCATTCCAAACATCAAATACAAACTACTCAGTTCAGCATTTAAAGCCCTTCACTCTCTGATTCCAGCTCACCTGTCCAAGCTGATTGCACATTACTCCCCTGTTCATTCGGTGTTCCAGCCAAACTGAAACCACTTGCTGTTACTTAGACAAGACACTTCATCTACTATCTAATACCTTCATTACAGGCTTATGCTCCATACTTGGAATGCATTCTATCCTCTCTAACCTACCTCCCCTCAACCTTAAAAGATCTACACGCAACCTGTCAGTGATGTTTCCCAGGTGACTAATGCCTCCCCTTCCCCCCAAATTACTTTGCATTTATTTTGTTTACATTTTTATTTACTTCTCTGTGCATGTGTTATATTTCCCTAGAAGAACTAAAGCTCCTTGAAGACAGGCATTGTTTGTTTTAGTCTTTGAATTCTTAGCACTGAGCACAGTGTCTGACATGTAATGGATACTGAATTCATGCTCCTTAAATGAATGAATTAGTGAGTAGCTGAGTTTTTGTATATTACGTAATTGCAAGTTAGTCTGAATGAATCTTATGAGTTTATTGTAAACAAGTCTGAATCTGTATGAATAACTGGAAATCAAATGAAATGTCATAACTTGTATGACCTCAAATGTAATATTTGTGAAGTGTTTATTAGTATAACGCTTGGCACATAGTAGGTAATTAATAAATGCTTGTTTCCGCCTTTCCCCATCACTGTCTCTAACCCCATTATCGGTAGCTTCAATTTGTTTAATCTCTATAAAAATATATTTAAATGGTTCTTGACCTTTGTAAATATATGCTCGATTACAATGGTGCCAACCATTCTAAAGTTTAAATACCTTAGTTAAAAAAATGACTGAAACAATTTTCTCCTCCTAGTATGGCACCTGGGGAAGACTTGGTTCTCTTTCCTGCCACTCACCACCAGTCCCATTCCAATATCCTGAAAGTCGAAGGAAATAATCCTGGGTAATATAATTAATCCTCTTCTTTTAAACCCAGAGAGACTCAGCCACAGGGACAATGTGGCTCTTTAGAGGAGTTTCAAGACCAGTGGGAAGCCCTGATACAGGCAGGAAAGACACACCTGGGTGTTAACAGAAGGCATAAACTCAGCAGTCCAGACTTGATCCGAGGTGTGGGAGGCAAGTTGTTCCCCTGATTCCTGGGAGACCTCTTGTGTGAGTCCAGAGGCTGTGGGAAGTTTTCAGAGAGTGAGACTTTGATCTGGAGTTGCATTCTTAGTTGAAATTCAGCATGTCACAACCAGAATGCATAAGTATTCTCTTTTGCCAGAGCTGTAACTAGAAATTAGAGCACCTCAGGCAAATTTGTCTGAATAAATGCTGAAAGCTGGGGCTGGGGAGCTAAAATAGGACCACTCGTGTGAGTGGGTGCAGTAGACTGAAGATAGAGGTCATGGGACTCGAGGTTGAAGAATCTGGAAGTCAGGCCAGGGCATTTAGAGGGGACAGAGTTTAGAGGAGAGAAGACTGTGTGCCCAGAACTGAACTTGCTGTGGAAGAAAAAGAAAGGGTGTCATGGTGGTCCGTAGACGACAACAACCAGGACAGAAGCAGTGACCTCTAAAGGAGGATAGTCATAGATATGAGTAATAGGGGTATGAAAAGAAAAGGTGTGCCAGCCTCTCTTCTCCTGGTCCTGTTGAGGAGGGGTGTGAGAGAAGGGCAATACACAAAAGGAAAAGGAGTGGGAGCGAGCCAAAAACCCAACAGTGTGTAAGAACATTACAAAATCATACTTATTTTTAGTACAGAAAAAAATCACTTAATCACCCAATTAACAAACATTTATTAAGTGTTTGCTATGTGCCTGGCATTGTGGCTGGCTGTGCATGTGAAGTCAAAAAATGAAACCATCTGTGCCAACAAGGAACTTATATTTTATTGGATGGCACACATATGTATAGGAAGAACAGCAACTTTGTTACTGGCAAGGAAGTAGAACAAAGGTCACAAGCTCCATCCATCCATCCATTCATCTACTTATATTTTTGCTCCTTAGGTGCATGAACCACAATGGGTATCAGGGGTGTAGAAAGGATTTTTTCTCTTTTAGTTAAATAGCAGACTAGGGCCAGGGAGTTGCATCTCAGACAATATTAAAGTCATTTTAAAAAACATAAATTTAAACTAATCCTAATGACTGGCTGGCAAGTTGGCTATGGCTTTCTAATTTAAATTTCAAATGATTGCCTTTGAGGTTATGTACAAAAGGGTTGATGCTTGTTCCCTTTTGGGAATAAGAAGGAAACACACACACACACACACACACACACACGGACACACACATGTGTACTAGTGGTAGTTCCATTGATTACCAGAAGGAGAGAGCAGAGAGCAGCAGATGGAAACAAAAAACCGCCTCGCAGAGGGCAGAACAACAGAACATTAGGTCAGCATCGCCATGCCACAACCTAGCTCAGCAGCCCGCAAGTCAGTGGTGCCACCCATTCAGCCAAATGTTGTCTGTTGTTCTGTGGTACCATAGAGGTAGTTTCCCATTGGGATGAGCCCTAGGAGGGAGAGTTGCTCCTGCTATCACTTGTTCCCCATGTATATGCCTTTTTCTGCCATGTTTATGTCCTTTCCTTAAATGTTTCCTGGTCACTTCCTATGTGCATTTTCACAGTGGTTTGTGCGAAGCTGTGGGAGGGTATAATCTTATGTGGAAAGTTTCCTTCTCATTTATTTTGCTACATGTTTGGTTGAATATCTTGCTTTGAAATTCTGTGTTTCTGATGAGTCAGGTAAAAGAAACATTGAGGAGTTCTTGTGACATGCATTTTTGCAGAAACCAAACAAAATGTGGTACCTTGAATTTTGGATAGTTTTTTAGGGCAAGGATTTTGAAGGAGAAAGAACTCTAGGGTCCCACATGTTAAAACAGTGTATTTTTAAAATCCTGCTTGGTGGAGATTTATAACTACAAATCATACCACAAACTCTGAAGATTGGTAATCTCTCTCCTTTAAATCTGCCCTGTTTCCTATTTTCTGATTTGAAGAAATAAAAACTGCGAGACTAGAGAAATGGCAAAATTAATATATTGAAGACTCAATAGACAAAAATAATAATATTTCTAAATCTCTGTAGTTTCATGGACGTGAATACTAATGTAAATCACAGCCCACCCACACCTTCTCCTCCTGCGTGGTTCTTGTCCACACCATCTTATAAGTGTTCCAATGTCCCACAGGACTTCCTCTAGGCCTTTGAATATTCTGTGGACGGCACCAGTGTAGCACATGGGCAGTTGTTCTGGAAAAGTATCATGTCGCTTGTCAAGTCAAGTCGAGAAGCATTAGTTAAATACTTCACTATGTGTGAGACATCGCACTAACAGTTGAGGACATAAGGAAAGGCCCAACAAACCCAGTCCCTGCTCTCAAGGAGCTCGCAGTCTACTAAAGGAAACAAGATGCAAACAATTGTGCACAAACAAGACAGAAGACATAGATATGTTTGTACTGTATGTGCGTATGTATCATATGTATGAGATAAATTGGAGACAATCAATAGGGGGAAAGCACTAAGGTGAAGGAGGATCAGGAAGAAGGCGAGATTTTATCTAAGATTTAAGAAGTCAGGAAAGACAGGAGGAACAGATGAAAAGGGAGACAATTCCAGGTAAGATGAAAAGCCATGAAAACGCATGGAATCTGGAGATGGAGTTTCTTATACGAGGAATAGAAAGGAGACCAGCATTGTTGGATTACAGAGTATATGAAGTGGGGGGTCAGGTATAAGAAGACTGGAAAAGTAGGAGGGAGGGAGGTTAAAAGGGGCTTTCAAAACCAAACATAAGGTAATACATTTGGTCTTTGAAGAAATGGTGTTGGCACTGGAGTTTATTGAATAGGGGGTGCCATGGTCAGACCTGAACTTTGAGGAGATCACTTTGAAAACTCAAGTGGAGGATGAATTAGAGTGGGGAGAGACTGGAGGCATGGAGATCAACCAGAAAGCTTTTGCAGTAGTCTAGGAGTGAGCTGATGATGGCCTGTACCAAGATGATGGTGGTATCAAAGAAGAAAAAGGGGGCATATATGAGACATGTTATGAAGGTAAAATTGGCAGGACCTGGCAATAGATTAAATATACGGGGGTGAGAGAGTGAGCAGTTGAGGATGGTACCTAGATTTTGAGCTTGTGTAATTGGGAAATTGGTGATACTGCTGACAGTAACAAGGAAGTTAGGAAGAGAAGAGGGTTTAGGGGAAGACATTGAATTCAGTTTTGAATACATTGATCTTAAGGCGTTTACAGGACATCTGGTTAAAAATATATAATAGGCAGTTGGAAATACAGGACAAGAAGTCGGGAGAGATGTTAGGGCTGGACAAATAGATCTAGAAGTCATCTGCCTAGACATGACATTTGAGATTTCATAGATACCAGCATTCACAGCATCTGCACCAATTACAATGCTTTCATAGAGATGTTTAGTCAATATAAATTAATTTTTATGACACAGGAATGAAAGACAATAAAAAAGCACCTCATTCAGCAAACACTTGACTTTCTTGCCAAGTGGGAGAGGGCAGCCAATGGCAGCACTAATTTAGAATATAAACTCATTTGTAAAGTCTTATGAAGAATAATTCACAGCATTATCTAATAGAAGTAGAGGGCAAAACAAGTTTAAAGGAGGCATGGCAAAACTGATCAAAGTCTTCATTGGTGTCTTCAAGGATAAAAATGGAACATAGACCCAAAACATAAGACAACTGGAAAAGATCTGCAAAGAGTTTTTGTTACAGCAAACTGTTTTCATTATTGGGCTAGCCAGGTGGTACAGTGGATAGAGTTCTGGGCCTGGAGTCAGGAAGACTAATCTTCCTGAGTTTAAATCTGGCCTCAGATACTTACGAGCTGTATGATCCTGGGCAAATCATTTAACCCTGTTTGCCTCAGTTTCCTCATCTGTAAAATGAGCTGGAGAAGGAAATGACAAACCACTCCAGGATCTTTGCCAAGAAAACTCGATTGAAACAACTACTCTTTCACTAGAAGGACTCTGCTTGTATCATGTGATCAAGACTAACTTCTCTGTCCTAAATGTGCTTATAGAAGAAGGAGAAATGGTACTAAAGAGAACAGAGGGTAACAGCTGCTATATTGGACCAGTTTTACATAGATATTTGTACTTGGGGCAGTGCAATTACAAGGATAATAAAAGACTTACTCACAAGGGATTTCAAGTATCAAAAGATACTAAAGATGTGGGAAAAACTCACACCTTATTAATACCAAAAAAGCAACTGAAAAAACATTGATCACCACCAGCCTATAAAAGCTTACTTTCCCATATGTACAAATTGGGGGTATCCTTAATAAGTAAATGGTCAGGTTATAAAACCAGTATCTACAACGGACCACATCTTTACCACCTTTAAGTTGGCTAGAAGATGCAAAGAATGCAAAAGCTCTCTCTGTTAACTATTGGTTATGAAAAAAGTATCTGATTTTGTATAGCAAAACACTAGCTGTCTTCCAACAAGGTGTCTCCCCCTCCTTACATCAAAATCATTCAAGAGTCTTTGAAAAACATAACAGAAATGGTCATCATAAACATCAGGTAAGGCATAAAATAGGAAGATGTATGCTTACCAAAAGACTTTGCCACCATAATGAAGGTGATCCAGTGCAGAGTCCAAATTGAAAAGGGATTTCCTGTAAGGCACTGAGGTTCTCCAGATGTTCCTGTTTACAGATGGCATTATGTAAGTTGTGTTAAGTTCTGGAACATTGCAAAACCTTTTGGAAGAGATCTATAAGATTTAAAAAGTTTGATCTGATCACCAATACAGGAAAGACCAAATGTGTGATGAATGTGTAATTATCAGATTAGGACATGCAGCTGCATGGATAGCTTACTGGGCTCTTCTGTGGTTCAGATAAATGCACAATGAGCTGAATCCAGAATTACACAGGAGGAGGAGCATCAACTGGACTGCCTTAAGGAACCTTAAAATTTAATTATCCCAAGCTTCAACTGGAAAAAGTCCATCTTTTAAATAACAGTAATCTATTGGTGGTGTTTGTGTACCTGAGAAATATGGAACACCTCAGTCTCCAAAGAATTAAAAATGAGCATCAAACAGGGGGCAATGGAAATATGCAATGAATGAAAACAATGAGCATACAAGATTCCATTGTGCTTATGGCTTAATTATGGAAAAAAATCATTTGACTGAGGAGAGCAAAACACCACCTTAAGGTTTCTCTTTTAACGAAATGTCTTTTCCACTGTGAAATAATCAGGGAAACGTGATTATAGGAAGAGAAGATGGACTGAACACGTGATGAGGGCAAGGGATAACAAGTGGACAGTCTCAGTGATTGATAACTGATTGATAACTTCATGCCTCCACCCATGTTGTTTGGACTGCTTGTAGGGCAAATATGGGAGGACGAAAACAGGAGTTGGATGAGGTAGGCAGGCATGTATTACCTGCGTCATTGGAGGTATCCAGATTGATGAGAGCAAAGGTTGAGCTGTAGATGAGTATCCTTTATTACTTGTATACAAGCCATGATTGGTAATATCAAATGAGATAATACATAGATAGCACTTTGAAGCCCTTGAAATACCAAATAGATGTGAGCTATTAATATGCCACAGCTTACTTAAGACTACCATATGAATGAATGAGAAAGGATTTTATTAAGTGTTTACTACGTACCAAACACCATGCTAAGTGCAGAGAAAAATAAACACAAGCAGAAGACAAGTCCCTGCCCTCAAGGAGCCTGCATTCTAATGAAGGGAGACGGTACATACAGAAGAGTGGTGAGGAGGTGAGGATATTTTGGTTTGGAATATCACAGAGATAGGAAATGGAGCTATAGGGGAGAAAATTGTCGTTTTCCTTTTAAAGATTAAAGAGCAATGACTGAATTGATTTGATTATGGCTCCAGAAGTGGAGTGCTGAGGATGGTAAAGAAGGGGTATATCTACAGAAGTATGGCGGCTGGTGAGCAGTCAGCCAAGGAGTGAGGTAGAGATATAGTGTTATTATTTTTTAGTGTTATTTATTTACACGGAGGTAGTGACTGTTGTTTGATCTTCGTTTTTGAAGAGGAACAATTATATCACCCATGATCATGGTGGTGTCTTGACTTGTGCATGAATTGGATTTAAGTGGGGCAGAGTTGGACAAAGTCAACAGCCTTTCTGTCTCTTTCTGAGTCATCCAAGTCCGGTGGCAGGACAGAAGTCAAGACAGGATGTAGTGGATGGCCTTAGCATCTTAATGCCTAACCAATGTCTAAGTGCTCCACAGTGCGTGCTTCAGCCACTTTCACGGTCATTAGAACAAACTGTTCTCAAGTGCCTTTTCTGCAGAGGGGAGTCTTCACATGCTTAGTGTAGACACACCACCAGCTCATCGACAATTCTGAGGCCTGTCAGTTGCCCTCAACCTGGTTTAGCCCATCTGCTAAAACATTTTTATTGGGATGTGGCCACTGTACATGCTATAACTTCTTGGTGAGGCGAAGGGTGGGGTGAATCAAGTAGACACCAAAGGTGTCTGAGCAGCCTGAAAAGGGCTCATCAGGCCCTCACACCAGAGGTGTTAATCCTCCTCAACACCCCATGTACCCCAGTAAATGACTAAGGTGTATACAAATCAAAATACAGAGGCTCCCAGGTGTGAGTTCCTGGTATGAAAGGAGTAAGTCTCTTTGGCTTGGTTTCTAGGCCATGTAACATGGCAGATCATGAGGATGTGGCTAAGAAATAAATGAAGCAAGGCTTGAACCAGATCTAGATCCCTTTGGGTCACTTTCAACTTGGATTCTTTGGAGACTGTCGTCTCATCATTAGGAGAATACGAAATTCTTAAAAGTGGTGTTTTGGGTCAAGGAGTACCTTAGTATCATTTAAATCACTATACAGCTCCTCAGATGCAATTCAACCCTTAGTTTCTTCATGTGTAAGTTTAGGGGATTAAACACAATGTCCTCTATTGGATTAAAATAGAGTCTATGTTCTAAATCTTTCAGTTCCAACGTCCTGATTCAGTTCTGGGGCTAGCTTACTTTCCATTGGCGGTATCTGTTCAAGATCTGTATACTAATGAGCAAACTCATTGAACTGCCCATAATACTGCATTTTGAGTCTGGACAGGAGGCAGTCTTCATGAATTTGGTTTTTCCAAAGTGATTTTTGACTGATTTCTTTTAAGTGGCTATGGATCTCATTGAGGAAGTCCGCATATTATTCCAGTGCTTGGGAAAATCACCCAAGACGTCACCAATTATCTCACATGCTTATTTTCTCATCTTTCAAAAATGTTTTTGAGAGTGATCTACCAATCCACCTAAGGTTTCCTTGCTGAAAATATGACAAAGGAACATTCAGACTTTTAGAGACAATTGTTTACAACGGACCAAATCTTAACAATCACACAATTGAAAAGTACAGAAAATACAAGATTCTCTTGTGTTCATTGTTTTTTTATTGCAAAATAACATTTGACCCAGCCTTCAGTATTTTCCTCCAAAAAGATGTCTCTCAATCCTATGTTAAAATTATTTACTTTTCTGGAATAGAAATCCCAGAGATTCTTTATTGCAAGAAAAAATTTAAAACAGGGAGATTGTGCTTGCCCAAGGTGTTTGCAGTTGTCATGGAAAATGTCCTATATGGTCTAAAAAGAAAAGGGTTCCACATAGAAGG
Source organism: Pseudocheirus occidentalis (assembly GCA_028646575.1). NCBI lineage: Eukaryota > Metazoa > Chordata > Mammalia > Diprotodontia > Pseudocheiridae > Pseudocheirus > Pseudocheirus occidentalis. Next base: position 48,429,884 of record CM053597.1, read on the forward strand.
TGAAGTGTTCTAATTGGTCCTACTTGCAAATGACATTGTACTGTTTTTAGCAGCCTCGGCCTTGCTAAATACAACAAGATACTACAAGAATCATCAAAGAAGTGCAACAATGTGAACAGAAAGGAATATAGAAGTTGAAACAGCTACTAGGACAAAGAAAATAGGAGATTTTGCCTACAAGAGAGAATGATGCAGTGAGACAGTTGCGGCTATCTTTCGTTTTTTGTATTGGCTTTATTGCCATGTTGGAGAAGGAGCTATTTTTATGATTTCTTGGAATTTTGAATGATCATGCGATTTCTTGGAAAACTGAAGATGTTTTTAAGGAAAATCACAAAGCATATTTGCCTATTACCTTTCCATCAAGTTAATCATGCTGACTTCAACACTCATAATTAGCATGTAGACTTTGCTTCAGATTAGTCACTAGGCCAAATCATCTTCAGAATTTTCTGTTATTAATTTATAACATCACTGCCATCTGTTGGATTGGACCAGAATTTTCATTTTTAGATTTTTCACGTGATCCCACAAGAAAGAGAATGCTTGTTATTTCTCCGTTCCATTACTTAAAACTGATTAACTTGGATTTTCAGCAGATCATTTGAAGACAAAAACATTATGTGGCAGATTTTAAGGTACTATATATTATATGAAATATAATTAATAAAAATATTAAAATAGAATTTTATTAGTCCTAAATATTTAAATGACAACATCTTCTTTTTATAAGATTAGAGAGCTTAAAAATGGCTTAAACCAAGAATGAGACTATATGTCATTATTTTTCCAAAGGTCTACATATTTTGCTAAAGAAAATAAATGTCAAATTTACCTTTAATGTACACAGAGTTATAATAAATTCTAATTCTCTACTTAGTCTAAGACACTTCCCCAAGACAGCAAGTTTAGGCAATCTCCCTTAACCTATCAGACCTTTCCATGACTCTTCCCCCGGTGGGATTTCACATTTTCTGTTATTTCTTCTTTGGCCGTCTAATGGGTCACTAGAAATGTTCTGTGAGTCTCATTCTTCAGAGGATAGCAGCACTAGCACTAAAGCGATGGTTTCTCTCCCCATATGTAGAGCCGGAGTGTAACTCTTAATTCTAGTGCAGTGTTTTGTGCATGGGTGGCACTCAGTGAGTATTGGTTAATTGATTACTATTGTACTGCTGACTTGTGGAATGTCACAATCACAGAGCTCTTCCCTTGAGATGATGTTGCTAATGATGCAAAGGAATTTGTGGTTAGGACCACAAAGAGCTGAGTGACAAGATCATGGGACCATAGATCAAAATGAATATAGCATGTATGTCCTAAACAGTCAAAAAAAAAAGGAGAAACCAATTCAAATTTAACCCATTTTTATTAAGTGCTTACTTTGTGCATTATACTAGGCTAGGAACTAAGGCAGAAGAAATGCCCAAGAGGGCAAGACCTATTCCCAAAGTAATGAGTATGTATGTGTTTCTATTCATGTTATATAAATGTTTAGAGGTCCTTTAATGACAATAAGTTGGCAGCCATTTTGTATTAGGAACATTAATTATATTAAGCACAGAATTAGAGAACTAGGCTCCAACTGTTCTAATTCCAAAGATTCACATCGTATTTATCTATGTACTAAAACTATTTATTGATGGGGACAAAAGGAAGATCTACCAAAAAAATTATTTTGCAAACAAAGGAAGGCCCAACCAGTAGAATGCACCCTTACCCCTCAAAAAAGACACAATTTCACTCTGAGGTAACACTGTTCTTCTTCCTCTCATCTTCACCTACGGCAAAAAGTAAACAAGGAGATGGCCTAAGTTTATCTGCTTTTGTTGTTTATTTTATTCTATAGATGACTGTTTAACTTTGGAGCTGTGTGTAAATTTGGTTACAGGTTATATAACCTGGGATAAAGTAGAATGGTCATTTTGATCATTATATTTTTTATGACAAGGTCTTATATTGGATTAATCAAACAAGTTTTCAGATATAATTCTTTTTCTGATAGTTGTTATTTAAAGTAGACTAGGAGCTTGCATAGCAAGAGGGCAAGTGAAATCTAGGTAATTTCAAAAAACCCCACCAATATTAAAGTCATTTCTAGGGCCATGTCTTAGCAGAAGATGAAAGGTTGCCATCCAGACTGAATAATCTTATCATTTAATATGTTTATATTAGATACTCATTGACCATAGGATTAATATCCAAAGATATCAAAGGTTAGAATGTATTCTAATGATAAAAACATGCAAATATGGGTAAAAGATTTATAACTGGTCTATTTTAAGATGAATTTATTTAACATAACTAAAGTCTTATATAGTTATTATCTTTATATAGTGGTTTTTATATTACCATAATTTGTGCTTCTGACGCATGAAATTTATTTGACCAACAGTATGGAAATAAGTGTGTCTTAATACTGACCTCTAGTGGAAATTTAGGTAAAAATTGTGTGGGAGGGGTGAGGTAAGGTTAGGACAAGGCTACTTTGTATTTTAATGTAATGCAAACTAATTTAATTTGAGTTTTTTTGATATGCCTAAAATTATATTTTAAACACAATGAATTGTTATATGAAAAACTGTACTGGCAATTTAAAAAAATTAGAAAATCTACTGCTATATAAAATGTTCTGATTTTCTTGCATTATTTTTTTCATTTTAAAGATGTTATCACTTAAAAAGGTCTTGACACATTCAGTGTAATCATAACCTAACTTCACATGAACTGTGTACTCTTCCAGGGTGAAATATATTATTAATGCTATAACATATAAATTAACAAATGAACCATTTTTTCCCTTAACTCTTCTCCATTGAAACAGCAGCCTATTTATATCTCTTTGACTGGGCATAATAGAAAGAATATTCTTTTGTTTACAATTTATTTATACAAATTTCTCTGCCCAGGTCCAGCAACTGGAATTCTGGCCTTTTCTGTGTCTTGATATACATATATGTATGCATATATGTGTATGTATATAACTTCGATCCATTATACAACCTAGTTATTGATCCAGGGAATGATGCTGATTATTCCAAAGGTTTCATTATTTTCTTTACTGTATCTTTGTGTTAAAAAAAAAAACCTGGCAAATGTGCTTGATGACTCACTGGGAGTTACATGTAATTACATTAAGTACAGTAGGTACTCAATAAATACCTCTTGATTGACTCGAAAGATCATAGAGAACAGAAGGTCCCTAAACTGGGTAAGAGAAAAGTCCAGCTCTTTAACAGCTGTTCTAGCAAGGATTAAGGGAGGGGGAAAGCACCAGATAGAGAAATTATCGTGAAATCCAAGGGGAGATTGCAATATGTTTTGCTGGCCTAAGTGCATACAAAGATGGAACAAGAAACCTGATGGATCTAGGGAAATGGGATTCAATATGAAAAGCTGAGAGTGCAATACTAGCCCTCTGGAACTGGAACCAAGGTCTGGCCAAGTACCCATAAAGCCTGAAGCTCTCTGGCTTTAATTCCCCAATGGGTCAAGAAGGCTTCACAGCTAGAACTGGAAAGGGAATGACTTTAGTGTGCGCTGGATCAGACCACCCTCGTGAAGAGTACTTTGAGTCCACTACCTCAGCATAGACCACCCCTACCTTGATCACCCTCAAATTATCCTCCTGTTTACTCAGACGCCATCAGTTCACGGTGCTGATTTGAGCTGTTCCTAAGGTACTTGAAGGCCATTTCACTCATTTGACTCAAGTCAAATAAGACACAGCAATTACTTCCCCTCAAAAAAAAAATAGCGCCAAACCCTTATCATTCCTTTTGGAAGTGTAGAAAAACCCTTGATACAAAATTCCCATTCAGAAAGTAAGGCTGGGAAATGAGTAAACACAAGAAAGCACCAAGGATTAAGAAATAATATTGGCCAGGGTTATTTAACACAGAAACTGAGGAAAAACCTAGTCGTTCCACATCATCTACAGACAAAGGCTCCACCCCAAACAACACAAAACCAAAAACCTCATAGATTTATCGCTAGAGGTACTAAAATTCCTGGAATGAAGGAAGTAAGAGTTTGTAAATGGTCATAATAATAAAATGAGAGCTCTAAATAAAAGAATGAGAAAGGAAGTGGGAGTTGTAGAGGGAAAAATGGAAGGAGAATAAGCAATATTAGTATACAGGGGATGTAAAGCTTTACTCAAATTAAATTGGACCAGATAAAAATCAATGTTTTCATGACACAGTAAAAAGCACTAAAATGGAATTAAGATTAAATGGGGAAAAATCAGAAAAGATATACTATACACAGCACAATGATAGGACAGGCGGAAGAGACAGGAGAAGCCCCAGGGCACTTGTATCTAGCACTCAATCTACAGTGCTCTGCATTGAGGACTAGTTTCATGTACATCACTTGCCACATATTGACCTACTATTTCTGCTGAATAGAATTACAGTGAATTGCTTCCCTCCCCAGCAATCTCTGTAACAGGGAGAGCTGTGGAGGAAATCTTTCCAAGCAGATTGCAGCACTTGTTCCTCCTTCCTATTGCTTCTAGTCTTGCAACATCCTAATCTGACAGGGAGAGAAGTCAAAGCCACACCACATAAATAGTGAGTTTTAGGAAATGGGGGCGTTTAGCCTGGAGAAAAGAAGTTTTATAACAGGAATACCTCTCATAAAATATTTGAGAAATTATCATGTACAAGAGGGAGGGCAGAAGTAGGACCAGTGGGGGCAATCAAACAGGGAAGTTGATTTCAACTCAATATAAGGAATATCTCTTACCCTGTAGCACCGAGAGATGGGATGTAATAACCACAATGTTCGCTATAGGAGCTGAAAGAATTACACAGCTCCTTTTAGGGGCATAGAGACAGGAAATATAGAGAAATGTTTGGGAAAATGTTCTTGCTAACCCGAGGTCTTTACTCCCTTGACTTCATTATTTAAAATTTTTAAACCTATGTCCTAACTTAATGTTGTTGGTTTTTTTTTTTTACCTGTTAAAACTGCCAACCAATCCATGGTCCTTATCCTATAGAATGAGTCTTTAGAAGTTAACTCCATTTTTTTTGGAATAACAAAAAAAGAAAACATCTTCTGTAGTGGAATAAGAAATTACAACATAAATTTTACTGTGAAAATGTTCTGCCTCACTTTGCTGCTAGAGAAAGTAGTGAAGCGATCCGTCTTTTCTCTTCCAGTAAGCTCTTTGAAAAATTTAAGATATTTGTATCTGAAATCTAAATTATAAGATTTATCCCCATGGTTTTATAGGTTTAAATTTTTACAAATTTAGGGTGGGGTTAGGGGGATCAGTTCTTACAATCTGTGGGGATCCACAGATAATGCACTCATTATGATTGTAGTAGAAAGGCAATTTTGAAATTATTCTCTAAAGAAATGTTTCTATCAGTTCATGTGAGAACCATTTCTTCATTATTGTAAGAATGTGATTCTATATGCTTCTAAATCTCCACAAATTATTATTAACACATTCCAATGGTAAAGAGAACTGGATAGACTGCATTGCTATAATGGATAACAGACCCTTACAATATAGACCAGAGAAAAAGTTCATCTACAATACAATGACAAATATTTATTGTTTAGTAGCATAGGACTACAAGAAAAGCATTGTCCAGTAATCTTGAGGAGTATATAAGTTTATGAGGAAAACAGGACTCAAGTGAATTAATTATGTAGTGATACAGAACAGTAAACAATAAATTACTATATTGTATAGTGCAGATAGTGTTACGTAGGGAATAAAAAAAGGTGAAACAGAGTTAACACTGTACCCAATTTAAAACATGAATGTCATCAGACTTTGGTCTCATATAATTAAGAATAGCTTTCCAAAAGCTAACTTGCTGGGGTCTTAATTGGAATCAGATGCTCTTTAGGAAGAAATGAATATTCTCCACCTAGAGTTTCTCATCACTGGGCACTTAGGACAGGATTCTTATGGAGTAAGAAGTCCTCCAGTAATTGTATTTTGTCAACACACTAGTCTTTTTTTTTAACATAAAGAATAAAGCTATAAATACCTTGATTTCCAATAAAACACTATTATTCTTATCTGATTGAATAATCTAAGCATTCAGTATACACCGAATAATCTCTCCCTGCCCCCTATACTGTACCACTAATGAAATTGAGGTAATTTTCATGTTAGAAGTATATTAGAAAAAAGACCAATTTTATGTTGACTAGATACCAAAAATATGTGAAGAAACATCATAAAAGTAATTTGTCATATATTCTAATATCTTGACCATTACTCTGTTGTATGATGAGAAAAAACAGCCAATCAACATAAAAGAAAATTATTTTCTTCTAGGTAATTCAGAGATATCAATAAGAATTTCAGTTTCATTTGCAATTGAGTTTGATTCACCATACCTTCATTAATCTTCTATTACAAACAAGGCACTATGCTAGATACTGGAGAAACAAAGATAAAAAGCATCAAGTAACTGACCTCAAGCATATGTAGGAAGATCCAATTCTATTTAATATATACGGAAAGACTTTATTTTCTCAGGTTTCAATCGACTACCATAATAGCAACAATTTTCAGTGTCAAGTGAAACCCAAGTTTAACATCTATATTGTACTATATAAATTGAATTATCATTGTACCTTTTTACAGTCATACTATTCTCCTTCAAACAGTAGTGAAAACATTTTAATACTAGTTGGCACATCACAATTTCATTAACACCACATATACTAAGGCAACTCTTTAGAGAGTAAACAAATTTTCTGCTCCTCCCCTTCCCCAATTGTCTCATTTTGTTAGGGGATACGAAATCTGAATGATTCATTTTTGGAAAGAGGGACTACTTCAACCTTAGTTGGAGTTGTACCAATATGGAAACTGAGACCCAAGAATACACAGGTAATAACAGCAGGATTTCAAGCTCAGGTCTCCTGACTCCAAAATCAGTGAGTGCTCTATTTCTGTTGCGGTTTTACTTAATTGGTATACATGACTAAAAAGAAAGTCCTCATTCTAAGTATTCGGTTGTAATAATTATATTACTAATATCTGCATATACTGTTTCATCACTAAACGGAATCATGATCCACAGTTTGTCTGGATATATACTTCAGACAGTGTGCCCCATCTTGGTTGTTTCATTACCGAGCTAACCCATGCAAATATATGGCAGTGCAGTAAGGAGGACCAGTTGTTTCACGCTTCAAAACTGATGAGTTCAATGAATTTACTACTCAAAATACTAACCTTGTTGGGAGAATGAACTAGGATAATTGACAAAAATGGTGACAATGGTGATCCACAGTACCTTATATCTGTGTGCACTATCAAACAAAGAAAGCGAGGGTTAACTAACAGGGAAGACTAGAGATTTTAATGCAAGGAAGTAACTGACTTCATAAGTAACAGTGAAATTTGTTAGAATGGGACTCATGTATGGAAGAGTTTACCATATTAAAAAAATGGTCTAGGCCAAAGTGTTGGGGGTGGGGAGGGAAGTAGCATTACATACTAAGAATATATGTGTGTATATATACATATATATGTGTGTATGTACATGAATATATTAAGAATACATATAAAGAATTCCTCTCTGTGTGTGTATGAAACTAATTTGGTCAAAGATAAACAGAACCAGAAACAGGAGCAACATTTTCAGCAGAGTATGTTCCATATCACTTGGACAAGAAAAAATAGATGAGTTTGGGAACCAGGTTGCAGATTTGCATGGAGGTATGATATAGTGGTGATGAGTGACTTTGATCATTCAGACATGGGTTTGAGCTCTTTATCTACCCAAAACAAAGCCATTAATATTTTCTTAACTTGACTATATAATAACATTCTTCAAAAGGTGGAGAAACTAATGATGGACATTTTTTTTCTGGATCTGGTTTTGTAATTTTTCTTCTTTTTTTATTGTGAACTTAATGAAAACAAGTATTTCAAAGTTTTTTTTAACAGAAGTATATGAATTTTAACAAAGAAGTAACCAAATTACCTTATTTGGTTTTTAAGGCTCTTTACCATCTGCCCCTCTTCCTAGCTTTCTAGTATTCTCACACTTGACTTTATAAGAATACATGCCATTCCCCATTTGATAAATGGTCAAAGGATGTGAACAGGCAATTTTCAGGTGAAGAAATTAAAGCTATTTTTGGTCATATGAAAAATGCTATAAATCACTATTGATTAGAGAAATGCAAATTGAAACAACTCTGTGGTGTCATGTCATACCTGCCAGACTGGGTAATATGACAGAAAAGGAAAATCATAAGTGTTGGAGAAGATGTGGGAAAATTGGAACTCTAATGCATTGTTGGTGGAGTTGTAAACTGATGCACCCATTCTGGACAGCAATTTGGAAGTATGCCCAAATGGCTATAAAACTGTGCATACCCTTTGATCCAGCAAAACCACTACTGGGTCCCAAAGAGATCATTAAAAAGGGAAAAGCACCTACATATGCAAAAATATTTATAGCAGTTCTTTTTATGGTGGCTAAGAACCGGAAGTTGAGGTGATGCCCACCAATTGGGGAACTGCTGAACAGGTTGTGGCATAAGAATGTAATGGAATACTATTGGTATGTAAGATATGATGAGCAGGCAGATTTCAGAAAAACTTGGAAAGACTTACATGAACTGATGCTGAGTGAGGGAAGCAGAACTAGGAGAACATTGTACGTAGCAACAGCAACATTGTGCAATGACCTACTTTGTTATACTTAGCTCTTCTCAGCAATACAATGATCCAAGACAATTCTGAAGGACTCGTGATGGAAAATGCTATTCACATCCAGAGAAAGAACTGTTGAGTTTGAATGCAACTTGAAACATACTGTTCTCACTTTTTTGGTGGTTTTTTTCTTTCTTGTGTTTTTTCCCTTTTTTTCTTATTCTTCTTTCACAACATGACTAATGTGGAAATATATTTAACATGATTGTACATATATCCTATATCAGATTGCTTGCTGTTATGGGGAGGGATGAGAGAAAGGAGAGGAGAAAAATTCGGAACTCAAAATCTTATAAAAATTAATGTTTAAACCTATATTTACATGTCATTGGAAAAAATAAAATACTATTAGGTACAAAAAATTATACTAAATTTTAAAGAATAAAATTAAACTTTTCTTTGGCTAATTTTTTAAAAATTGTCTCACAATTTTACTCTGTTTTCTGAATTTTAAAGTGATGGAAGTAAAGACTCTTAAAGTTGACTTCCTTAAAAGGAGATTTGGGGGTTTTCAATTATGTGGGAAAATGTCATTGTATGTAATAATTAGTCAACTATACAATAAATCAAATTATTATATTAGAAACAAGAAACTTTAAAATTTGGCACATGTGAATGGGTCAACATTATAACCTGTTTACTTATTTGAATGCATATGCCATTAATTTAGTCAAGTGCTTAATATATTTAATCAGAGAACCTATTTGCAATATGAGATTTAGTGGTTTGAAATGAGCATTTTTCTGTCTGTGATTAGCTAGTAATTTGAGAATAATTATTATTTTGCCATGGAGATATTAATTTCTTTGTTTACCTCAAAATGACTGTTGGTAGTATTCCTTCTGCTCACATTTTCTTCTTTCTTTTCTTTTTTTTTTTTGGAGAGGGGAAGGTAGGGCAATTGGGGTTAAGTGACTTGTCCATGGTCACATGGCTAGTTTTTGTATGAAGTGTCTGAGGTCGGCTTTGAATTCAGGTCCTCCTGACTCCAGGGCGTGTGTTCTATTCACTGTGCCACCTAGCAGTCCTTGCCCACATTTTCAATAAAATAATGCCTAGGAGCATTGAAGGAATTCCCTTCTCACTCAATAGTTGTCACTGGACAGTAGAAATTCCTATGGTGCCTTTTATACCACTGAGGGCTGCAGAAAGAGAAAACTGGTTATTCTAATGAATTCATATCTGAAAACTGTGCACGTCACCCTGAGGATGGCTCTGCTTTGAGATCTGTGCCAACAAAGTGAACGTTTTACTGCTGTCACCATTTGATAGGGTATTTTGGAGATGTTTTCATCACAATATCTTCTTTGCATTTACCAGTGCTGCTGCGGAAGCTGAGGCTATTGAGGCCTTAATAAATACCTTGAGCTGCAAGAGGGACAAGGCCATCGCCAACGCCGCCACAGTGCTGACAAACATGGCCACCCAGGAGTCCCTGCGTATGATGATCCAGAGCAACAACATAATGCAGGCCATCATCAAGCCTCTGAACTCTTCCAACCCCCTGGTCCAGAGCAAAGCCGCGCTCACCGTAGCTGCAGTGGCCTGTGACGTGGAAGCAAGAAATGAGGTGACAGTTTTAGTACTCTTGGTTCCAGTTTACCTGTTTGGCATCTTTTGGGAGACTGACACGCTTCTTCTCTCTTCATCCTCCTCTCCTACCACTCAGGAGAGTGCCTTCACCCTGTCTCACATGTGGCCTTGCTCCTTACCTAGGCCAATCCTTCTCCTTGTCCAGTGGGTCCCATTCTGTCTCGTCTCCTCCAGCAGACTGCCCCTTCTCTGCCATCCCCATCCTGTCACTTATTTTCAACCTCTCTTTTTCTACTGGCTCATTTCTTACTGTCTAAAAGTGAAAAAGTCCATCACTTGGTCCTTTCATCCCCGCTAACTCACAGTTCTCTATCTTTTCTGCCTTTTGTAGTTAACCTCCTCAGAAAGGCACTCTGCCATAGGTGCCTCTGCCTTCTTTCTTCCTGCTCTCTTCTTAACCCCTCACAATTCAGCTTCCAGCTGTATGGTTCCACTGAAACTCTTCTCTCCAAAGGTACTATTGATCTCCTAGCTGCCAAATCCAATGGCCTTTTTTTCAGTCCTCGTTTTTCTTGACCTCTCTGAAGCCTTTAACACTGTTAATCACTCTCCCTTCCCTGATACTCTTTTCTCTCTGGGTTTTTGGAACATCCTTCTCTCCAGATTCTCATCCTGTCTATCTGACTGGTCCTTCTCCTTTACTCTATCTGTCTCTATAGATCACCTCCTCTTAACTGTGGTGTCCCTCAGGATTCTGTCCTGGACCCCCTTCTCTTTTCCCTCTATACTACTTGGTGTATTCACGTGGTGATCTCATCGGCTTTCATGGGTTTGATCAACCTCTCCATGCTTTTCACGTGTGTCCATATTGTCCCAAACTCCCTGCTGACCTTCAATTACTCATCTCCAACTGTCTTTCAGAAATCTCAGGCCGGATGTCCAGTAAACAGAACACATTATCTTTCCTCTAAACCTTCTCCCTGCCTTCTCTGTTTCTGTAAAGGGCAATGCCATCCTCCCAGTCCCTCAGTCTCACAACCTAGGAGTTATCCTGGATTTCTCACTATCACACCCCTATACCGTTCAAACTGTTTTCAGGACCTCTGCATTGTCTTTTGAATATACCCCTTTCTCTCCTCTGACACTGGCATCCCTGATGAATGTCCATCACCTCACAGCTGGAATATTATAATACCCTGTTGGTGAGTTTTTTCCATTCAGCCACTAGAGTGACTTTCCTAAAATGAAGGTCTGAACATGCCATTCCCATCCTCAGTAAACTCCAGTGGCTCCCCACCTCCACAATCAAATGCAAAATATTAGTTTGGTATTCAAAGTCCTTCATGACCTAGCCACCTATTACCTTTCCAGTCTTCCTACTCCCTTGTATGTACTCTTCAGTCCAGTGATACTGCCCTACTGGCTAGTCCATAGACAAGCAAGGCCATCTCTTAGCTCCAGGCATTTTCTCTGGTTGTCGTCCATGCCATGTCCTCCATGCTCTCCCTCCTCCTCTCTACCTCCTGGCTTCACTGCTTCCTTCAAGTCCCAACTAAACTGTCACTTTCTATAGGAAACCTTTCCCAATCCGCTTTCCCCCTCTTATGGATTTCCCATTTAACCTGTATATAGCTTGCTTTGTAGACATTGTTTGCATGTTTTGCCCCCATTAGATTGTAAATTCCTAGAGGAGAGGGACTTACCACCTCTTTCTCTATCCCTGGGGCTTAGTATAGTGCTTGGCACATGATAGATACTTAGCAAATGTTTATTGAACTGAATTGATTGGTTTGGAATAGGGAAGCTGGCTGCCCTTCTGGAGGATGAATGACCGACTAATCACTGGTGTAGAACAACAGACTGTGACCAGATAAAAGAATTCCAGAGTTCACCAACATGGAAGTGGGATACTGATGGGTGATGGCAGGGTCAAGCATATATACCCTGATGCCATCCCTCTAGTATTATCCCCCATTCCTATTTCTGAATGGAGCTGCTTTGTATGGATTTATTCACATCCTGTCTCCATGGGTAGATTGTGAGCACCTTGAACGTTGTCTTTGGCCTCTTTTTCTATCCCCAGCACCGTCTAGCACATAATAATTGCTTAATAAATGTTTATTGATTAGTTAATTGATTAAATAGTCTATTCAGAATAACTAAAGAATACATAAAATAAAAAATATATAACTTAAAATATATAATACACATAAATATATTATATATGTAATATGTTATATATATATATATATATATATATAAATATTTAGGAAGATACAGGAAGGTGAACTTAGCACAGTGCCTGGCCCCATTAATAGGTACTTAATAAATATTTATTGACTAACTTGACCAAGACATAAATAGGAATTAACAAATTCAAACTACAAAATATTCTTTATAGATATAAAGACAGACCTAAATAATTTCAGATATATTAATTGCTTATGGTTGGGTTGTAGCAATATACATCTGTTGTTCAGTTGTGTCTAACTCTTCATGACCCCATTTCTTGGCAAAGATGACAGAATAGTTTGCCATTTATTTCTTCAGCTTATTTCACACACAAGGAAACTGAAGCAAATAGGGTTAAGTGATTTGCCCAGGATCACACAGCTAGTAAGTATTTGAGGCCACATTTGAACTCAGGAAGATGTCTTCCTGCCTTCTGATCCCAAACTCTGTCCACTGAATCACCTAGCTGCCCCCAACAATGTACTCTATTGTCACTATACAATATACAATGTACTAAAGTGTTTATTCTCCTTCCAATTTTTTCCTTCAGAGCCTTTTTCCTTCCTAGTTTTTCATAGCTTTCCATTTCCTTTATATGATCATTTAAAAACTCTTGCTTTATTTCAGAAATTCAGAAAAGCTTCTGGAAAATCTCTGACTTTTTTGTGGCTTTGTTAGTAAATGTTGGAGGTTTATTTTCTTCTTCTGGGTTTGTGTTTTTGATGTCTCTGGCTCCATGTGCTTTCAGCCTTACTTTCTGAATTGAAATAATAGTAAGGTTTTTGAATTGAATTGAAAGGAAAAGTCCGGTACCTCTGTGTTCCTCTGTGTAGGACCTCGTGAGGGGCTTTTGGCTGGCTTCCTGAAGCAGGCTGCAAGGGTGGAGGGCAGTAAAGGACTAATGATCTCACACTGAGGTGGTAGAGGGGTAAAGATGCATGGTCTAATCCAGAGTGCACCTTAAATATTGCCTTCCCGGTCTTCCCAAAGGTTTTGGACTCTGCTTGGAGGTCAAGATGGTCCAAGTGTATGCTTTAGGAATTGTTGGTTAAAGCCTCTTCTCACCTCCCATCTCCCTACCCCAAAACAGAGAGCTACACGCTGCCCTGGTTGGTGCTGGAAAGCTTCCTCCTGGGTCATACTTTTTCTTGCCCCATGCCCACAGGCTTCTGGCTCTGTCTTTGTGTGTATCTAAGTTGGCAAAATACACTTATTGTAGTTTCTCCTTGGATTTCTCGATCATTCCTCAGTCTGATTTTGTTTTGTTTTGTTTTGCTTATTTGTTGTTGTTTTTTTTTAATATTTGCTGCCACAATCGTGAGAGAACTGACCTTTTCTGATTCTTCTTACTCTGTCATCTTAAAGACAGCCTGAGTTGGTATCTTTCCACACTTGTGGAGTCTTTCCTTATATACCCTGGGGATTTCATCTTGTTAAATAAATATATCTTATTGTGCCCCTTCTAAAAACTAGGATGCAATGGAAGAGATTTTAGATTCCTATTTAGGTTTAAATGATTTCACTTTGTTTTGTATGCAGGCACTACTTGGATTGTGAATGTCTTGATTATGAGCAAGTCTAAAATGAGGTCATGGAGGCAAAAGGTTTTGCAAATTTGAGAGAACTGCATTGGTGCCAGTTATCTCATATATGCCAGAGTGACAAGTCAAACACTTTGACACTCCTGATCCCACAACAACCACGAAAGCTTCTCCCCATCCTGGTTCTATCCTTCCCTTTCCCATTTAGCAAAAATGATAAAAATGGTGAAACTGTCAGGACCAGCATTTCTTTCTTTCCCTTTATTAGGCTCATGAACATTTTATGAGCTTTTCCTCTGGTTCAATTAAATCCACCTCAACTAGCCTGTGAATGTGTATATGGGTGTATATACACATACATGTTATATCCATGTGTTTATTCATTTCATGTACATGCAAATACATATATATGTATGTGAATACATATATATACTCTTTCACCTTATTCTTCATTCCCCACCTTTTTTCTTGCTTAGGAAAATTTTCTCACTCTCACAATTTAAATTTTCCTTCAAGATTGAAAAAAACTCCATGTGACCTTGGGCAAGTCACTAAACCCCAATTGCCCTGCCTTCCTCCCTCCAAAAAGCAAAAAAAGAAAAGAAAAGAATGAAAAAACAATTTCATTGTTTTTAAAAATTTAACTGATAATTTTATATTCTGTTGTTTCTCATAAATGTATCATATAATCAATTATATTATTGGTTAAATGAACTCTTTTGATTGAACCAAGAAACCTATCTATCATTTATGTCATTGTTTCTGTGGGAAACATCTCTACAGTGGAGGTAATACTATTTGCACTACCATCCTTAAGATATGGAAACTAATACTTTCACTATTTACCTTAATTATATGAGGAAAGTATTGTATGTGAGTAGTTATTATGGAATTCATTATGATGTATTAATATCTTTTGCATTGGCCCAGACACTTCTTAAACACCCAAACTCATCTGCCACAAATTTATTTTCCCTAATACAGTTAAGTTTCCCTAATACATTAAACACTTAATGCTATGATTACAAATAACAATAGCTAATATTTATATAACACTTTAAGTTTTGCAAAGTCCTTTACATGTATTATCTCATTTGACCCTCATAAAAACCCTGTAAAGTAGGTACAATTATCACCCTCCACTAAGAGATGAGGAACCTGAGTCTGAGAGAGGTTAACTGTCTTGCCCAAGGTCATGCATGTAGTCATAAGTGTCCATAAGATAGAATTTTCAGGATTTGAACCTAGGCTTTTGTGACTCTGAATCCACCACTCTCCCCATTACACCCCCTTGCCCATGATATTAAGCATCATTACCCCCTTTTATAGTTAAACATTTGTTAAGGGAAGGGGAAAATGTTTGCTTTCATTGTGATAACATGTTACCGTTGTCCACATTACTTGGGAGGTAGCACCATCTGACGGAGAGTCAGAAAGAACCTGGGTTCAGATCCTAAGAGCCTCTGGCACATTGTAGCAGGGCTCCCATAGGCAAATCACTTCATCTTTTTATCTTAGTTCCATCACCTCTAAAATTGAAGCAAGGCTATCTGTAGGGCCACTTCATCTAGTTGTTGTGGGAATTAAATGAGAAAATGTAAACAATGCTTGAAAAACCTGAAAGTACTCTATTAATCTCAGCTCCAACCAATCCATAACCATAACCCTTCCAACATTTTAATGTGAGGTTTGTGGCACTTTGCAATTTTCTTCACTTACATTGTTGAGGTTGCTATATATATTGTTCTTTTGGCTCTTCATTCTTCATTCTGCATCACTTCATACAAGTCTTACCATGTATCTCCAAAATCTTCATGTTTTCTTTATGGTCTAATGTTACCCCCATAATATTAATGTACCTCAGTTTGTCCAGCCATTCATAAATTGTTGGGCAGATATTTTGTTTGTGGCTTTTATTACATTTCTTTTCCTGTTTACTATGCTTGTAAATATGGGTCTTTTCTTGTTTTCATTAACTTCTTTAAGGTATAATTATCTTAATGGGATTGTTGCATGTCAAAGGGTGAAAAAAAGTCAGTAACTTTTCTTACTTACTTCCAAGTTGTTTTCCTGAACACTTTTAATGTGCCAGGTGAAAAATGAAATGACTGAGGAAACAAAGGTTTGAGTTTCCAAGCATATCTATTTATTAAGCAATGCATGCCAACTGCCTAACAAAGTGGGACCAGGCCTCCTCAGCTTTGGCACTAGGACCCCAAATACAGGGGGACACAAAAGTTTTATGCATTAAAAACAATTAATCAAATAAGGCCAATTAATTAAAAGGAAACTATCAACCAGGATACAAAATTAGGTAATCTGACTTCTAACTGGAGGAAAGATTAGGGACTTTCTAGGGGGAGAGTGAATCAGAAAAAGAGGTGTCTCATGCCTCCAAGTGTCTGTATTCAATCAGAGGAACATGGAAAAAACTGATTGAACAGTATGGGGTCAGTTTTCAAATAAGACTTATGGGTTGCTTGAGATGTATAATTGTGAGAAAATTCCTTGTATCAGTCTTAGGCGCTGACTGGGTTTCTTGTCAGCATAACCTAGTCTTTAGTTAAGGGTGTCTAAGCAGCAGATAAAAGGGGGTCCAGCTTCCCAGCCCCGCAGGTCTAGGTTCAAACAGTGCAATCAAGTTTTCTCATATTTCCTATAATGGAATAAAGTTTTCTCACGTGACAGTAATTGGACTAGACCCATAAATGAACAGAAAGGGACCTGAGCTAGCTCCAGAAGCGAGTCACAAGATGGAGGCAGTATGGTTGACTCAATTCCCACCACCACTTGCCTTTCTCATTCCCTCAGTAATGACATGCAGCTCCACCAGCAATGTATTAATTAGTGTCTGTCTACCCATAATCCTTCCAACATTTTTACTTTTCCATTTATTACATAAGTGTGGAGTTTACATATGCTAGTTTAATTTGTATGTCTGATTATTAGCAACTTTGAATAATTTTTCATGTGAATCATAGACTTTAAGTTAAAAGGGACTACTAACGCTGTTCAGTCATTTGTCATGTCTGACCCTTTGTGACCCCATTTGGGATTTTCTTGGCAGAGACACTGGAATGGTTTGCCATTTCCTTCTCCAGTTCATTTTACAGATGAGGAAACTGAGGCAAACAGGATTAAGTGACTTGCCCAGGGTCACACAGCTAGTATCTGAGGCCAGTTTTGAACTCAGAAAGGTAAATCTTCACTCTCTCATTTTAATCATGAGGAAACTGAGTCCTGAGAGCCTTTGAAGCCAACACACTCTCTCCAAAGCTAGTCATATGGCCTTTGATAGTTTGCCTTTGTTCTTTTGTAAACTGATTGTACATATTTTCTTTTTTTTTTTTTGGAGGGCAGTTGGGGTTAAGTGACTTGCCCAAGGTCACACGGCTAGTTTTTGTGTTAAGTGTCTGAGGCCGGATTTGATCTCAGGTACTCCTGACTCCAGGGCCGGTGCTCTATTCACTGCACCACCTAGCCGCCCCTACGTATTTTCTAATGTACGAGAATACCTATACATTCATTATCACTTCCACATCAATTCTGATTGTCAGGCTTTTTAACAAAGGTGTTTAATGAAAAATGGTTTGGTTTTTTTTAGTTTGTATTTTTCTTCCTATTGTAGTTGCATTTAACTTTGCTTTTAAAAAAGCTTTTTTAAAATTTTACATAATCAAAATGATTTGTTTTGTCTTCTATAATCTCTTTTGTCTCATACCTAGTTATGAATTTTTATCTTACCCACAGTTATGAGCGATCGTGTGCGTGCGTGTGTGTGTGTGTGTGTGTGTGTGTGTGTGTGTGTGTGTGCAGATCACTTACCTATTAGGAATTTTTTTGTGGCATCCAGGTAGCACAGGGCAGAGAGCTGGACCTGAAGTGTGGACAGCTTGAATTCAAATTCTGCCTCATTCCCTCACTGGCTGTGTGGCCCTAAGTAAGTCACTTAACTACTCTCAGACTCAGTTTTCCCATCTGTAAAATGAAGACCAATAATAGCACCTACCCAAAGAGAGTTGTGATGAGAATCCAGGGAGATGCCAGGAAGGAAGCGACTTGCAGACCTTAAAGCATCGTGAAAATGTCAGCTGCCACCTCACCACCTTTTCCTGACAGTTGTAACTGAACAGCCTCTGTCCTGGGCGGTTTTGTTGTGGAAATGCTCAAATGCTAGGTTGTCATATGTGTGTGTTTCTAGGCAAGGAGTATCTATTCTATTCGAATGATCTGATTATATACATATAGGTGTGTACACACACACACACACACACACATATATATATATATATATATTGAACAAGAACCAGATAGTTTCTATAATTGTTGCTTTGTAATATAACATGAGAGCAGGTAAAGCCAACTCCCCTCCTTGACCTGCTATTTCAATTGATAATCTTGGTCTCCCCATATGAATTTTATTATTTTTTTCTAATTTTATTTATTATTCCTTTGTGATTTGATTCATAAAGCACAAAATCTAAAAAGACTGAACATTACAATTTTACTTTCAACTACTCTCATTGAAATTGGCTTAGGGAAGAAATGGCATAAACTCTAAACTGGGCATCGTGCCACACAGGAGAGTAGGGGGCATGAGGATGAGAGGAGGGATGACGGAGGGGAGGGCAGGGTCTGGGGGAGGGATGATGGAAGCACACACTTCAATAAACGGACAGGGACAGGGTAGAGAATAGAACAAGGGGGAGGGAGGATAGGAAGGAGAGATAGACGATCACTGTCACAATATGTCCACTATGAAGATGTCCTGTATAATCACACATCCATAGCTTATATTGAACTGAGTGTCCTTCTGGTAGGGATGGGTGACAAGGGAGGAATTGAAAGAATCTAGAATTCAAAGTTCTCCAATACCTGCAACTAGGAATTAAGATATACAGGGGCTGGGATGGGGAGACCCTCCCTGCCCTACCAGAAAGTTAGAGAGCAGAGCAGGGCAGGGGCTTTACAGTGGGATTGCTGTTTTAGGGTTGGGATAGGGGAAAGATGGGGAGAAAATGTGTAATTCAAAAACGTAATGAAAATGAATAATGTAAACAAGAAAACAAATAAAAAATAAATTTAAAAAATAAAAAAATAAAAAGATTGAACATTGTAATATTTATAATAGTATATATGGCTTATATTGGCTTTATCTACCTTTACTGAGGTCTCAATACATGTATGTGAAAATGTCTGTAGTTATATTTATATGATAATAATAGCGAACATTTATACAGTTTTTACTATGTTCCAGACAGTAAGTGCTTCAGAATTATTATCTTTATTTGATCCTCACAACAATCCTAAGAGGCAGATATATTATTATCCCCATTTTATATTTGAGGAAACTGAGGCAAATAGAGGTTAAGTGACTTGCCCAGGGTCACACAGCTAGTAAGTGTCAGAACTCAGGTCTTCCTGATTCCATGCTCAGTGCTTTATCCACTATACCACCTTAGTGTTTCTAAATTCTCTGTTTCTCAAGAGGTTAACTCCTATATAATTAATGTATTTTGTTGGTAAATGATTAACAATTTTTTTCTTTCTCCTGTTGATTTTGGTTAATACTATAGTGATGTAATGGTGATTTTTACAGACTTGTTTTGTATACTATTTTGCTAAAAGTATTTTTTCTGGTGGATTCTTTAGGGTTTTTAAAAGTAAAATATTGTATGTCTACAATACCTTTTTGTTTGCTTATACTTAAATTGATTTTTTTTTGTCTTATTTCTATAGCTGGTATTTATAGTATTATGTCAATAATAGTGGAAACTGTGGGATTCCTAACTTCACTCCTGATCTAATGGAGGTAGTTTCTGGTATTTAGCCATCAAAATGATGCTGTCTATTAATTTTAAATAAATGTTTTTGATTATAGTAAGAAAAGATAATTTTATTTTTATAAGTTTTATCATTTTTAACATAAACAAGTGCTACATTTTGTTCAAGGCTCATTCTTCTTCTATTATATGATATGAGCATATCATTTCCATATGATATGCTACATGGATCTTTAATTAGAAGAATGGTAATGCCCTCAACAGAGCTAGGAAAGTTAGAAGAAAAGGTAGGATTTTGGGGGGGGGGAAGATAATAAATCTACTAAAGCAAAGAGGAATTTCATATACTTCTTTGGAGGTAATACTTACACTGATGAAAGTATGACTCCTTGAAGTATGGAAATAATTGTAATAGTTTCATTTTTTGCTGGTGAAAACTTTTAACAATCTAACTATTTTTAGTTATTGGGTGTATCTAAAAGGTTAATAAATACTCAGTGAATTACTCCATCCCCTATTTTTAGTTAAAGAAAGCAGGTGGACTTGAACCACTTGTGGAATTGCTACATTCAAATAATGAAGAAGTCCGAAAGCACGCTAGCTGGGCTGTGATGGTTTGTGCAAGTGATGAGCCAACATCTGTTGATCTATGCAAATTAGGGTAAGAAGTTGTTTCTTTTTTTGTCATTTTAATAGAGATGTTTAGTTATATACTTATCTCAATGTCAAGAATGTAGTTCTTAAATTATCGTTGTATACTAATGTCAAAAATATGTATTTACTTTTCAAGTGGTTCAGATTTTCACTGTTTACATAGTGACATAGATGCAAGATAAGGAACAACATGAAATCTGTCCAAATGAATAAAAAGTCACAGGATTTTTAAGCACAGCATTGTTTAGACCACATTTGACAATTTGCACAAATAACTATCTACTTAAATAAGTGGTAGGTTCTATAAAGTTGAAACAAACATCTTATTCTTTAAACTTATGGAAGCAAATACTCAAAGACAGAATCATGGATTGAACATCAAGGGAAAAAAAACCTCTCCATCCCCAAGGAAGAGAATCAACTTTCTATATACTTCACTGCATCCCCTTTAAACAGCAGATTGGTCCGGAACAATGCATGTCTATGGTACCATCAGTATTCCACTGGTGATGAGGTGACAGTGCCTAAGAATTTGCTCACAGGGAAATATTTCCCTCATTTTCTCAAAAACTGATTTCCTCAACTTTGCTGGGGATCCTTCAACATTAGCTGAAGAACTTGTTATCTCATGATTACTCCTTCCTTGATAATCCTCTCGTAGCATCTGTAACCACTCAACATTCTTTCTGCTCTTTCCTTCATGCCTTTAACATATTCAGAAACACACACACACACACACACACACACACACACACACACCCCTCAAAATAAAAACAAACAAAACTTCTACCTTTGCCAAACACCAAACACCAGTCCAGTTTGCTAATAGTTTTAAGGTATATCCCAAATGTGCTCTCTGTTTTTCATCTCTGCTTCTCCACAGATTCTCTTTTTAATCATTTGAATTGCAAATTGCTTGGCACATGGTATATGTGTTTAATAAATGCTCATTGCTTGCTTGATTGATTTATTTAGCACCTGCTATGTGTAGAATACTCTGCTCCATACTGGGAGATACATAAAATTTAATTAGGCACTCCCCTTGTCCTCATGGAACTTATAGCCTAGTAGCTTACTATGACAAATAGACTGATGACTATAATAAAATAATATATCACGAGTGCATTAGAGAGGTGCATGTCACTATGTCATATTTATTTCCACATGGTTGCTACTAATGGAGGTTGAGAGAGATATGTCCAGGCTCTCTGCAAAAGAGAGTATTTGAAGGTAACCTTTAGATGGAGGGGAAGGCATTCCAAGCAAAAGTAAGAATATGAACAAATGTTGAGGAAGGAGAATGTAAGGCAGATTGTGGAGAAGGCAATAAATAGTCCAGTTTGGCCAAAGCCTCAGGTAATATGACTGAAGTTGGGAAAGGCAAAGTGCTAGCAGCTTAAGACAGGATATTTTATTTGTTAGACAGTAGGGAGCCACTAAAGATTTTTTTAAAATAAATGTGAACATGACATAACCACATTCTCATTGGAGAAAGACTATTTTGGCAAAAGAATGAAAAATAGATCAAAAGGGTAAAAATAGCAGGACGCACTTGAAGGATATTATAATAGACTAGGAAGACCTAGATTAGGGAAGTTATAGCAAGAAAATAAAATATGGTATAGAGGCAAGAGATATTGTGGAAATAGAATCAATAGGACATGATACAGTAGGGAGAGAAAAGAAACGGAGGTAATTCCAGGGTTTTAAACATAGGTGACTACATGCACCCCCTCATGGATCACTGTCTAGTCATGGTGGAGGGGGTTGAGTAGCTCAATAAAACTATGAGCTGTGGGGCGGCTAGGTGGCGCAGTGAATAGAGCACCGCCCCTGGAGTCAGGAGTACCTGAGTTCAAATCCGGCCTCAGACACTTAACACAAAAAACTAGCCGTGTGACCTTGGGCAAGTCACTTAATCCCAACTGCCCTCCAAAAAGCAAAAAAACAAAAAACTATGAGCTGTGCCATGGAGTATTACCAAAGATGGACAGATAATAGAAATAATGACAGATAATAGAGAGTTATGGGGGGAAAACGGTGATTCACTGAAGGAGGAAATGGCAAACCAACCCAGTATCTTTTCCAAGAAAATCCCATAGACAGTATTAAAATGATAAAAGATATGACACTGAAAGATGAGGCCCTCAGGTCAGGAGGTTCAGCACACTATGAGGGGAAGAGCAGAGGATAACTACAAGTAGTGAAGTGGCTGGATAAAAGCCCAAAGGAAGCTGAGCTGCACATGTGTCTGGTGATGAAAGGAAAGCTCGATGCTGTAAAGATCAATATTGCATGGGAAAATAGAATGTAAGATCTATGAACTGGGACAGCTAGGTGGTGCACTAGATAGAGCACTGACCCTGGAGTCAGGAGGACTTGAGTTCAAGTCCAGTCTCAGATTAAAAAAAAAAAGATCTTTGAACCAAAGTAAGCTGGATGTGGTCAAACAGGAGAAGGAAAGATTAACATTAACATCTTGGATGTTGATGAGCTTAAATGGATAGGAATGAGTAAGTTTCATTCAGATGATCGCTACATGTACTACTGTGGGCAAGAATCCTTTAGAAGAAATGGAGTACCCCTCAGTCAGAAAAAGGATGAGAAAAGTAGGACTGGGGTATAATCTAAAAGATGATCAAATGGTAACTGTTCAAATCCAAGGCAGACTGTTCAGCATCACAGCAATACAAGTCTGCTCTCCGACCACTGATAATTTAGAGGCCAACATTTATGAGTTCTATGAAGACCTACAGCATCTAGAAATAATGCAATAAACGTGTCACAGTCATCATGGAGGATTCAAATGGTAATGTAGGAAATCAAAGGATAATTGGAATAACAAGCAAGTTTGGCCTTGAAGTACAAGATAAACTAGGTCAGAGATTGATAAGAGTTTTGTCAAGGTAACTCACTGGTCATAGCAAGCGTTCTTTTTCAACAGTTGCCTAAAAGGCAACTGTACAGAGGGACATCACCAGATAGTCAGTACTGAAACTATATTGATTACGTACTTTGCAGTCAAAGGTATAAAAGCTCTATATAATCAGTTAAGACAAGACGTAGAGCTGATTGTGGATCAGACCATGAGCTTCTTATTGCAAAATTAGACATAAATTGAAGAAAGTATGGAAAACTATCAGGCCATAAAGGTATGACCTAAATAACATCCTTCCTGAATACGAAATGGAAGTGACAAATAGATTTAAGAGATTAGATCTGGTAGATAGAATGCCTGGATGTAGACCATGGTTTGCAGTATTGTATAGGAGGCAGTAACAAAAAACATTCCCAAGGGAAAAAAAAGTTAAGAAAGCAAAATGGCTGTCTAATGAGGCTTTACAAATAGCCGAGGAAAAAGGAAAGGGATAGGAAAAGATATACCCAACTGAATGCAGAATTCCAGAGAACAGCAAGGAGAGATAAGAAGGTTTTCTTAAATGAGCAATGCAAAGAAATAGAAGAAAACAATGGAATGTGAAAGACAAGAGATAAGAGGAATATGATAAATGTATGCATGATAAAAGATAAACATGATAGTAGAACTATATAAGAAAGATCTTAATATTGCCAGTAACCATAATGGTGTGATTAATGATCTAGAGCCACACATCCTGCAGAATTAAGTCAAGTGGGCCTTAGGAAGCATTGCTAACAATAAAGCTAGTGGATGTGATGGAATTCTAGCCGAGCTATTTAAAATTCTAAAAGATGATGCCATTAAAGTACTTTACACTCAACATGGCAGCAAACTTGGAAAACTCAACAGTGACCACTGGATTGGAAAAGATCAGTTTACATCCCAATCCTAAAGAAGGATAATCCCAAAGAGTATTGAAATAACTGAACAATTGTGTTAATTTTCTACACCAGCAAGATTATTCTTAAAATTCTGCAATCTAGGCTTCAGCAATATATGAGCTGAGAATTAGCAGAAGTGCTGGCTGGTTGTCAAAAAGGCAGAGGAACTAGAGGCCAAATTGCCAACACTGGCTGGGTTATGGAGAAAGCAAGGGAGTTTCAGAAAAAAAAATCTACTTCTGCTTGATTGACTACATTAAAGCCTTTGACTACGTGGATCACAACAAAATGTAATATATCCTAGAAGAGATGGGATTGCCAGATCATCTTATTTGTTTCCTAAAGAACCTGTATGCAGGTCAAGAAGTAATAGTAATTCCCAAACTTGGAATAACTAATTGGTTTAAGATTGTGAAAGAAGTATGTCTAGGCTGTATACTGTCACCTCACTTATTTAACTTATATGCAGAGTACATCATGCAAAATGCCAAGCTGAATCAAAAGCCAGAATTAAAGTTACTGGGAGAAATATCAACAGCCTAGGATATGCAGATATCACTCTGATAGTAGAAAGTGAAGAAGAATTAAGAAGCCTCTTAATGAGGGTGAAAGAAGAGAGTGTAAAAGCTTGCTTGAAGCTTAACATTAAGAAAACAAAACAAAACTAAGGTCATAGCCACTGGTCTCATCACTTCCTGGCAAACAGAGGGAGAAGAAAGGGAAACAGTCTCAGATTTCATATTCTTAGGCTCAAAGATCACTGCAGGTGGTAACTACAGCCATGAAATTAAAAAATGCTTGCTCCTTGGAGGAAAAGCTATGGCAAATCTGTACAGCGTACTAAAAAAACAGAGACATCCTCTTACTGACAAAGTTCCATAAAGTCAAAGCAAAGTTTTTCCAGTAGTAATGTGTGGTTGTGAGAGTTGTACTATAAGGAAAGCTGAGTGCCACAGAATAGATGCTTTCAAATTGTGGTGCTGGAGAAGACTTTTGAGAGTCCCTTGGAAAGCAAGGAGATAAAATCAATCAATAATTAAATTAACTAAACTATTCACTTGAAGATCAAAGAAACTGAAGCTTAAATACCATGGCCACATAATGAGAAGACGGTACTCATTGGGAAAGACCCTGATGTTGGGAAAGATTGAAAGCAAAAGGAAAGGGGGGTGTGGCAGAGGATGAGATGGATAGATAATATCATGGAAGCAACAAACATGAATTTGGATAGACTTTGGGAGACAGTAAAGGACAGAAGAGCCTGGTGTGCTATGGTCGACAGGGTCACAAAGAGTCAGACATGAATGAATGCCTCAACAACAACAACTCGGTGAATGATCATGCATCTAAAAGACAGGTTTAAAGGGAAAGATAATAAACTCAGTTTTGGACATTTTACCATAGAACAGCCCTAGCTCTAAAGTTAATAAGTTAGTTCCTTTTCTTTTATATATCATGAAATAAGAGTTTAAAACCTCATACATAGATTTTAACATGCTTTTGTATTCACATTTTTTTGTTTCATAAGTAGCCAAGAGAACTTACTAGAGCTTATGTGCTCATAAAATAGAATCTTAACTTTGCTTCAAATGAACAAAGATAATTTGTCTCAGTCATTATATCCTATTTTATTGGCATACATTCTTTGAGAGGAAACTGATTTTACCTCAGTAATTATCAGATTGAGGAACATGGTATAATAAACAGAAAGCTGGCCTTGTAGTCAAGAAGATCTGGATTCAAGCTCTGCAGCTCACCTCTGCCAGCTATGTGATGCTAGGCAAGTCACTTAAGCTCTCATTAGCCCCAGGCAACTCTCAAGACTACTACTTGGGGAGATAGTGTGGATCTGCATTCCTAGAGAAAGTTTCTCACCTAGAGCTGCTTAGACCAATTAAATACTAGTCCAGGGGGGAGAAAGTTGTCAAAATCTATCACCTACTAGTTCAAAGAATAGGAAATAAGTATTCCCCCTCCCCTGCTAAAATTTGTCATTTAGGATATTGAATACGGGTAAAATTGACTTTAATGGTGAAATATTTATGTTGAGCAAATAAAGCTTTTTTTGTTTTATTGACAGGGCTTTGGAGATCCTTGAAGAAATTAATCTATCAATAAGGCGAAAAAATAATTTTAGTGAGGCAGCTTATAATAGATTGCTTAATAACAATCTTTCCCTGAAGTATTGCCAGACTGGTTATTTGTCATCTAATAATATGATTCCTGATGGATTTTATGATGCTGGTCGGGTAAGTGGCAGTACTATTTTTAACATATATTAATTTTTATTACTTTTTCTTAAATAATGGTGCTGTTACATCGCAAGTAGGTATTATGCTATTATAGTACAATTATATAATTTTTACCTACTTTATATTTTACAAAACTGAGATACAGAAATTGGCTTCTCATCTTTAACTTTGTCAGGCCCTGATAGCCCATCTTTTAGAATTTTAATGTACATTTGCTCACTTACTATCAGATTAAGAATAAACTTGGCTAAAGTTAATTTTAGAATTTAGTGCCAGCTTTAGAAAAAGAATTTCAAGTAGATTAATTTTTAATTTAAAACCTAATTAAGACAGAGACATATTGCTAGATTTTTGGAGAGAAAATCAATTATATGAGAAAGCATTTATAATTCAATAAATTTTTCCATAGAATATATAAGCAATACATAATACATTGTTGATTCTGAGAGGAATAGGTAACAAATCCCTACTCTGATGTCTCATCATGGTGTGGCAGAGATCATGAGTTCTTGAAGGCTATGTCGTTGGAGCCCAAGCTCTTGTGAAAGCACTGAAGTAAAACTTTAGTAACAAAATGTATCTGCTTCTTATGATCCAGCCTAGTGAAATATGGAGAGGGTCATCACCAGGAGACTAGCCACCTGGTGATGAATTTTTTAGCCAATACAACCCTTAAAATAAAGAAAAATGCAAAATGGCCTGTTTCCACTTCTGCAGTGATGGTGTCAGTGGTGGAAAAGGGAACAGAGGGCACTAAGAATTACACCAATTTTAAGACTAAGTTAAGAATGTTAACTTAGCTGATGGTGCTCTAACCATGGAATCATTGTCCAATGATGAGTGAGTGCCCACTAGAGGAACTGATCATACCAGTTTTGACGTTCTTAATATAAACTAAACCAGAAGACCTAAAAAAAAGTTGCAGCTAAATGAAAAGATGTCTCACAGGTTGTCCTGAGATTGGAGTTCATGGAGTAGGTTTTTATTTTGGACTGAGAGATGGTAAGAAACATCACTTTATGGGATATTCGGTCACCTCATACTGCAATACTTATGAAAAATATTTTAAGAAAGAACACTGTGAAAATTATTGTAGCTTATGTACCATATCTGTTGTACATGAAGAGGTTAAAAAGTTCTATGAAGAACTCTATAAGACCCTCCAAATTAAATCAACATGTAATCTGCTGCTTGTGACTTCAAAGGTGGCATTTGATCAGGACAATGAAAAATATATTAGAAAATATTCAACAGCAATAAGGAATGAGAGAGACCCATAAACTGTAGACTATATAAAAGACTATTTTATTTGAGAAGTGAATACGAAGATGTTGGATGTGTTGAACACTGAATAAACAACTAAAAATTAAATTGATTTATAGTATAATGAATAGGGAATTATGTTTTCCTGATATGAGTCATTCCTAAATCAGCTGTCTGCAATATAGTAAAAATACCAGCTTGGTCAACAAAGCTCAATATCAGTACAAAACTAGATGAAAGAATAAAGACATTGGAAAAAGACGTGGCACTCAACTAAAACACCTCCATGTTGGCCTCATAAAACAAGTGGATGAGGTGAAAATATGGGACATGAACAGAAACACAGACACATGCTTAAACAGAAAAAGGGCGTTAGTCAATTGCCATGAATAGACAAAACAAAAGAAACTAAAAAGCTTCCCAGTAAGCCAACACTTGACTTCCTTGCCAAGTAGAGAGATAATTCACTGATTTAGAAAAAAGAAAAAGAAAAACAAACAAAAACTAGTTTATAAAAATCTTATTGAAAAGGATGGGCCAAGCAGAATTATCTCAAAAAGTAGAGAGAAACAGTAGTAGGCAAAAACCAGTTTAAATAAAGTTTGGCAAGTCATCCGGGAATATTCAAGAATAAAAGTGAAAAGACAACAAATAAAAGATGGAAAAAATCTGCAGAATTTGGATGTTTTTGTTTTTAATGACAAGCACTTTTCATTATTGAGAAGAGAGAAAGCATCACCCTCAGTCTCTTAATAGCATAGCCCCAAAAGTGTTTATAAGAGTAGGTAACAATGGCTCTAGAACAAAGACAAGAAAAACTTCTGGATTTGACAAAGGATGTAGGGGAGACCAGTGCTGAAGGTGATAGTGCTGTGAAGGCATTGAGGGTTTGGTTCATGAGTTACCTTAAAGAGGGAAAGATACTAAAGGCATTCAAAAGAACCCAACTAGCCCTTTTTAATAAAAGAGGAGGCAACTACAAAACCATCCTCAGCTACTCGTTGATAAAACTTTACTATCAGTATAGTATTGAATAATGAGAATAACGTATATACACATTAAGTATGTTGTAGGAAACAGGCATAACAATATGCCCCAAGTGAATACATCTTTACTGTCATACAACTGATTGAAAGATATAGAGAATATGAGCTCTCACTGTGGTGATTATTTATTGATCACAAAAAAGTTTTAATTTGGCAGAACAAAACCCTTTAAAGGTTCTCTTCCAACAAGGTATATCCAATATACATCAAAATTATTAAAAGATGTCTTGAAAGACATAGTAACAGAATCTTGTTCAATAGCCCTCTGATCATTAAGGTCAGATTAGGCATACTGTGCGGACATATGCTCTCCAAAAGGTGCTGCCAGTATCATGGCAGAGATTCCAAATCAGAGAGGATGTTTATGGATGATATTGTTCTGGTTACATCAAGCTCTAGAAAACTGCAGAGACTCCTGGATAAGAAGCAAAAGGATTTGGCCTAATTATGTCCATGGGAAGAACCCAGTGGATGAAGAACATCTATTGTTTACCTAGACTTATGAGTAGTGATATGGCCAACCCATAGCAGTCATCTGGTTATGTTCACACACACACACACACACACACACACACACACTCGCACACACATACACACACATCCTAGCCCTTGGAGATGGGAAATGGTGGAGTTTCCATAACACCAAACCTCTCCATTAAAAGAAAGCTTATATTTTTAATACCAGTACTTCACCAGCATTGTATAAATGGAGTTAACTCCATTTATAATCTACAAAGAAGCAGTTTTCCAGCTCAGGGACAAGCATCATAACATATGGGATAGAAAGGTGCTTGGGAATCAAGGTGGCCTCAGTACATCTTAGATTTGCATTTTGTCTCCACCATTAATAATAATAGCTAGCATTTACTTAGAACTTATTATGTGCCATATACTGTGCTAAGTAATCTACAAATATTATCTCACTTTATCCTAACAACCATCTTGGGAGATAGGTACTGTTATCTCTATTTTACAGACGAGCAAACTGAGGCAGGCAGAGGCTAAGTGACTGTAGCGCCAACGCAATATTTACAACACCTATGATCATGGTAAAGACCATGACTATAAATATTGCATGATGTTCGATCACAATATATACCAGATTTTCCAGGTAGAGGACAGAACTGAGGCATTTATTTAGACACCAGAAAACTGAATTCTAAAGCCAGTAAGCAGATTCCATAACAATACTAAAGATACTCAGAAGCCATAATAACACTGAAAGCCACAGTATCCTTCAGCCTTTGGGATATGGATTACAAAATGTATGGTAAAAAAAAATATGACGGGCTGGTTATATTATGAGAATGAGGAATAGGCTTTCCCTACTTTCATGTATCTTCATGATGTCAAGAGAAAATAAAGAAGGTTCCTGAGATATTGGACAACTCCTTTTCTTCCTCCCTCAATTTATGAGTAACATAGGAGAGGTGTTGGATGGCAGAAGCATAGGTTGCGATCTGTCATGATAGTAGGGAAAACCCCTATTAATAATGGTATCACAGATCCATTTGAAAACTTGAGGCAGATAAAAATTAAGTCTTTGTTTCCCAAAGATTATATTAAAATATGTAAGCTTGTTCCTGAAGTTTACATGTTTGATGTTTTATGTAGATCAGATACTTGTAATGAATTTATTTTAACTTATTTAAATAAATAAAAACTGAAACATATACATATACACATAGATATATATGTGTGTGTATGTGCATATAGATATATATCACCATACTTAATATTTGCTAAGGTAAGGAACTTATTTTAAGGTCTTCTGTCAGGAAGCCATTTGATTCAGGACAATCCCTCCAGGAAGATTAAAGCCCACGTTACCCAACTTGGAGGCTCAGTTACTTTCTTTAAAACAAACTGCCATCTTTCTTGGTTGTTTGATAAAATGTTTAATTAAATTTATTGTTTAAAAAACGAATCTAGGTCTTCACGTTAGCCTTTTACAATCCTTTGAGGAATTTTGCCATTGGCTGAAGGTTTTCATTTTAAAAACATCTTTTTCCTCTAGGTATTTGTGCTCTTTGAAAAATGAGATCAATATGTCTCATCTTTGGCTTATTTTGCAGATTAACCCAGGCACAAAACTTCTGACTTTAAAGGAGTTTGCTTTACAAGGACCAACTGATCGGCGTGCAATAATCTTGATTAATAGTAAACCTGTGTGAGTCACTTTTAGAGTCTAAGAATTGTTTGTTCTGATTTGTTTTTTCATCCGTTATGAACATATAAATATGTTTTCCCAAATAGGCTGTTGGTTGGGGGAAAAGAACTTTTTGTGCTACTTTTATTTTTTTTCCAGAGCTAGGGTTTCCTGATGGAAAGAACTAGTTTTGTTGTATGTAACTTGCGACCCTGACTCCTGATGGAGAAATTTGCCAGGTTCATTTGTTAGCACATCCAAGAAAATGAATATGGACTGAATTCATAACCTAGAATAAATAAGGCAATTGGGAATGTAAGAAATACAGTGCATATTTCCCTTCCTTTACAAACTTTTGTTGATTATTTCTATAGATGCTGGTATTCTCTTATCCTACAGAGGGCAGGAACAGTAAACCAAGGCATAAATGGTTAAAAGCAGGCAAAATTTAGTCAATTCTAATTCTTTGGGGGCAAATTTCTGTAGGTCTAATGATTTTTAAAACTTACTGCAGAATTGTTAGCAATCATGGCTAATAGCATTGTCATATCGATTGTAATACCAAAGAGCTCTTTAAAATGTGAGTTATTATTAATTATTATTAAATAACTTATTATTCATCATCATTATTATACTAACTTGAAGATTACAAAGAACCTTAAGAGTTTGATGTATCTTTATTTCTTAATAAAATGGGAATTTAAGCCCCCTCTTCTTGTCCCTGCCATGGAGAGGACCGCAGTCTTCTTGCGGGAGGCGAGGGGGGCAAGAATAAGACTTCCTGTTCCTTCCCTCCCCAAAAAAGTGGGAATTCAATCATTCATTCATTCAATTAATAGTTCTAAAATCAGAGAGACAGCCAAGCAGCACGTTATGCAATAGATTTTGAGGTGGTTTTTTTTTTTTACTCTATTAATGTAAAGAACAACATTTGTAGGAAGCACCCTGCCCTGGAACACCTCCAAGAGTATAATCTCATTTACTTTCTATTAGTTTTAAATTGAATAACCTTTAATTGTTCAGTCACCAATAATCATATGCAGAACTCCAAAATGCTAGAATGCAACTAACGCCTAAATCCTTCTAATTATTTTTTAAATCAAAGGTCTTAGGAAAATTGTAAGAACTTCATCTATAATTTTGATGGAAACTTTTCTTTTTCTAAAAAAAATTCCAACATGACTAAGTACTAGGGTCTTTCACATTTGTTGTTATATGTTTCATCCTTGCAAAGCTTCATAAAATTGTTTTAACACATCACTGTTCAAATTCAGCATAAGCAAAAGGACTTTCTTTCCTCTCGGAAGAAATTGTTGTGTGTTTCATGGGACCAAAGCCAATACTGTCAAATAAATGACTTCATTTGTATATAATTTTAAATGTGTGAAATTTCAGTTCTCCACCTTCTACTACAGAAGATAAGGTGTCAGAATCTGTTTCTGGACGATCTTCTTCACAAAGAAAAGGGAGAACCAGGTAGGAAGAAGTATTTTGTATTCCAGCATTTTCCCTCTACATTCTGGACTACAAAATTTACTAAAACCAACCTCATCTTTTTATAATCTTCCACTTTTACTCTGCATGACAGTTGATCTCAAAGTTGTCATTATAGGCATATACTTTGAGGGATTCATTATTTCATCTGTTTGGAGATGAATTCAGCAACTCCAATTCCCCTTCACCAACTTCGATGACAACCCTTTTATGCTTTCATACTTGGGTCTGCTCTCACCCATGTTGTCTCAGAAGCCCTCGACAAAACTTCTCAATGTTTTGGAGACCTTGCTCTGTTTCTGTTTTATTTGTTATAGGGTCTTCACGGACTTGTTTGTTTGCTGTCTCTCATTCTCATTATATGGCTGGTCTATGTTCTTTCTGGGTCATATGGTCAATATGGTCATAGGGTCATATGGTCAATAATGTTTTTTACATCACTTCTCACATGCAAGTTATCACTGGAATATTATTTGTATTAAATAGATGCGCCGTTGTGGTCAGAAACAGTGTAATAGCTTTTAAATCACCGAAAAATTGTTTGTTTGTGTTTTTAAGCAGTAAGCCCAATCCATTTTCTTATTCATTCCAGGCCCAGCTCATCCACTGGCAGTGCTTATACAAGCTAAAGGTAGATAGGTAGATAGGTAGATAGGTAGATAAGTAGATAGGTAGATAGGTAGATAAGTAGATAGGTAGATAGGTAGATAGATAGATGATAGATAGATAATGTATATATTCATAGATATGTATATATAAACATACACATAGATAGATGACAGATTTACAGACCAATTCAGCAGTCTGGTAATACAGATGCATTTCAAAGTATAAGTAACATATTTTTCATCCACTTTGTTTTCGCAGTGGATGATTTGACCAATCTGTTTTGTCATGGATTTTGTTGGGGAGGTTTTGTAGTATAGCACATTCAATAAGATATCATATGCCAATAAGACTGTTTCAGAGAACCTTGCTGTCAACAGAAAATAAAATAGATAACATCTTTTTGTTTAGATTTTATGAAACACATCTTCTTAAAAATAAATTTCATTCAACCTACATCAACAAATATATAAACAAAAACAAAGGGGAAAATGTGATTTGTGTAACTGTGCATGTAGTCGTAAGTCTTTGTTATGTATAGTCTGTTTATTAATGTATTCACTAATTTAAATAAAATAATAACAAATTTCTTGTTTCTGTACTCCTTTCTGAACTTCTTTTTCTGTATGTTTATCAGAAATTTGTTGCAGGACGTCTTCCACGACATTGGCAAACACCTTTGGTGAACATACATCTCCCTGTTTAACATTTTGTTTGATGTCAATGAGTATATGTAATTGAAATGTGTATATATATATGTAGATTTATGTGGGTGAATTGAAATGAGTACATGTGAATTGAAACTGGTTTGCTTTTCTATAAATAACAGAAAAATATGTGTATCATTTTAGCATTGGGCTAGCATCTTCTACAGATGAAAAGTCAGAATCTGGTCAAACTACTACCTCTTCTAGCAAAAGTTTCATTAAAGAAAGAGTATCAAGGTATGAATACTTAATTTCCTAATCAAATTATAGTAAAATGTTGATTATCCAGCATTTTGGGGAAATGGGTTGTTTTAGAAGAGGAAATTTTGGGAATAAAGCTCAAACTTGGGCATTTCAATAGCTTTAGGGGCTACTCATGTGAGTTTATTTTTTTGTCTTTCATCTCTCCCAAAATCATATGTACAGACACATCTGTCCTAAGACTATGCCTTCCATGGCTACTGTAATGTAAGCTGAGTTTTTCCACTCCCCCCCTCACATGCACACTCCCCATATACTCAAACATACTGAGTAGAGGTGTCCTAAGTCTGCCTTCCAAGGCTCCTGAGGTGTATATGGTTGTTGCTCTGTCTTCCAGACCACCAAGTTGCTCCTCCTGTGTTTGTGACTGACCTTTGTCTCCATTCTTAGTGTCTGCGGCTCACCAGACACGTTGATGTTTCTAATGTGCTTCTGTAGACCCTAATGTTTCTCAAGCTGCTTCTGGTCTTGACTGCATTTCATTTTTTCTCTGCTTTGCTATTGTTGCTTCTTTTGTTTTCTGTCTTCACTTCTTCACTTTCACACCAAATATCAAGGTGTCAGACAGGAGCTCTGGATTTTGGCCAGTATTCTTGCAATACTTGGCATTCAATTATCTTTCCAAAATACTATCACTACTCTTTCCTGTAGTTATAGATGCTGGTTACTTGCTATGTCTCCTTCTTAGATCCTTCCTTTTTGAAAGTGTTTCCTCAATTGCCCCAAACTGTATTTTAGCTTTAGTCAAAAGGTTGCTGTGTAAACGTTCCATGTAAGCTTCTTTGCTTTATTGTAATCCTCCTTTTTCTACAGTTAGTGTTTTAAGTTCGGATTTGCATTCCAGTCTTCCTACACCAAGCTGCATCTATTTTTAAAAAAATAATCTTTTATTTGTTTTTTAGTTTTCAACATTCATTTTCACAAGATTTTGAGTTACAAATTTTCTCCCTGTCTTTCTCCTACACCCCACCCCAAGATAGTGAGCCTACTGAATACCTCTTCTCCCAATCTGCTCTCTCTTATATACTCTCCCACCCGTGGCCCCAACTTTATAGTAGGGTAAAATGGAATTCTATACCTTAGTACCTATATATCCTTTTCCGCAGTTGCATGTTAAAAAAATTATTTTTAACATTTGTTTTAAAAACTTTGATTTCCAGATTATTTCCCTTCTTCCCTCCTTACCCACCCTCACTGGGAAGACAAGCAATTCAATATAAGTTGTATATTTATAGTTACACAAAACGTTTCCATACTAGTTATATTATGAAAGACCAACTATATTTCCCTCCATCCTATCCTGTCCCCCACTCATTCTATTTTCTCCTTTGACCCTATCCCTTTTCAAAACTGATTGCTTCTAACTACCCTCTCTCCCCCAGTCTGCTCTCCCTTTTATCACTTCTCCCCCTCTTATCCCCTTTCCCATACTTTGCTGTAGGGTAAGATACACAATTGTGTGTGTGTATGCAATTCTTTCCTTAAGTCAAATTCAATGAGAGTAAGGTTGACCCATTCTCTTTCACCTTCCTGCTCTTTCCCTCCACTGTAAAAGTCTTCTTTTGCCTCTTTTATATGAGATAATTTACTCTATTCTATCTCTCTCTTTCTTCTTCTCCCATTATATTCCTCTCTCACTTTTTGATTTTTTAGATTTCATCCCTTGCTCTTCAACTGATCCTGTGCCCTGTCTACATATACATGTACACACATACACACACTCACATATGTATTTATACACACATACACCTTCCTATACACACACATATATATTCCCTTCAACTATCCTCATATTAAGAAGTCTGAGTTATAATAATCATTTTCCATGTAGGAATGTAAATAGTTCAACTTTAATAAGTTCCTTATGAATTCTTTTTCTTGTGTACCTTCTCATGCTTCTCTTGTTTCTTGTATTTGAAAGTCAGATTTTCTGTTCAGCTCTGGTTTTTTCATTAAGAATACTTGAAAGTCCTCTATCTCATTGAATGACCATATTTTTCCCTGAAGCATTATACTCAGTTTTTCTGGGTAGGTGATTCTTGGTTTTAGTCCTAGCTCTTTTGACCTCTGAAATATCATGTTTCAAGCCCTTTGATCCCTTAATGTAGAAGCTCCTAGATCTTGTGTTATCCTGATTATGTTTCAAATTGTTTTTTCCTGACAGCTTGTAATATCTTCTCCTTGACCTGGGAACTCTGGAATTTGGCTATGATATTCCTAGAAGTTTTCTTTTGGGGATCTTTTTCAAGAGATGATTAGTGAATTCTTTCAATTTCTATTTTGCCCTCTGGTTCTAGATTATTAGGGCAATTTTCCTTGAGAATTTCTTGAAGGATGATTTCTAGGCTCTTTTTTGATCATGACTTTTAAATGATCTCTCCAGCATCCATTTTCTAGATCAGTGGTTTTTTCCAATGAGATATTTCACATTGCCTTCTATTTTTCATTTGTTTGGATCTGTTTTATAGTATCTTGATTTCTCACAAAGTCATTTCTCATAAAGTCATTAGTTTCCATTTGCTCCAGTCTAATTTTGAGGAAATTATTCTCTTTAGTGAGTTTTTGAAATTTCTTTGCCATCTGGCAAATTTGGCTTTTTAAGGCATTCTTCTCCTTGTTGACTTTTTGGGCCTGTTTTGCCATTTGAGTTAGTATATTTTTAAGGTTTTATTTCCTTAAATATTTTTGGGGTCTCCTTTAGCAGGCTGTTGACTCGCTTTTCATGATTTTCTTGCATCATTCTCATCTCTCTTCCCAATTTTTCCTCCACTTCTCTTATTTGATTTTCAAAATCCTTCTTGAGCTCCTTCATTGCCTGTAACCAGTTCATATTTTTCTTGGAAGCTTTTGATGCAGGAGTTTTGACTTTGTTTTCTTCTCCTGGTTCCACATTTTGATCCTTTTTGTCCCCCAAAAAAGGATTCTATGGTCTGATTGCACTTTCTCTGCTTGCTCATCTTGCTGTCCAATGACTTGACTTTTGAGCTCTTTGCCATAGTAGAACTCTGGTTTTTGCAGCTGCCAGAGCTATGAGGAGTACGCCCTCTCTACAGCCACCACAAACTCTGGCACAGTGGTGTTTCTCAACCACTGCCCAAGACTGCAACTCAGATTCAAGCAGGTCAAAGCAAGAGTGATTATCCTCTGAATGGTTGCTTGGTCCCCTACAATCTGCAGGCCAGGACCTCCAGAGGTAGCCACGCAGCAGCAGCTATAGCAACTACAGCCACTGTGCCACCATCTCTCACTTCAGGGGCAGGGGCTAGACCAAGCTCTTCACTCCAACAGAGTTCCCTACTGACCTTTTACTTTCTCTTTGGTGTTTATGGGTTGAGCAATCTGGAAACTGCTACAGCTGCTGGTGATTCACTCTCCTGAAGTCTGCTCTGGCTGGTCTGTGCCACTAGTCAGGGCTGCCCCAGCTCTGGACCTGTGCAGCTCACGTGGGACTGCTCAGCCCCCAGTCTGGTACAATAGACCCTTCCTGTCCACCTGCCAGGCTGCCTTCAGTGGAAGATTTGTTTCTCTCACTTTATGGGTTCTGTAGCTCTAAAATTTGTTAGAGTCATATATTACAGGTATTGGAGGTGGTGGAGTGGGATCTCAAGCAAGTTCCTGCTTTTATTCTGCCATCTTGCTTCTATTTCTTTCTGAAGCTCTCCTCTTACAATGCATCTTCCCTATTTCTATGTTGCTGTTGATATGTCTCATTTGTCCTTTTATTTCCAGGTTCTAGAAGTGGGTCCAATATGCTTGACTCCTTTTGAGTCAAAGAAGTACACAGAGTTTTCTTCTCCAAAGAGGTTGCACATAGCCCTGTTTTTATAGTAGTTTGTTCTCACAATCTTGGAGAACATTTTTCTGACCATATGTTAGTCAACTGATCTATTTAACCTCAGCAAGATAAAGCCTGTCTCCACCTCTTTCTTACATCATTCTCCAACTGAAAAGTACTCCAAAGCTGGTTAGCCCCATTTCCCCTTTGCTATGACAATTGCATTTTACATGTCTTTGTTCCACTCCAAACTCCAAAGCTGCCTCCTACTTCTACTGAAACGATCACTTTATACAAGTCCTAATATTTCTTGTATCCACCATTTCATTCCTTTGCAGCATGAGAAGGACAATAATCTGAAGTGGAATCACCATGGTTCTTCTAGTGGTTCTGAATCTCCACGTCCCAACTAGCAGTATGATACTGGAAAATCAATTAACTTCTCTGGGCCTCAGCTTTTCAGCTAGAAAAAGGGGGAATGGGAATAGACTAGAAAATGTCTAAGGCCCCATTTCATTCTAATAGTCCATAATTCTGTGAAATAAATTCAAACTGTCTCTTATCTGACTCTCACATGACCCTCTTTACTTCCATGAAGTTGAATGACCATATCTTTGTGGCTAGGTTCACACCAATTGAACCACACTTTGGGTCCCTACCCTGTACCCCCTGGCTAGGCATCTTTTCTCTTCTTTTCATGAAGTGAGGAGGCACAATGAACCATCTTTTTTAAGAGTCTACTTCTTCTCCCAATGACTAGATAAGGCTTCTCATTTTCTTTGAGCCTCTTCTCCTCTTGGAACTTTTGTGAAGAGTAGAATCTATCTTCTTTGTGATCTCCTTCCATTAACCTGCCAGTGTTTTAGCTTCTTCCTGTCGTCCTTCCCTTTCAGTGCTCCTGTTGGCAGATGGTAGTTAGCCGAAGCCAGAAGGAAAAGGCTTACGGTTTTAGAAAGACAAGCTCGCACAGATTCATCGCTGCTGCTCTCCCTGCTGAATTTCTTCTTGCAGCTTCCCTTCTTCCAACAGGTTTTCCATGGCTGGTGCACACATGTTCTCAGTATGCTCTATTTCTTGACCTAACTAAATTGCTCCCACATCTTTGCATCCCCTTGTTTTCTTCCTCCTCACCAGCAACTGTCATGATATTGCCTCATGAACATCAGGGAAGTATGTTTGTTCTCACAATCACTCTGTGAGGTAGGTGGGGTATGAATTAGAATTCTCATTCTGTGCATGAAGAAGCTAAGCCATAAAGAAATTAAGAGATTTGCCCAAGGCCACAGAGATGTTTAGTGACTGAATTAGAACGAGCCTTGACTCCTTAGTCTGATACTCTTAGCATTTCAATATGTTACCTGATCATTATTATCACAATGATTTGTGGCTAGAGAAAAATGAGGGGAGTTTGCATATATAACCCATCGCCAACAGAAAATCTTCATTTTGTCATATAAAAGGAAAGGGAAATTTTAAATCTGTAAATGTCTAGATGAAATTTGGTATCTAAAAGTCTTTCTTAAAGTCAAGTTCATCCAACTTTAATTATTCTACCTGACTTCAGTGTTTTAGAAAATTGGGGCCACATGGCCACATTTGGACATTGTGAAATTTACGTCAGTTATTTATTATATTTTAGTAAGATTTACTTTCAACTTTAACAATAACTAGGTGCTGATATTATTCCTCAGTACTGTACTATGCTAAGTGCAAAAATGTTCATGTTGACATTTGAATTTTAAGAATGTGATAACTTTGTGTAATAGATTAATAAAATAGTAATGGAGCTATAGACTCAGAGTTATAAAAAAACCTGGGACCTTTGAGGCATTTTTTAACCATTAAGTTTTTCTTAAATGGGTTGTTGGGCCAATCTCTTTATCACTAGTCTGGCTAAGCAGGCCTCCCTAACATTCTAGAACTTGATGTAATTGGCATGATATCATGATGTACAAATAGGAGAATCTGGAGGACCTCCCTGCCTATTAGGGATCCCTCTTTCATTTGGACCTTGCACACCATGCCCTCCATGATAAGGATGAACACTGTTGACAAGTCTTTGTTTTTGCCTTGTTTGACAGTAATAATAAAAGGGCTGTTGAATAGTTCATCTCTGTAGTTACTTCTATGAAAGAATTTTTATGAGTTTAACTTATAAATGAGAAACACTGTGTTGGAGGAGAACTTTTTAAGGCTGCATTTTGCTCTACAAAACCAAGTGGGGGTTTTGTGCATTGAGTATGAGCAACAAACAATAAATACAACTGGATCTTGTATTCTCTGTACTTTGTAATCAGTCATGTGGCTGAACATGTGATCCACTATAGTGACTCATTTGAGAAAGGCCTACTATTCTTTTTTTCTTATTTTCTTTGTGGAGGAAACATTGACTTATTACTTCCATTTAATATCTAATTGTTTTTCTGCCAATTTCATCTACGAATGCTCCTGGAAAGGAAGATGTGGCTCATTTGGGTTTTGTTTTTTAGATTTGTTTTGTCTTCTGCTGCTTTTCACTGTTATATAAGGCAACACTGTGTTTATAATCTACCTTTCCTCCATGGCGCCTTACAAATAAGTTTACGTTCTGAACCTTTGGTGTCTACCCTTGTCATCTCTCTCTCTCTCTCTGCCTGATAAGGAGACCACATATTTCCTGAATTCTTTTGGCCTTCTTTTAGTGATTGCTCTGTCGGAAATGTTATTGATTATCTGGGTCAATAGCTTTATCTTTTCTCATTTCCTAATTTTCAGAATCAATGGCTCAATAGATTATGTTGAAGCTCTACAGTTGTTCTAGTCATTCCCTTCTATTTTTTCTTTTAATTTAAATTTGACTCTGAACTTTGTCAAGGGTTTTACTTCATGCAAACATCTCATGCTGATTTAATGTCCACATAAATGACCAATAATTTCATTTCTGTTCAGACACAGTGCATTTCACCTTTTTGTAAATTTGTTTGGGACTAACCAGATAAACGACCTCCCAGTGCCTTCAGGGCAAGGAGCGTCATGCAGGTGGGAGACTTTTGAGCAGTCTATAAGTTTCTTAAAAACTTTTTTCGTTTTCAAACCTGAGCCAGATTGGCCAACACTTTCTTTCATTCCTACCTCAACAAAGTTCCCAGTATCAAGATCATAGATTTTGATGTTGCAGGAATCTCAGAGGCCATAGAATAATACATTTGGAGCTTTTCTAGTCCAACTCCCTCTCTTACAAATGAAGAAACCAAGGCTTTAACAAGGCTAACTAACTTACCCAAGATGATGCAAGTAGTAAGTAGCAGAGTCAGAATGTGAACCTGGATCTTCTGACTCCAAAGCCAGTGCTCCTTCCACTAGACCTCTGCCTCCACCATATTTTTTATTTATTTTGGATAACTGGAGAGTTCTCTACCTTTTCATGCATTGCAATAGCTGTTAGTGCATAAGCTGTAATTAATTTTATGATTTTTTTTTGTCTATGTGCATTGTATAACATTTCCAGTTGAGATGGCCAAATGTCCCATGAAATGGTGTTTCTGGAATGGAACAGACAATGAAATATGTTGCTGCAACTCCTGATTTGACTTTCCTAGAAAAGCCATCCTTTCATTATTTGCAGCCTCCTTTTGTCTTCATTCATTTTGAGACTATCATAGATTTATACAAATCCATATGAAATATACTGTAAACCTATGCCACAAAAAATTCATTTTCTACCCAGAAATCCAAACTAACAGAAGATATTTTTACAAGTTTCTTATGGTAATTTCATTCCTACCACATACTTATTGAGAGGTCATAAAACGTTTTTTAAAAGCATGCTACTGAAGTGGTAGCATGATTTATTAAAAAAAAAAAGAAAAGAAAAGAAAAGAAAAAGAACCCTGATTGAAAGCCAGAAATCTTGAGTTCTAATTCTGGCTCTTCTGCTAACTAGCTTTGTGACCTTGGGCAAATTAGCTAACTCTCCTGGGCCATTAGTTTCTTTATCTGTAAAAAGAGGTATTTTGAACAAATTAATAATTAGTGTCCCTTTCACTTCTAAAATACCACTGTTCTATTATCCTAAATATTTTTAATTCAAATACTTTCCCCAAAATTTTATGTGACACGGATATCAGAAAATGTGAAGATTACATGAAATATGTATTTAAGCAAACAGGCTTTGAAATATGTTTCTTAACTTTAATGTCATAAAAGTTTAATATTCTATATCAGTATCTTGTTTTGGTTTTAACTATATGGCTAATTAAATAGATTTTTAGTTCTACTGATAAGGAAACAAGATGAAAATGAGTAAATATAGTTTCTTAGGCATTTAGTTATTTATTGGGCATGACAGCAAAAGCCTGAATGTATTGACATGCAAAGCTCTGGTTTAGATGATTCAGCATTATACGGACTGGTATAATTTGCTCCCCCCACCCAAAGATGCCTTGACTAACATCATTTTGTAATACTGTCATTAATGTGTTCTAACCAATCTCCTTCTTAAAGTTGGGGCTTCCATATAGCAGATGCTAAGATTGTTTAAGTATACTAAATTCATTACTGTATCTTGCCTTGGTGCTATCTTTCTCATCTCCATTAAGAAAGTATTATCCATATCAACATTTTTGTTGTTGAGTCGTTTCAGTCATATCCAACTCTTTATGGTCCCATTTGGGGTTCTCTTGGCAGAGGTACTGGAGTGGTTTGCCATTTCCTTCTCTGGTTCTTTTTACATATGAGGAACCGAGGCAGATGGGGTTAAGTGACTTGCCCAGGTTCACACAGCTAGTCCAAGGCCAGATTTGATTCAGGTCTTCTGAACTCCAGGTCTAGCTCTCTATCCACTGTGGTACCTAGTTTTCCCTCTGTTACCACAGGGCATGTTTAATACACTGCTATAACAACATAGAAGGGCAGCTAGGTAGAACAGTGGATAGAGCATCGAGCTTGGGATCAGGAAGACTCATCTTCATGAGCTCAAAGGCAGCCTAAGACACGTACTAGACAAACACAACAATAGCCTATTCAAATCCTAGCCACCTCTGAGTCTCATTTTAGATCTCATCTCTTCCATCAGTCCTTCTGTTGCAGGAACCACACTGGCATACCCAGGACAACCGCTAGCACAGGTTCTTAGATCTGCTTTACTAAAAAAGACAACTCTTTAAGGGCTCATCCATCTTTTTTTAAAATTGCATTCTCTAGTTCTGAGGAAAAATCAGCACCCTGAACTTCAGAGAAAATAATAAGCAGAGAATTAAAGACCAATAGACAGGGCTTCTAACTGTCTTAAAAATTAGTATAGATCAACAGATAGATCTAACTGTCTAACCAAGACAATACATATATAGTTACCAGAGAGAGAGGCACCAATATCTGGGTTTTCTCAAAGCTGGAGGGCTCCTTAACAGCTACCCAGAGTCTCATCTAGTCAAATCATAAGAACACTCTGCCAATGAGTCCTCCCCAAACCAAAATGCTAACCTCAGAGTATATATACCCATTTTAAAGCCAGAAGCCATCACAACCCTAATCATAATGCCTAATTAGAAATTAACAAAAGGTCTTCCTACAAGCAAGCCTCCCCTAAGGAAGCTTCCCTTAAGGGATGGGAAAGATCTTATATCCCATTAACATTACACCTTTGAGAAGAACTATCCGAAATGATCTCCCCTTCTCACCTCTCAGAGCACTTGGCAGCACCATCCTTCTGATATCATGTAATTCCTTGTATTGCTACCCTGTTGTCTGATTTATATATCTTTATGTCCCCCACAGCCCCTTGTACATAATAGACACCCAATAAATGTTGGCTAATGATAATTAAAGAGAGCAAGAGATTAAAACTGTTGTAATTATAAATAGTTTGGATCCTGATAAATGTAAATTTACAAAAGAAACTAATTCCTTTGAGCCATTAAATTCCTCA
Organism: Pseudocheirus occidentalis; assembly: GCA_028646575.1. Classification (NCBI taxonomy): domain Eukaryota; kingdom Metazoa; phylum Chordata; class Mammalia; order Diprotodontia; family Pseudocheiridae; genus Pseudocheirus; species Pseudocheirus occidentalis. Next base: position 48,473,593 of record CM053597.1, read on the forward strand.
TTTTAAACCTTCCTTACATCTTCGGGTGTTTCTACTGGCAAGATCTCTTCAAGAAGAGGGCAAAAGAATAGGATTCTTTAATCATAGACTGATTCCTTCCTGAGAAATTAATTTAAAAGATAAGATTTTAAACAGTTCTAAGTGATAGCTATTTTTAATACTGAAGTCATTATTGATATAATTGGATGACCTGCTTTGGAAACTAACCCAGTAGTAATACTTTTATTTATAGCTGTAAGAAACTCAAATTTATGAATTCTAATAAATTCTCTCTCTATTCATGAGCTAATAAGACATGGCCTCAAAAGGATTCACATTTCTCTGAAGTGGAGATCCTTGGCTTACACAGCCCTTTCCTATTTCCATATGCAATGAACTCAGTGAGATTTGTTTCCACTTTATGCTATATAGGTGTCTATAAGTAAGTTATATAAATCAGCCCTTCTAATTTTCCTTAAAACCTATCTGTTCATCTTAGAAATTTGGTGTATTAACCCTTTACAAGCTCTATAATGATTACACAGAATTGAACTTTCAAAATTATATATTTTATTTATTTGATGGGTTATGTTCCACTTTAAAAAACAGATTAATGGGAATGCTTTTCTAGTACAATTTTTAAAAAATGCTTACTCACATAACCTTTGACTTGATTATTTTTTGTGGGTCATTGGCTTTCAGTGAAATAAAGCTTCCCCACCCCCAATATAGGATAACTTCTCATTGATCCAGCTAACATTTATTTAAGTGTTTATTTTGTACATTGTAGTTGAAGGTATAGTCATAGATTGCCTGCCTGTTTATCTCAGGGCCGGCCTAGAAAAATTGAGAGAACTTTATCACCAGGTTGGGGAAAGGGTGAAGGATTTTCCGCTACAACAACTCTCAGACACTAGAGAGTTATTGAGAACTTGCTATCTCTATTAATAGAAATGTCAATACCAAAGAAATTATAGCTCCCATAAGTATTAGTAAGCACAAAAAAGACTAAGTTAAATGAAGAGAAATGTATAAAGTTTAGGTGATACACAATACAGTCTTTTCATCTGTGTAATTTATAATCTAGTATGTGGATAAGAAATATATATGTATATATATACACACAGACAACTATGATGCCCAATATTATAAGAAAAATTCATGTATTGGAAATAGGACAAAATACAATGTAAGACCCAAGTGTGAAGTCATTGCCACCCAGGAAGTCAAAGAGATGACATCTGAGCTGTTCTTTAAAGATTGCATTGGAATTCAAAGGGTGAAATGTGAAAGAAGGGCTCTTCAGAGAATTATGGATCACAGAGCTGGAAGAAACCACAGGGTCACTGGGTCCGACCCGCTCAAGTCACAGATGAGGAAGATGAGGCCTATAGACAGGAAGTGGCTTGCTGGAGGCCATAAAGGGAGTAAGATGAATCCATGTCTTGCTCCAGAGGGCAGACTATTTTACTTAGAAAGCCACGGCCAACACTTGTTACTCAGAATATGGTCCCCTAGCCCCACGTAATCTAAACAGCTCATGTAAATATGATTTTCTGTTTCCTCTTTCCATGCACCCGCAAACAGTTTTATCTGACACAATTTGACACAATGAACTACATATACTAACTGGCTTGAAGGGGATTCAGGAAAATGGAAAAATTAAACGAAGCTGAATCCAGTTGGACCTAACATCCAACAACTAGTTTTAAGATATTTTTTCCCACTTTTTTATCTGGTCGTTTTACTGTCATACAGGCCTTATTATAGACAAGCACATTCATGCATACAAATGTGCGCACACAAATGTAGTCAGTTTCCCCCTCTTTTCCTGGGCCTGACCTTCTAGCACTACTGAAGGGAGTTAGGAGTCTGATGGATAGTGGCAGGTTCCAGGACAGAAATAATCCACAATCATTTACCAAGTACTTACACCGAATCCTGGGAATACAAAGAAAAAGGGAAAGCAGTTCCTGTCTTCAGGGAGCTTATATTCCAATGGGGGAGACAACATGTAGACAGAGTAAAATACAAGGTAATCTGATAGATGAGGGAACCAGCAAGGGGGGGACAGGAGGGGAGAGGGCATCTGGCAAAGATCTTCTGCAAGGGATTGATTCTAAGAGACAAAAGTGAGGAGGGAGAGATTTATGGGCATGTGGGATGGCCAGTGCAAAGAAAAGAAATGAAGCCTTGTGTCATTATTGATATAATTGGATGACCTGCTTTGGAAACTAACCCAGTAGTAATACTTTTATTTATAGCTGTAAGAAACTCAAATTTATGAATTCTAATAAATTCTCTCTCTATTCATGAGCTAATAAGATATTGCCTCAAAAGGATTCACATTTCTCTGAAGTGGAGATCCTTGGGTTACACAGCCCTTTCCTATTTCCATATGCAATGAACTCAGTGAGATTTGTTTCCACTTTATGCTATATAGGTGTCTATAAGTCAGTTATATAAATCAGCCCTTCTAATTTTGTGTGGGGTGGTTATGTATACACAGTAAGACTTGAAATGCTAAGAACAAGCCAGGTAATGAAGAGTTTTGCTTAAATATCACACAAAGGACTTTGTATTTGATGTTAGTGGTAATGGGGGAAGCCACTGGAAACTTTTGAGTTAGGGGTGGGGAGGAGGTCTGTGACATAGTCAGATCTGTGCTGTAGGAAAATCACTTTGGCCTCTGTATGGGGTATAAAGTGAAGTGAGGGAAGGTTTGAGCCAGAATGACCACTTGGGTGGCTATTGCAGTAATAAAGGTGAGATATAACAAGGGCCTAACCTGGGGGGAAGGGGCTGCATGAATGGACAAAAGGGAACGTGTGTGGGAGATGTTACTGAGACAGAAATGATAAGATCAAACAACTTTCTGGATAGATAGAGCAAATGAGACTGAGTATTTGAAGGTGGCGCCATTGTGATGACTGGAAGGTCCATGCTGTTCTCAGCAATAATGGGAAGCTCAGAAGTGTGCATGAGGAACAAATGAGTTCTGTTTTGGAAATGCTGAGTTTTATGCCTACGAGTCATCCAGTGTGAAATATCTAATTGGTAGTTGGTGACCGGATCACAGCTCAGGAGAGAGATTAAGGCTGAATACAGAAATCTAGGACACATGTTCATTGATGATATAAAGTGACTGAATCTAGAGAAAAAAACCAGGACAGAGCATGGGGGGGGAGGGCAGTACCCATACTTAGTGTATATACTTGTACCCACTTATAGAACTGGTCATTGACAATATCACTTACCAGATGATAATGCTGAGGCACCTAGAGGTAAAACAGGTATTTTTGGAGGAAAACCAAGACAAAGGGGACCATAGCTCACATCTCCAAGGATATGTCACATTACATGTAGATTCAAAGGTTACTTGTGCTGGGAAGGACCTCAAGAAACTGTCAGGATAGATAAACTAGCCTGACAAAGACCACAAAGTTGGAACCCGGGTCTCCTGACTCCTAAATGTCCTTTATACTATAGCAAAGGAGTTCTATTAGTTCTAACCATGTAGATTTACATTCTCAGTAACACATTATCTGTTTTAACTGAGAGCCACTTCATATCACAGGAGAGTTAAGAGTGAATAATCCAGAGGGATCTTTTGTTGCCCGACAGCCTCGATCAACTTCTCAGACCCTCCTCCTTTTTACTATTGTTGTTCATTCATGTCAGTCTTGTCTAACGCTTCATGACCCCATTTGGGGTTTTCTTGGCAAAGATACTGGAGTAGTTTGCCTCTTCCTTCTCTAGCTCATTTTACAGATGATGAAACTGAGGTAAACAGTGTTAAGTGACTTGCCCAGGGTCACACAGCTAGCTAGGTGTCAGAGGCCAGATGTGGACTTAGGAAGACTTGAGGCCCAATGCTCTATCCACTGTGCCACCCTCAATAAGGGTTTAGTGATTGGTATGTAGTATGGGACTTTCAATTTAACTGCAGATTTCACAATTGACACATGTTCTCCTTAGGCATATATAGTTCAGTCTGAAATTGTCCATAATGGGAAGCAGTAAATGAGGCAATGTGGGATTAAACATTGCCGTCTTATGGATGGTAAACCAGAGCATCAGGAATTGGTTTATTTCTGCCAATGAGTTTCTCCTTCCTGAATTTCTTCTCTCCATGTAAATATTAAATTTACTGTAAAAAATATTTTGAAAAACAAGAGGCATGGCCTGGAACTTGCAATTTAGCTAAGCTCTGGGCCAAACAGCTTTTCATTTAGCCGCCATCCTAAAGAAAACACACAGGTTCTTAGGCATGTTGGAAAGGCTACAAATCTACCTCTGGCTCTTAGATCCATTATCAGCCTCAAGCCACTAACTCCCAGGAAATGAGAATACCCACCTAGGACAAAGTAAAGCCATATCTTTCTGATCAGAACCAAGGGATCCTTCCTTCTCTGTCTTGCAAATACACCCTCTGGATTTCTGCCCCATCCCTTCCTAGCCTGACAGCCCAGACTCTGGCCCTAACTCATGGTTTTCCTTTCATTTCCAAACACAGAGACCAACAGGAACAAAGGCTTAAAGCAGGAGAACAGAGCATATTCATGGAATGAGGAGATAAATTTGACCAGAGAGTAGAGCTAAGAAAGTAACTAAGAAAGTTATTAAGAAAGTAACAGGAGTTCATACTGGACAGGTGGGATAGCATGGATTGTGGAAGGCCTTTGGTGGGAGGCAAAGGGACCTGAATGGGGAAGTCAGAAATTAATGACACTTTTTGAGCAGGAAGATGAGAAATGTGCGTGTGCGTGTGCGTATGCGTGTGCGTGTGTGTTCAGGGAACTGTATGAAGGACAGATTGAAAGAGCAACAGACTGGAAGTAACAAGTCATGCTAAGAAGCTGTTGTGGCAATACAGACAGATGGTAATACACTGTGTTAGAATAATGGTACTGGAAATAAAGGGGAAGGAGCATAGATACAAAAGGTGTTTCAGAAGAACTTCTCAGAACTTTTCAATTCATTGGATATGGAGAAGTGAAGAGAGAGGGAAGGGTCAAAGACAGCCCATGGTAGGTGATCTAGTAGGTCCTAGACTTGGAGTCAGAAAGACCTGTGTTTGAATTCTGCCTCAGCCACTCAAGGAGCTGCGTGATCCTAGGCCAGTCACGTACTCTCTGCCAGTCTCAGTGTCCTCATTTATAAAATGAAGATGGTAATAGCACATACCTCACAAGGTGGCTGTAAGGACCAAATGAGAAAATATAATATAAAGCGCTTTGCAAACCTTAAAGCGCCATATAAATGCCATAATCATTCATGTGTCAAGAAGAGTAGATATTGGTACCACCAGCAGGAATGACAGTCAAGGTGGGGGGGGGGGGGTTTAGTGGAAGAGATAAGGTCTGTACTAAACATGCATTACTTGTAGAGCTGATGGAAAAAACAGGTGAAAATGTCTTGTAGCCAAGTAGATGTGGATTTGGAATTGGAAATACAGAAACAACAGTCGTCTGCATAGACACGATGGTTAAAACTGGGGGAATGAACAAAATCACCAAAGAGTATTTGTTACTGGTTTTTTATTCAGGTGAGGGCTATCTTTTTGGGTCAGGATGTATAGGGCTTACCTATACCCACCTCAACAGGCCTCGGGCATCCCCGGCTCCTGTCCACTCCGGGAGAAACAGCTGCACAGAGAAACTCAGGACACAGGACTTGCTTCTAGCTTTTATTGAGAGTTCATCCTCTATCTTAGTGTGGCTGGACTGGACTGGCCTGGCTCCACCGAACTGCCCCTGCCTCCGAGTAGCCTGTATTTTAGTCCTTTCTCCAGGGCCCCTGGCCATGCCCTCGCCACAGCAAGCCAATGTGTCTCACCTCGAAGGCGGAGAGATTATCCTGCTTATTGTAAGCAGGTGCAGCCTTTGCATTCTGCCCCCAGGTGATCGACCACGTGCACTCCTGTTAGCTGAGGATCGGCTCAACCCGTCCATCCCACGTGGAGTATCAACGACTCTCCTTAGGAGTCTTCTCCCCACTTGAGGTATCAGAGACCTAACAAGTATTGAGGGAAAAGAGCTGCAACAACAAAGCCGTGGGTAACACTCAAATGAAGGGGTTGAGAAGGGGGTGAGGAAGACAAGGACAGAATGATCAGAAAAGAATGTTGGTCACCTTATTATTCAGAGAATTAATTTTTTGGCGTTTAAGTTAGCCCATCAACTAACAATACCCAAATCTATCCCATGTGGAAGTGATGCAGACCCAGATCTTAGAAAACTTCTGCCTCTTAGTCTAACAAAAGTCTTTTCTTGATCTAGGTGGCTTGTAGCTAAAGTTGATTTTTTAATTTTTTTAACTGTCTTGCTCCAGAAGAGGGGCTCTTAACCTAGGGTCCATGGACATCCAAGGAGCCCATGGATAAATTCCAGGGGAGGCTGCTAAATTTTTCATTTTTCTAACTGAAATTTAGCATTTCCTTCAGTTATGAATGTAGGCCTGAAACAAAAACAAAAAGGAAACAAAACATTATCCTGAGAAGGGATCTGTAGGCTTCATAAGACTACCCAAAGGGTCCATGACATTAAAAAAATTTTTAACAACTTCTACTCTAGAATAAGAGCAATTTAAACACTGTAGTTCTTCATTTTACAAATATACATATACACGCAAAAGAAAATTGTAGCTTATAAAACATAATTTACATTTGTATTATTATTTTAATTGTTAAATGATTCTTGCTTTACAAAATATTCACTACAGAGTTCTTTAAATACTGAGCTCTTCAATTATATTTGTTTAACAAACATTTAACTGGCTGAAAAGAGAGCCTAAGATAAACATCTTCTTAAAACCAGAGTTAAGAACAGCTGTTAATGGAGGATCAATCCAAAATGTAGACGAAGAATCTCTAAAATTAGAGTCCTAGAATTTTAGAACTGGAAAGACACCTTAGAAATCCTCTAATTTAGCACCCAGCAGAACCTGAAACTGAGAAAGAAGAACTCATTTGCTCAAGGTCACACAATGAGCTAGTAGAATTAGAACCCAACTATGATATTAACTGATTGGGGAAAATTGATTTATAATTTTGAAGAACACATTTGCTTGTATTTTATTATCATTAGCTATTAATTATTTAATCTTTATATTTTCTTGTACTTGTAGTCAGAAGCCTAGGTAAGCAAAGGGTACGATTTTTAAAGCTAAGAATCAACAAGTGTGGTCCTGGTCAAAACTGTGAAGTTGGGAGGGATCTGAGAAACTAATTTACATTAAGACATAAGCAACAGATAATGTTTTGTGTATTACCCTCCTGGTATTTGTATTTCAGCATGGGAACATAAATTACTAGGTAAGTTATAAAAGGTGTAGTTCCAGGCACCTGTGACATACAGATGTTGGAAGTATTTGGAGCAGAAGAAGCCTTCCTGACATCCTGCAATATCATACTTGTGGCTACCCACAGGACCTCTACACCTCTGGCCATTCTCAGAAATTACCATCCAGCGCTCTCCTTTTCAGTGTCAACACTGGCTAAAATCTTTCTGGAACATCTCCTAAGTGAGACTGAAGATGACTTCTTACTGGTCTGGATGCCCTAAAGCATTATCAGGGGACAGGCAACTATGTAGAAGTCTTATTATACATGATTTTAGTCTTTCAGGTTTTTTTTTCCTACTACAAAATACGGACTCCGGAGAGGCAATTTTGCACTTTTGAGAGCTGAAATTTGAAATATCTTACTTTATTTTTATTATGAAGGATTTACTTAGTACAGTTTCTTGAATCTAGGATGGTTTTTTCCTCTAAATTTTGGGTAGATCTGATTGCATTTTGTTTTTCCTATCGACCTGTAAATTTCCTGAGGGCAGGGACAAAATAATTTTTCACATTTTATCCACACTGCCTCATGTGCGTAATAGGCATTGAATAAATGTTGACTGAATTGAATTTAATTCATTTTTCTCCCAAAGAAAGGGAAAAGGAAAGAAAGAAGAAGAAAAAAGCAAAGAGGAAGAGGAAATACCAGTTTTATCTAAAGCTGTGGAATCAAATGCAGACAAAGAATGGTGCCTTCCTGGTGACCATGATTTTTGTGATTATATCGCTGAGGTGACCAAAACAATTTTGCCCATGACCAATCTCAAGGGGCAGATTGAGACACTTGCAAAGTAAGTGTTGTTTTTTTATTTTATTTTACTTATATGATTGGTTTTGAAGTAATTTTACCAATTAAATGTATTGGGAGAAACAACCATGCAAACATGTTGAGTTCACTCTAATCCCTTACATGGACCATTTCTGCCCACACAAAAGTATTTCTCACTAGGAAACTCCTGTCTAACATTGACTTGAACCTAAGCCATCTTGGGAACAATCTCATAACTTGGGCAATTATTGAAATACGTTTGTTATCACATTCCCATCTAGAATTGAGGTTAGCAGTTGGAAAAGAACACTTTCCCTCTCCCCAAAATTGTCTTTCTTCCTACATAAATATTACATACATATATTCCTCTGTACACTGAAAGGGGACCTAAATATATATATATATATATATATATATATATATATATATATATATATATATATATGTACAATTTTTGTAAATCACATCATGTTGTATATGTACAGAAGTCTCTGTGAAATGTGTAGTATTTTCTAAAGCCAAAAGTTCTTTTGTAAAGTGTAAGTGTTCCCTGTTCTAAATTTTAGTTAGCTTTTCAGGTTTATTTAAAGTGGGTTGTGTTTCTGCTGTTAAGGTATCTATGAGTTAGTTAATTAGGACCTATTTATTTCAATGCCTTTTTTAGAGATCTTGATTTGATTTCACTAATGGTGAGGCTAAAATTTTGAATTGGAAACTGTATGGAAGTAATACTCCTTGTAGAAAAGAAAGAAGTAATTGTGATTGATATTCACCAAAGGAAGGTCTGCTGCATTCTGCCCCAGCTGCAGGCTCCCTGGGGAGGGGGGGTCATACATCTGCTCCAGGTGGAAGGGAATTGCAGTAATCAAGTCTTGATATGATGACTGCGTAGACCAAGGTGCCAAATCACCTAGTTTGGCCCCAATGGGAAAAGAGCATTTCTTGCTACTAAGGAATTTTGATATCTTTGAAAAATCCTATTTGGCTCACTAAAACATACATATACACATATGTACATATGTATACACACATATGCACAGATAAATAAATACATATATATTTCTTTGAAGAGGAATTTCTCCTGCTTGCTTGACTTCTACACTGTTCACATTCTCAAAATAATACTATGATTATTTCCTGATGGCACACTCAGTTAGGAGACATGTAAAGAATGGTACTCTAGGAAATCTGGGTTCCTTTTTCACTAAGAAGATATACAGCTTCAGGCGAAGGACTTTTCAACTCCTTTCTTCATGGTTCTCATTTTCCCAAATACTCCCTATGACAGAGGACAGGGGACCCTGCTTAGGAAGACTGATTGCTGCCTTTGATATTCCTGGCTTTGGCAGGGGTGCCTGGAGCACACATGCATGGGGGATCTTGCTAGGCTGCTCTGGTGGAGTGACAGGCTTCAGGACAAACAAAGGCAAAGACCAGCGATTCTGATGTCACATCCCTCCAGGCTCCACTGCCTTCTCTTCTTTTTGCTCCTTTTTGCCCTTTTCTCTTGTCTTTCCTCCTCTTCCTCTTCCTCCTCTTCCTTTACCTTAAATTAATGTAGTTCATTTATTCTGCCTGCAATTTAAAAGGGAGTTTAAACTGAAAAAAAAAGAGAAGGGAGAGGATGGAAGCAGAGGGGCTGTTTATGTCCACCAAGCTAAACATTATGGAAAATAGCAAGAAGGAAGGATCAATAATTGAAGTGAAGATACCCAGAATGTTCATCAGAAAAAAAATTCAAGAAAAGAACTGGTAACAGAATCTGTGGTGGCTTATGTTTATACACATATACAAAATACAGTGAATAAGTAAGATGAATGAGAAAGCCTAAAACAAGGAGGTAGATTTGTCCTCACAGGGTCAGTGAGGCTGAGACCACTATCTGGAACATGGTTCTACATGGATGTATTTGAGAAATGATAGATAAGAAGGGAGGAGGGGCAGGGCAGCGTTTCCCATTGTGATGAAATACTCGTGGGGGTGAGGTGGAAATTAAGCAGAGACATACTAGGAATTATTTTGATAGGACAAGCACTATAAACCATGCCTAGGGTCTGCAGAGCCTTCATTTGGGAGGATGAGTGGGCATTACTTTGTGGCCCCTGGATACTTGGAGGCCACTTTGAGGAGGCTCCAACCCTCTCCACCACTTAGTAGCTTCAAATTTTTACCAGTTATTCTTGATGACAACTGATCAATGCAATACTTATTAGTTGTCTACTACATGCCAAAAATTGGTGATATGAAAAGAAAAATGAAACAGTTCTTTCTCTCAAAGCATTTATATTAAAGTGGGGGTGGGGAAAAGTGCAAATACAAGTGATATAAAATATATGAAAAAGAAATAAAAGATATTTGGGGGAGGGGAATCTAGCCGCTGACAAGATCAAGAAAGGTTTCATATGGGTAGGTAGTACTTTAGCTTGAGATTAGAAGCTAGGGATTCCAACAGGCGGATATGAGGGGAGTACATGCCAGGCATGAAGGACAGCCTGGAAAAAAGGCACAGAGGTGAAATTGGTGAGAAACAGCAAGAAAGTCAATTTGGCTGGACCCTAGAGTTTAGGACTGGGAATAACGTATAATGAGCCTGGATGGAGCCAGCTTCTTGGGGGCAATGAAGTTGTATGTGATTACAGGATAATAGGAACTACTGGAATTTACTAAGGAGAGTGACACGGTCAGATGCCTATTTTAGGAATATCATTAGGGCAACTCCATATGGATTGGAGAAGGAAGAAGTGTAAGGCAGGGAGATTAATTAGGAAGCTATTGCAATGGTCATTGTGAGAGGTGATAAATCCTGAACTAGGATGGTAGCTAGAGCAATAAAGAGGGGGTAATAAATGCAAGGACCATCATGGAAGCTATGGAGTCCTGTCTGAACATCCAGTATCCAGAGATCTCTGCTAATTGGGATTTAGGGGTACAACAGCAAATGCAATCTGATGATTTGGGGGAAAGATTAAAAAGGGCTTACAGGTAACAGTACTGCCCCCCCCAAAAGAAGACATCAAAGGATCGGGTTAGAGCTAGGAGAGATCTTAGGAGGATCTAGGCTAGCTCCTTATTTCTAGAGAGACCCCCAACTTTCCCAGATATACAAAGGAAGGCTTAGTCAGCTCTTAAATTGAGGTGGAATCAAATGCAACACCAGTTTCATAGACTTACAAACCATTGGAGATGCCCATCCCTTCATTTTATGGAGGAAGAAACAGAGACCCTGAGTAGATAATCTTTCATTTACTTATCTGTAAATATATTACAGTAGTAGTAAGTTTCTTGAGAACTGAGATTGTCTTACTGTTTAAGCTGTCTCCTTAGTACTCACCTAGTGTCTGTAATATAGTTTGTATTTAACAAATTTTTTTTCAATTGTGCAAACCATAAACTAACCACCAGAAGAAGGAAAACAGAAAGATTTATCATTTTTCTATTATATATTAAAAGAATAATTACCTCCTTTGCCACATAAGCAAAATCCTTCAGCCTCTGGGATAAAGGCAAAGGGTCTGATTCCACAGGGATATAGTCTTGAAGTGAAAATACAAACACTAGAGAAAAGGAAGAAGTCAGTTGACACTGGGCCATTCCCCTGAACCCACAACAATGGTTCAATAAGGTGGGAATTATGATTAATTGGTGTCATTCATTTTTTTAGGGCCATAACTATTCTTTGCTAACCAGACTCTAATATTAATCCCCTTTCTATTCTGTATATGCCTTTTAACAAATTGTGTTTGGGTTAATGCTTTTATAAGCCTGGCTTTCCTGGTGTGGGGCTGGAAAGGTCCCCAAAAGAAAAATCCTTACCAAAGAGGTAGATATGAGCCAAAATCAGATCTTCCCCAGTCTTCCTTAGGTGGGGGGTAAAAACAAGTCACTATTGAGAAGCCTTTAGAACTGAATCCTGTGTAGGTGAGCCCAGAGCCATGGTTCTGAGCCAAATACATATGTACAGTGAAAAATACTTTGGGGATCTCTGGAGAAATGCCTCTCTCTTGTCTCAAGTGCCCTGAAAGAAGAAGCTACTTGTTAGGTCCAGGATTATAGCTTAAATCACTCAAAGGTTTTAAAAATTAATGTCAAAAGACAGTCTTCATAATACAGATTTTTAACTCCATGGTCTTTAATTCATTTTGGATTCTATACATGATCACATGGGACTGATTTTTGTCTTGGTTTCTAACAACTGAGAAATTATCATTAATTTTCAAAATGCTTCTTTACATTTAATGAAGTAACTAGAAGAGTGGCACGTCTGAATGGCCTGCAGGCATTGCATTGTTATATTAATTAACTTAGTGTTAAGCCTACTTAAAGTAATTGAAAAAAATAAAGATCATAAGGAAATTTTTGTATAAAATGTCACTTCTGTTTATATACATGTAATTATGCTATAAAGGATCATCAGTAAGATCTCTAAGACTGATTTATTTTCTCTCAACTTAAAGGTTTGTGGCAGGAAAGATGGGTGGTCCGGTTTCAAAAGAGCTGCTTCATGAATTCAAGTGGGAACATCACATAAGCGAAATAGAATTTCAACTAAAATCCAATATTGTACCTATCGGATATATCAAGAAAGGAACCTTCTACCACCGAGCTCTGCTCTTCAAGGTGTGTTGAGATGTGTAACTTAAATATCACTGGAGTCACTGAGAAAAAGGAACACATGGCAACCAAAGACTCCATAGTGTTGTGGGCTTTCACACCAGACAATGGCAAGCAAGTATACTCCCTTCTTGCTGTTGCTTGTGGCCTGAACTACAGACCTTTGAGCAAATGGCCTGGAGATCTTCTTTCACTTGGGCAGGTGGTTCTTGGCTGTCTTTGAGTCTATTCATAGGTCCTGGTCAGAAGCTCTTTTCTGGCTCCCATGGAACAAATAATGTGGCCCTTATTTTCCCTTAAAAGTACAATTTAAACCCCCATTTCCCTAATCCTGAAAAAGAGAACATTCCCACTACTTTTGAGGTAGCCTGGCACTTTCTCTATGTCTCCCCTTCAACAAAGTCATTTAATCTTACTTACTTTATGGTCCCAGCTATTTAGTACAAGTTGAGGTGAAGGAGTCTGGCAATTATCTGGATAATTCAGGCAATGAAATCACTCTTTGCTTCAGTTTGCAAGTTAATTAAGACAAAGAGGGTGGGTTTTTTCCCCCTTCAAAATAGCCCTGGTAACTGTGGCTGTGAGGACCTATAGCTGTAGAGGAGCTATGTGAAAGAAAGGTTTTGAGAAATTTACTGAAACTGATTAATGTCAACTTTGAGCCCAATTTAATTTTTAAGAGGAAACACCTCATAAATAATTTACCCACAAAAGTCTTTTTCTTCCAAGCTAAAGTTGAAGGTCCCTCTACTTCTCTTTACAAATGCTTAGTACCTTCTTTAAAATAGGATGGAGGGAAGGAAGGAAGGAAGGAAGGAAGGAA
>CM053597.1:48487618-48508582 GCA_028646575.1 Pseudocheirus occidentalis
TCATTTCTCTTCCCAGTTTTTCCTCCACTTCTCTCATTTGGTTTTCAAAGTCCTTTTTCAGTTGATGTATAGCTTCTAGGCATTCTTCAATTGTCTTGGAAGCATTTGGTGTGAGAGTTCTGATTTCTGGGCTCTCTTCCTCCTGTTCCATGCTTTGACCCTTTTTATCCATAAAAAAGGATTCTAGAGTTTTATTGGTGTTTTTATTTTGCTTCCTCTTTCTCATGTTGGCCAGTCAATTAATTGTTTGGTTTGTTTAGGTCTGTGAAACTCTTCTTCCAAGGGGGGAAGCTCTGTTCCAAATTGCTGGGGTTTTCCCAAATGCTGGAGCTATTGAGGGGTTATTGCAAGTACCCCCAGCTTTGACTTGCTGAAAGTGCACCCCAGGACCACCACCCAAGACCACAATCCTGATCCAGGCCGCTCAATGCAAGAGCACTTGGCCCTGATCAATTGATTCAGCCCGCCTGTGGAGTCCACAGGCCAGGGGCTCTGAAGCAGCCTGGTGGGGGTCACTGGAGGATACAGCAGTTCCCTTCCCCCACTGCTTCTTTGCCCTGAGGCAGAATGGCTGAACTGCTTTATCACCCCCAAATTAATTTTCAAGGTTTCACTTTCACTAACCGTCTCTGACTGAAGCTCCCCTCAGGCAGGTGCTTTAGATTTTCTTTGAAGTAGACTCAAGCTGTTGTTTGGGAGGCTCCGCTGCTCCTCGTGGCCGCCCTGGGGCCTTGTCTGGCCATAGCTGCGGTTTTAGGCTGGCCGGGTCTCTGCTCCGCTGGGAGCTGCCCCTCTCCCGACCTGTTCCTCATGCCTTGGCAGATGTGGAGGTGCTGGAAGCTGTAGAACCTCTGAAGACTGGCTGCGGGGCTCAGCTCAGCTCCTTCCCACCGCCCCAGGCCTGGCCACGGTCTCGGTCTCGGCTTCAGGCTGTTCCAGCCTCTGTTCCAGCTGCTGCTGAGCCCCTGATGCTGAGCTGCCTTCAGCACCAGGTGTGTTCTCTGTATTTTTGTGAGTCTGAGAGTCCTAAACTTTCCTAGACTTTGTCTGGGCTCATATTTTCTGGGTGTTTAGGGTGGTGGTGTGGGAGCTGCGGGACCTTGCTGCTTCTACACCGCCATCTTGGCTCCCCCCCCCCAGATGGCAGTTATAAAAGAAATTTAATGAGAATGGGTTCACTTTTCTTCTTTTTATTTTGGATTTATTAGAAATTTGTATTAATGGGTAAGTATTGCAGTTGGAGAAGGTGATTGTCACCAGGAGGGAAAGAGTTTCATGGAGATAAATACCTGGCAGAGATATTGAAGCTATTGCAACAAGGGAAGCATTTTTAGTAAAGTTTTCATTTTTTTTAACCAGACAGAACTGAAGTATGATTCAGATAATAATAAAGTTGTGAATCAATTGCGTTTTCTTCATTTTGATGAGGCATCTTGTAGCATGCTCCTAGTTTTCTCATTATTAACTTCTAAGTTGATATTATTGGCAAGTTTTGTGCTGCATTTTGCAAGATCTAAGTAAGATGAGTAAGAAAAAATAAGAACTAGGTAAGGAAGGAGTCTTGAACCCATTTTGGATCAAGAGTTCATTTTATTAGCTTGCATAATAATCTTCAATGGGAAAGATAGTGAACACACAGCAATTAGTATGCTTCTTTGCATTTAACAGATACTTTTTAAAGATATGGTTTGTTGAGCTGAAATTAGCCAATAAATGAGTTGGCAACAAATCGCTTATAAAACATTCATCAAGGTTAAGAAAAGGAAAGAAAGAATCAAAGGGAGAACATAGAACCACACTAACTCTGATTTTTCAAAAGGAATAACCAAAACCAGAAAAACCCCATTAGAATATCATTTGATTTAGATGTTAGATAGCTGTGTACTTTGGAAGAACAATATATGTTTCAGCTGTTGCACCTGGTATGCTTAATGACTACCAAAGTGGTGGGTTGGTTCCATTTGTTTACCAGCTGTTCTTGTGGAAAATGAAATGAGACTTACTTTTTCAAGATAATCAAAAAAAAGTCTGAATCTCTGCAGAATGATGAAGACTGATTCCTGTTAACTGGCTTATAGAACCTCGTACTTTCAATTCATCTTTCCAAATCCAGAATCAGTAACTACTGTTAGAATGGGATTTGTAGCTTTCATTAATTGGTGGGCAGGATTAATAGCTTCTACCTGAGGTTTGAACATTGTAATGAAAACATTCACTACCCCCTATCTCCAGAAACACATTCAAACATGAATTGGTTATTAGGCAAGCTGCAAAAGAAGTACCAGATCTTCTCTTTTCCCACCCTACTTCTAATTCCCCAATAAGTTTCTAACTACTTGTGTTAAGTTAAAACAATAAAAATCAAATTTTCCCTTTCTTCTGTATTAATAACATAGGTGTACATTATTACACACACCTACACTCTCTGTATATATGCATATCTAAATAATGTGAGTGTGAGCATATCTAAATAATGTGAGTGTGAGCTATGCAAACTAGGATAATAGTAAAAGTTAATGATTCAAGATAAGCAAAAAGAATATCATGGTATAAGTAGTAGTTTTAAACTACAAAACCATGATACAGAAAGGTCAGAGAGAAAGAGGACAGACTAAGCTGTAACACGACTGGAGAAGGTTGAGTGAAAGTCAACAGTCTTTTAGAATTCTCTAGCTAGCTGGGCTATTACAATTTTGTATAGAAGAGAGGGACTCCTGGGGTGAAAA
This sequence comes from Pseudocheirus occidentalis, assembly GCA_028646575.1. Lineage (NCBI taxonomy): Eukaryota > Metazoa > Chordata > Mammalia > Diprotodontia > Pseudocheiridae > Pseudocheirus > Pseudocheirus occidentalis. The sequence continues at coordinate 48,490,345 of CM053597.1, forward strand.
ACAGTTGTTTTTGTTTTTACTCCAAGTGACTCTCAATCCACTTTATGTTTCAGCAAATAGAACTTTAGAAAGATTTACCTTAGCCGCGTGGTATAAGTCCTTAAAATTAAAACAAATTTCTCAATATAAGTGATGTGACAGTTGAATTGAGAGGATGGTTCAATTTAAAAGTTCAGTTCAGATGAAAAGAAGCAGTTAATAGAATAGTTCTGGGCTTCAGCCCAACTTTCTGGATGCTGTCTAGGTGACAAGGAGCTTCCTTAGCTACTGAGTGAGAGAACTGACTGGGAAAATTTACAGAAAGCTTCCTAGCTATTGACTGAGAAACCTCCTTGAAACAGTTATTTGAGAAGACTGGAAGACACGTTCAAAAAAAATGGCCAAGAAGCTTAACAATGACTGCTAAAAAAAAATGAGAGAGAGAGAGAGAGAGAGAGAGAGAGAGAGAGAACTGGTCTTCGCCCAGATAAGGGTTTATCAAACAGAGAAGCTCTAAGAGCTGGAGGGCAGCTTCAAATGGCATGGAAAATAGCAACACGCATCACACAGTTAAAAGACAACTATACAAGTCTCAGGATGGAAGGAGATGTCTACACTCAGGGAAAGATCCAGAAAGATTAGAGTTTAAATGGAGACTGAAACAATGCATGCTATCATTCTTTTCGATGTTTGGCTTTTGTTTCTCTTTTCTCATTGTTCACTCCATTGGCTATAACACCTATACAACCAGACTATTGTACAATGTGAAGGAGTTTGCAGATCCTATACATGACTGTATGCCACCATGGGGGGTGGGGTGGGGAATGGGGAGGAAGGGGAGAAAAATCTATAACTCAAGTGACTCTGGAACAGAATCTTGTAACCTAAAAGTAAACAAACAAGTCAATAAAAAGAATTAAAAAAAAGGAAAATAGCAACACATCTGAGGTTTGTAGCTCAGGCAAATAAGAAAGCTGAAAGAACAAGTTGTTAGTCAACTGAAAGAGCCATAGGCTGTCATTTACAGGGAGAGGCTTATTATTTACCATAACATTCATCACTTGGTGGAGAAAGTGGTTAAAAGAGCTAATGATACAACTTCAAGCACAATTTGTTTCTTTTTTCCAGTGTGTGTGGTGATGCTAAAGATAGCTGGAGTCAACAACTAGCTAGATTTGAGGGCAACACATAGGGGCTAATGGTGATGAGGAGAAAGCAGAAGAACACCTGGTGGAGGAAAACAATGCTTGGTGGAAAACAGGTCTGGCAAAGGTAAGTCAAAGGCGTCAGTTGCAGCTTCGCGGTATCAGAGGTATGAGTTATCCCTTCATGCATGTACCCTTGTCTGAAGTGCTCTCTGTGCATGTATAGCCTCATATGTGGGCCTCCATGAGTTTTCCATTTGTGGATGCTGCATGTATAACACCTATAAAAATATGCTTTTCCTACTGAGTATATATGCATTCATAGGTGATTTGGTGGAAAGAGTGCTTGACCTGGGCTCAGGGAGACAGACCTAAGCTCAAATCCAGTCTCAGACACTTACTAGCTGTATGACCTTGGGCAAGTCATTTAACCTTATTTGTCTTTGTTCCACATCTGTAAGATGAGTTAGAGAAGGAAATGGCAAACTACTCCCATACCTTTGCCAAGTGAATCTCACATGGAGTCATGAACACAACTGAAATGACTGAACAAAAACAGCAAATATATGCATTCATAGAAAGGGCTCAAATGTTGTGAGAGAATATTCTTTCTTAGCTTATTTGCATTGCTACTTAAAATGCTTTTATTATGAACTAGTAAATCTATTATTAAAACTATTAGTCCTTGATAGCTGACTAATGAAAAAGTAAAACGAATTGGTGAGGACTTGTGAAGTACGTTTTGGAAAGGATTCTGACCCACCAAATACCTACAGCCTAGGAGAGTTAACTGACAGAGAAGAAGCATCCATAGAGTACACTGTAAAAGGTCCACTCTGGATTTCCACTTTGGATGCTGTATGCATTTCATGATCCATTGGAGAAGTTTTCATCTAGCACTTCCATTTTGGATGCCCCAGTACTGTATGGATCAACTGCAGAAAACTGTTTCTTGGTTTCCAGGCTGTGATTAGATGGCTGGGTTTCCTGATGTGTTTTTATAAGCTGGACAAACTAGTTACTTCAAAAATAACTCTCATATTGTTTCACACAAAATGCTCTTGAAATATGGCATACTTTTATGGTTATCAAGCAGTGGACTAAAAAAAACCACACAAAAAACACTCCAAATGGATATTAAGCTTCTGCAGTACTGGTGGGTAGCAATGCTTGTAGATTCACCCTGTTAGAGAGCTGTTAGAATGCTGCCTTGTGACCTAAGAGACAAGGGTATTAAGAGTTCTCTGAGAGAGTGGTAGATTCTTTAAGAAAACGTGAAGTACTTTCTAAATACTACAGAAAAACAGATAAAATTCCATCTGTTTTTGGTAAATTACTTGAATGAGTAAACTATTTTCAAATTCCTAGTGAGACAAAAATGTTTGATTATACATGGAAACAGATCACTTAAGCCTGTCCTCTTGCCTAGAGCTTAAAGCCTTAATGAGATAAACTTTGGGGGAAAAACAATGATAGGACTGAGGATATAAATCACTCCATACCTAAAATTGACTTCATTACCTACCATGTAGGGGTCTTTGATGTTAGTAAATGTGAACTTGGCTACACTTCCTTCCTTCTGTTATCCTTGGATGCCTGGCAGTGGGGAAAAAAGTAAAACCAAAACAAAACAAGTCATGGTCTAGCTGTAAAGATTCATTCTTTCCTTCCTTCTTTCTCTTTCTTTCATCCTTCTTCCCTCCCTCCCTCCCTCGTTTTCTTCCTTCCTTCCTTCCTTCCTTCCTCCCTCCCTTCCTCCTTTCCTTCCTTCCTTCCTTCTTTCCTCCCTCCCTCCCTCCCTTCCTTCCTTCCTTCCTTCTTTCTGTGTATTTTGTATTTGTGATCTAGAGTCTATCATAGCAGCTGACATATAGTAGGTGCCTAATAAATTCTTGTTGATTGATGATGGAGAATGAAGAGAAGGCATAAAAGCCAAAAAGCATGGGCTTGATCCTAGGGGATTCAAGTTTTATTCTTGCAAAGGTCTTTTATTTTTTACAGAGCTTGAGAGGCTCAAGATGTTTAACAGAATTATGTATATTGTATGTCTGTTGGATTGTAACTAGTCTCACATATTGAGAGAAGCTCAAGTTCATTATCAAGATTGTCAGCAAAGGAATAGAATTCTTTTCACTAAGAAAGGTTGAAATGCAAGAAACATAGAAAACAGGAGACTACTGAAGATACTCCATTTTGAGTTATATAAAAGATGGGAAAAAAGATGAGTTATATAAAAGATGGTTTAGAAAGTAGTCCCAGAGAATGGTTGGAAACCCACAAAGATAGTACAATGAAACTATTACCCATTGTGGAGTTAGTTGCACTTCTTGGTGAATAAGAGGAAAAGAATGAAAGGCAGTGAAGGACAATCTAAAGAACCTGTTCATCTGCTGAAAAAGGAGATTGCAGATGCAAGCTGAGGTGAAAAATTAAGTGTTTTTACCTAATGGAGAGTAAAGGAATTCGTTTGAGTTTGTTCAGCCCAAGGTGCCTTATATTCAGACATAGGGGAAGATTTGAATCCAGAGGCTCCCTCTTTCCTGCCTAAACTCCAAGTTGAAGAGGTCCATAGGGACAACAAATCATTTTCAGTAAGAGTGAAATGACAGGTCCAGTCCCCTTCCTTATTTTTTTAAACTTATTTTTAACATTTATTATTTTTAAACACTTTCCTTTTTGAATGTTGAGTTCTGAATTCTCTACCTCCCTTTGATCCTCTCACCCAACCTCTGAAAAGGTATAAGCAATATGGTATCAATTATACATGTAAAATTATGCAAAACATTTCCATGTTAGCCTTGCAAAAAATAAAGTGAGAAAATTATGCTTCAGTTTGAGCTCAGAGTTCATCATCAGCTCTCTCTCTCTCTCTCTCCAGAGGTGGATAATATTTTCCCCATCATACGTTCTTTGGAATTGTCTTGGATTGTTACATTGATCAAAGTAGCCAAGTCTTTTATAGTTTATCATTATTGCAACATTATTGTTACTGTACACAATGACCCCTGCCTCTATGATTTCTTATAGTACTCCATCACAATCACATGTCTTTTGTTCAGACATTCCCCAATTGAGAAGCATCACCTCAATTTTTGATTCTGTGCCACCACAAAAAGAGCTGCTATAAATATTTTTATACATATAAGTCCTTTTCTTTTTCTTTGATCTCTGGGGTACAGACCTAGTTTTGCTATTGCTGAGTCAAAGGGTATGAACAGTTTTATAGCCTTTTGGGTGTAGTTCCAAATTATTCTCCAGAATTGCTGGACCAGGTCACTATTCCACCAAACCAACAGTTTATAAGTATACCTGTTTTCCTTCATCCTCTACAGCATTTGTTATTTCTGAGAAGTGGGATATGTGGTACCTCAGACTTGTTTTAATTTGCATTTCTCTAATCAATACTGATTTAGAGCATCTTTTCATATAACTATTTCATATGACTATAGATGACTTCTTATTCTGAAAACCACCTGTTCATATCCTTTGACTCTTTATCAGTTGGGGAATAGCTCATTTAAAAAAAATTGGTTTAGTTCTCTACACATTTGAGAAATGAGATCTGTATCAGAGAAACTAGTTGTAAAATTTTTTGATATTATTTCATTGGTACCTAAGTGTAGTTTCTTGATTATCTCTTTTAATTAAGTCTATTTTTGCTTTGTTCTGAGATCATGATTACTACCTCTGCCTTTTTTACTTCAGTGAAGCATATTAGATTCTGCTCTAGCCCTTTATTTTAACTCTGTGTGTGTGTCTTCCTGTTTCAAGTATGTCTCTTGTAAACAACATATTATTGGATTCTGGTTTCTAATCTGTTCTAATGTCTTCTGTTTTATGGGTTAGCTTATCCCATTTACATTAACAGTTATGACTACTCACTGTGTATTTCCCTCCATTTCATTTGCTTTTGTTTGTTATTTGTCTTTTTTCTGTCCCTCTTCAAAAGTCTATTTTGCTTCTAGCCTTGTCTGCTAAATCACTCCACCACCACTACCATTTCTCTTTCTACTGCAAAAGCTCTTCCTTGCATGCCTAATTTATGTGAGAAAAATTTTCTCATTTTACCTCTCCCTTCTCCATTCTCCTAGTGCATCCCTCTTTCTTATCCCTTTCCTTTATTTGGAAATCACAATTGATTCATGCCCATGTCCAGTCCTTTAATGTAGAAGCTGCTAAATCTTATGTTATGCTGACTGTGGTTTCATGATATTTGAATTGCCCTTTTTCCTGGCAGCTTGCAATATTCCTGTTTGTTTTAATTTTGGGCTCTCTTTTAGGAGGTGATCAGTAAATTCTTTCGGTTTCTATTTTATCCTCTAGTTCTAGGATTTCAGGGCAGTTTTCCTTGATAATTTCTTGAAATAGGCTGTCTAGGCTTTTTCTTTGATCATGCCTTTCAGGTAGTTTGATGATGCTTGAATTGTCTCTCCTTTATCTTTTTTTTCATTTTAGTTGATTTTCTCATGAGATATTCAACATTTTCTTATTTTTTTTCATTATTTTTACTTTTATTGTTTATTGACATCTCACGGAATCATTAGCTTCCAGTCACCCAATTCTGATTTTTAAGGAATTATTTTCTTCAGTGATATTTTGTATCTCCTTTTCCATTTGGCTAATTCTGCTTTTTAGTTTTTTTCAGTAAGTTTTGTACCTCCTTTTCTATTTGACCTATCTACTTTTTAAGGAATTCTGTTCTTCAGTGAATTTTTATGCCTTCTTTACTGTTAGGCAAATTCTATTTTTTAAGGTATTATTTTCTTCAGTATTTTTTGTGCCTTGCTTAGTAAGCAATTCTCTTTCCATAAATTTCTTGCATCACTCTATTTCTTTTCCCATTTTTTTCCTATGCCATTCTTAGTTCTTTCTTTAACTCTTCAAGGAATTCTTGTTGGACTTGTAGTTGAATTAAAATTTTCCTATGAGGCTTGTTTGTAGCTCTTTTCACATTATTGTCTTCTTTTGAGTTTGTGTCTTAGTCTTTCCTGCCACTGATACCTTTTTGTCATCAAGTTCTTTTTTTGTTGTTTGTTCATTTTTTCCAGCCTATTTCTTGATTTTTAGCTTTATGTTAAAGTTGGACTCTGTTCACCTAGGGGCGGTGAGGCATATCCCAAACTTTAAGGTTTTTTTGTACTGCTATTTTCAGAGCTAATTTTGTGTATCTGTGTGTTTTCAGTGCTTCCAAGGTGGTGTAATCTGGGGAGAAAAGTATTGCCACTGCTCTCTTCCTCTGCATTCTGGTCTTTACCCAGGAAGGGCCCCTGCTCTTGTGCAGTTGCAAGCGCACTCCTCTTGGCCCTGGAATTGTGACCAGGGACCTGTTCCCTTCTGAGTGACCATAAGTGCTGGGCTGAGCTGTTGTTACTGCAGCCACTATTTTTAAAAATATATTTAGAGCCTTAGGAAATAAGCCTCGGCATTAGGTTGTGGCTTTTATTTTATTTTATTTTTTGTTTATTTTTAGTTTTCAACGTTTGTTTTTATAAGATTTTGAGTTCTAAATTTTCTCCCCCTCCCTTCATCCTCCCCTCCTAAAGACAGCATGCAATCAGATATAGGCTACATATGTATGATCGTATTAAACATATTTCCACATTAGTAATGTTATGAAAGAAGAATCATAACAAAAGGGAAAAATCATGAGAAAGAAAAAAAAGCAAAAACAACAGAAAAAAGAGACAACATTGTGCTTCAATCTACATTCAGACTCCATAGTTCTTTCTCTGGATGTGGACAGCATTTTCTATTATTAGTCTTTTGGGATTGTCTTAGATCAGCGGTTCTCAACCTTCCTAATGCCACAACTCTTTAATATTCATATGTGGGCAAATCTGAATGTGGGCAGACCCTCCTGGAGATGGATAGAGGAGTGGTGTCTTGGTTCCTAAGACCATTGGAAATATGTGTTTTCCAATGGTCTTAGGCAACCCTATTTGTCTCCCAAACTTGTGGGTTGCGACCCACAGGTTGAGAACCGCTGTCTTAGATTGTCACATTGCTCAGAAGAACTAAGTCTAACAAAGTCTGTGATCTCACAATGTTGCTGTTGCTGTGTACAATGTTCTCCTGGTTCTGCTTACTTCACTCAGCATCAGTTCATTAAAGTCTTTCCAGGTTTTTCTAAAGTACACCTGCTTACTGTTTCTTATGGAACAATAGTATTGCATCACATTCATATACCACAACTTGTTCAGCCATTCCCCAATTGATGGGGATCCCCTCAATCTCCAGTTATTTTCCACCACAAAAGAACTTATTTCAACCACTATTACTGTCCCCACGTGTCCCCACCCATCCATAGACCACTCCTGCTGACCTCTCAAGATTTCTTAGGCCAGAGAAATGTCTCACTCTGATCTTTTGTTGAATCTGCTGCTCCAAAATTTTATTGGAGGCATTATTTTGAGGGGAATGTTGAGAGAGAGCACCTGGGCTGCTACCTCTACTCTGTCATCTTCCCCCCCCTCCTTATTCTCAAATATGTGCATTGTATTAACACTATTTTTACTGAGCCAGTCTCTAACCTGAGAATGGTGAAACAGCAGGCCCGAGAAAAAGCGCAAATAATTGGGTAGTTGTTTAATCAGTTTCAGAGCAAGGAGTGTTTTCTTAACTGAAGTAGAAGCACAGGTTATATACTTAAATCACAAGTGGGGAAGGAGGGGGGAAGGTGGATTACAAACAGTCCTTTAGTGGTTTCCCACAAAAAACTCACAAATTGCAGAATACAACAATTCTAGAGTCAGGTCTTTGAGAGTTGTGACCATCTCACGTAGAGTACAGAACCAGAGTTCTGTGACGGGAACAGGTTCTACAATCTTTGATTCGTTTCACTTAAGGTCTAGTGATTTTGAGCATTGTCAGAGTTTTGATTAATCAGTTTAAGCTGCATTATGAGCTCTGACTCCCAAGTCAGGGAGTCAGCTCTTGAGAAAACTAAATTATTAGTATATTCATTACACATCTCACATCGATTAATATGAAAATTATAAATTCCCTTCTCAACTACTCTATAGAGTTTTGATTCTATAAGTATTTTGAGGGTTGGAAGATGTCATAATGTGCTTCTGTACAATATAATTGCATGTGTTGTAGTTTTAAATTACATAAATTATTTATGAATTACACATATACATGTACATATATATATATAATTTCTCATGCTTATGTTGATATTAATGATGAATTGTACAAACATTTAAGTGCACTACAGGTAATTTACCGGGACTTGAAGTTTTCTTTATGGTGAGGAGAATGTAGAGAAAAGTCAGAGAGAAAAATTGGGTTGACGTGTGGCCAGGAAAAGTGGAATGAGTGTTAACATAACAGCCTTTGATATTTTTCTAGCCAGCATAGCCATCATCATATTGCCTAGAACAGAGGGGCTGCTGGAGCAACATTAAAAGTTTCTTTGTGACATATCTCAGTTCCTTTTCCTTTGAGGAAATAGAACCCTGGGGAGATTTGCCTTACCCAGGGATCTGTGTAAATCCAAAGAGTAAAATAGATTTCTGACCATTAGTTAGATTACTGTTGAACAGACGGTGAGCGGGGATGGTGGTGACACACTAGAAGATAGTTCAGTTAAAAAGAATTCAGTTCGTTTCAGAGTTCTAAGAAAAGCTAAGGGGCACTGCTCTCAAGCTAGGCCTCTGTGACTTATGGTGAAGCCTGCCTGAGAGAGCTCGGTGGTTTCCTGCAACTATTGGCTGAGAAGCCAGACAGCTGGGAGTCTGTAAGAAAATTTCATAGCCATTTGTGGAGAACGCCGACCAAGAAGGCCTCAAGTATTCTCTGCCTGGGTTTATTAAATCTAGGACCTCTAATAAATGGAGGATCAAGGATTATTAGGCATCTCTGAAGGGAGAGTACCTCAGTGAGAGCAGAGGAAACCAGTGGCAGGGAGCTATGAGATCAGTAAAAGACATTGGTAGGAGCTGTTCAGTATCAGGGAGGAAGATGTCCTTATATCCAGGCCCCCTAGTCATAGACGCTCCATGTGTGTTCATGCCTGTACTCGTGGAATGCTACATGTTCCTATGTAGGGAAGTCCCACATATGTGTGTGTAAAAGCACACCCTTACCTTGGAAGAATGAGCCCCATGTTGGGGGTGGGGGGCAGGGGGCGGGAAGGGGTAGTGAGTCAAGGTATGTGATTACTTTTTTACATTAATATTTAAAATGCTTTTTGTAGTGAACTAATTCTCATCCAAAGCTGACTAGTAAAAAAATAAAAAATGCTTTGTAGGGACTCAGGGTTCAAAGAGGACTTTTACTTAGGAAATCGACATACTCTCTGGTAGCTAACTGAGGGACCCACCAGCCTCTTCCAGAACACAGTTAGTAATGCTGGGAACTAGATGAGGTTATTAAGGAAACAGCAAATAGTTAGGCAAATGGCCCTTTTGATAATGCTTTGTGACTGTGGAGATTGGGGTGGCAATTGAGGTGGGAAGCTGGTTCCAGAATATTTGAGAGACTGCCCTTAATTTCAAGGAATTTATTGTGTATAGTCCAAAAACTATGTAAGGATCAAGATAGTGAGTTAGGAAGGGGTTCTATAGGAGAGAGAAAAGGGGGACAGGGGAGGTAGTTGGGGGAAGGGGATTGGGGTGGGGGAACAGTGGTAGGAGTGGGCAGGGTAGCAGAGATTCCTTCCCCCTATCACTTCTGCTCTATACTAATCTTTCATCTTGTTATTTAAAGTCAATTTAAGTTACATGCTCTCCTAGGAAGTTAAGTAACTTTCTACAAGTCACACAGGTGGTAAACAGTAACGTCAGGATCAGAACCCAGGTCTTCTAACTACAATCGTGTGTGTGTGTGTGCGTGTGTGTGTGTGTGTGTGTGTGTGTGTGTGTAGCTATACTCCAAATCCAATGTGTCAATCCAACCGCCGCCTTTTACAGATGAGTAAGGCGGCTCCCTTTTGGGGTTAAAAGCCCCTTATTATCTGACCCCTGCTATCTTTCCAGTCTTCTCACACCTCACCCCCTCCATATGCTTTGTGATCCAGGGACTGGCCGTCTCCCTGCTCCTGGCACAAGACGAGCGGTCTCCAGACTAGACATTTCCACTTGCTATTTCCCATGCCTGGAATCTCCTCCCTCCTCACCTCCATTTGCAGGCTTATTTAAAGTCCTAGATAAAATTCTGCCTTCTGTGAGAAACCTTTCTGGTCCTCTTTGACCTCAGTGTCTTCCTTCAGTCTATCCTGTGCTTATCTTGAGCAGACGTGGTTGTTTGTTTGTTGTCTCCCCCATTAGACTGTGAGATCCTTTTTTTAAAATTTTTTTTTCTTTTTGGAGAGCAGTTGGGGTTAAGTGACTTGTCCAAGGTCACACGGCTAGTTTTTGGGTTAAGCGTCTGAGGCCGGATTTGAACTCAGGTCCTCCTGATTCCAAGGCTGGTGCTCTATTCACTGCACCACCTAGCTGCCCCTAGACTGTGAGATTCTTGAGAGTAGGAACCTTTTCAATTTTCTCTGTTTCCCCAGTCCTTAATTAGCATGATGCCTGGTACAGAGAAGGTGCTTAATAAATGCGTGTTGACTTAATAAAGGGCATCTAGGTGTTGAAATGGGTAGTGCTGGGCCTTGAGTCAGGAAGATTCATCTCCTGAGTTCAAATCTGGTCTCAGTGACTTACTAGCTGTGTGGCCTAGTCACTTAACCCAGTTTACCTCAGTTTCCTCATCTGTCAGATGGGATGGAGAAGGAAATGGCAAACTACTCTAGTATCTTTACCAGAGAAGCCCCAGGGAGCCGTGAAGGGTTGTACACAACTGAAATGACTCATTAACAGCAACCAATGACTTAACTCAATGATTTTTTCAGTTACGTGGCTTGTAAATAGTAGACTTGGAATTCCAACTCAGGTCTTCTAATTATACATTAAGTGCCCCACATTTCACTAGTCTATATCTACATTTTTTTAAAACTTTACTATGCTTTTTTATTTTCCTGAGTTTAGAAAAACAGAAACAGAAGCTTTATTTCAGTGTCTACAACAGCATTGGGAGCAGGTACCGGTGTGTCTTTTTCCCTCTCAAATTATCTAAATATTTTTTAAAATAATGAACTTGATAAAGTCTTTTTTTAAGATAGAAAAAATGGACTAGGTGATAGTATAATTAGGTAGATCCGTACTAAAGAAGTGCTTTTTAAAAAACTAAATGCCAGGGCCAAAAAGTAGTCATCAATGAATGGATCAGTGTTAGCCAGAAAGGAAGGCTCTAGTAGAATGCTCATTCTTTCTTTCTGTTTTTTTTTAAAACATTTTTGTTAATTACTTAGGTGAAGTGCAATCTAACCATGTCACTCCCCTATTGAATAAAATCCAGTGGCTTCCTATTACTCTCAGTATCAGACATTAAATCTTCACTTTGGAGTTTAAAGCCCTAATCTTTCCAGTCTTTTTATGCTTTACTCCTGCTCCTGCACATACTCTGTGCTGCAGTGACATAGACCTCCTTACTGTTCCTTGCACAAAATTTACTCAATCTCTAGACTCTGGACATTCTTATTGCTGCCCCTCTGTCCTATGCCTGGTATTTTCTCCCTAATCTCCACCTCCTGCTTTCTCTGGTTCAAAGGCTCAGCTAAAATCCCACATTCTGGAGGACTTTCCTGATTCCCTTAATGCCAGTGCCTTCTGAGATTAGCTCCAATTTTTCCTAGTATACATCATATGGACACGATTATTTTCATGGTGTCTCCCCCATTAGACTGTGAACTCCTCGATAGGATTGTTTTTGTCTTTCTTTTTTTCTCTAGAGGTTAGCACAGCACTTGGCCCATAGAAGGCATTTAATAATTTCTTGTTGACTTGAAGGTATGGATGGCATGCATATCAGATTTGCAGATGCCATAAAGCCATGAGGAATTATTAATGAACTTCCAGTCTAGAATCTGGAGCCAAAAATACCTCAGCGTGCTAGAATGATCTGAATTTAGTAAGATAAAATTTAATAGGGATGAATTGAAAGTTATGCAGTAGGCTTCAAAAACTCAAGTGTACAAGAAGAAGATGAGAGGGGTGGGGTTAGACAACAATTTACATGAAACATAGATGGGTTTTGGTGTCCCAGCAAGCTCAGTATGAATGTTTATTAATAGATGTACCAGGTCCTAATGGGGGTAAGATACACTGCTACTTTGGGCCATAAACATTTAGAGAATGGCATTTCTGAAAAAGGACTTCTCAAATTGGTTTTCAAGGCACAAAGATGTCTGTTAACTGATATTTGTATTTTAAATACAGGTTCTTACATTGAATGGCATATATTCTGTATAACTATGCTTTGGTTTTTCATGGAATGTGACAAAATGATAGTATTCTAGTTTCTTTGCTGAAGAAGAAAACTTCACAATATACAGTCTTAGACTTGATTCACAAAGTTAATCTCAATATAGAACACCCTTTAACCTTTAACCAATAGACATAGCTCATCTACAGCAAGAATTTTTTCTTAATTCTAAAAAGCATATATCTTAAGGATGGTCACGTTAGTAATATGATTTAATATGTGTGATTACAACCTGATCTATCACTTAAAAATAAAAGTGCATCCTATTTTTCCATTTAAACTAAAAACATATAATCTCTCACATTCTATTACATTTCTATTTATCATATTTTTGAGAACTTAGAAATTTAGTAGCTAAATATGCCTTGTTCATCAATGTTAAAGTAAATCAGAAAACTGCTTTTGTAATCAAAGAAAGTTTATTTCTAAGCTAATATGTTTATGACAATAAAAGCTCATTTTCTGAAAACAATTTCAATACATCTAATAACTTTCAACGATGTTCATAGTAGGTAGCCTCTTAGAATGAATACTTTTTCTCTTAGAAAGGAAACATCACAAAATACATCTACAAGATAAAAATATAATAGAATTGCTCAATGGTCGTAGTGAGCTAAAGACTGTTAAAAGGTAACTAGATTGATTTAACCAAAAGTATTCATGAAGTACTCAGGATATAAAATAGTACCAATATTAAAGGTGCTTAAAGAGACTTTATCATCATACTAGATAAAACCGCTGAGATCATTTGGACACAAATACAGAATGACAGATACTTTTCTGGGAAAAAAAAACAATGAGCTAGGTTAAGTGATAACAATATGTAATTTAGAGAACAGAGAAAAAACATAAAATGTAATGCAAAGATTATGAATTTGTTGCCAAATCTATAATTAGAAGTGCAAAATAAAGTTGAGTTAGGTTCCTTAACATTTCTGAGTACAGAGAAAAATAGAAAAATTCTGTTGCTTTCATAAAACAAAGGAAAACTATATTATTTATGCTTCCTAGGAAACAGGTATCAAACATTTAACAAGTGATTTTTTTCATTTGAACAATTTTGGTATTAAATAAATTTGTAGAGCTCCGCCTCTCTGCTTCTTATCTTCATCAGAGCCCCAGGCTCGTACATTAGGTCAACAAGAAATTCTTCAGGACGAGGTAGCAGTCCAGTTATGCCTTTAGAGGATTCATCAACTAATTTCACTTCATTCCAAGCTCTGTTGTATTCTCCTCGGACTAAAGTGGCACCAATCCCAATTTTGTCAGCTAAAGCCTGTGAAAGAAAACAGCCATAAATAAAATAAGGGTAAGTGTTGGGTGAGGGGAAGGGGAGAGATCATTAGTTGTTTTAAAAAAAACAGCACACTGAATTGATGTTGGCAAAATAGTTTGTTGAAGGGACTGGTGAAGGAGAAGAGCTGACTTGCCATAATGCAGGAACAAATGAATTTTTAAGTTAATTTTGATGATTCCTTGAAAAACTTTATAGGATACAAATACCTTAGAGTCTTTGCTAGAGTGTGTGTGTGTGTGTGTGTGTGTGTGTGTGTGTATTTTTAAGTTAATTCCATGGAGAAGAAATGTTTAAGGAGCTCCCATCACTAGGGCAATTATTAATTGCCCAGAAGATAAATTTTCATTCTACTCTCTTTTCTCCCAATATGTCAGGTTGCAGGGAAAAACAGAGAAGCCAAATTAATTGGAAGAGGGGGGAGCACTTGTTCTCAGTTTGTTTAATTGATGAGTAAATGTGGGTGCTTGGGTGCTTGTGCTTGGATCCCACTTCCAAGATCACATTTCTCCCTAACCTCCAAACACTATCCTTGACGGTTTTCTCCCCAGCCCAAGGACATTATGCCTAGCAGCAACTCATGAGTGGGCTCCAGTGAGGCAAACTATCTCTCCCTGTTATTAGAATTCCCCTTGTATGAACAAACTCATCATGCACCAGCAGAACTATCATGTACTGATTTCCACAGTTACCATATACAATCTAGAGGTCAAGCTATAGACACTAACTCCCCAAAGCTATCTTGTTACACGTGTGACAGATTTCCTTAGGAATCTACCCTCCCCCCCAATCAGGGTTTCTAGTAGTGAACGATGCCTGTGACTAAGGTTGTATGTTATCACCTAGTTAACATACTTGCAACATAATCCACTACTTTTCCTATATAAGTTTTAGCATCATTACTGTTAGGTTGCAAGTTCGCTAAGAATCTCTCCCCGCCATATTGGTGTTACAATAAACCTTGGCCATCTTGACTTATAGAATACTTGAGTCTGTGAATTCATTTCCAGAAGACCCTCTCCTATACTTCTTTTCTCAAGGGATCCCTGAGTCTCTCAAACTGCATCAGTTAGATAGGAGTATGGAGCCAAAGCTATGGTTGTTGTCCATGCACGTCAGCCACTCATTTAATGAGCAACAGGTTTGTGCCAGACACTGTGCTAAGCACTGAGGACGAAAAGAAAGGCAAAAACCTGTCCTTGCTATCAAGGGGTTCACAGTCTAACAAGACACATGAGATGCAAAAGACCGTGTACAAACAAGATACATATATATAAGATACAGAGGGAATATGAGAGCATTAAGGGAGATTGGTAAAGGTACCTTGTAGGAGGGGAGATTTTATCTGAGACTTGAAGGAAGCCAGAGAAGGAGATGAGAAGGAAGAAAATTCCAGAACAGGACCGAGTGTGGCCACAGTGATAAAACCTGGAGTCTGGAAAACCCTGTGCGAGGAGCAGCAAGGAGGCCTATGCCATTGGATCAGAGTATATGGAAGGGAGGAAGGTACAAGGACACCAGAAAGATTGGAAGGGGCCAGGGGATGGTGAGTTTTAGCCCTACACAGAAGATTTCCTATTTGATTCTGTAAGTGATAGGGAGTCAATGAATTTTATTAAAATGTATGACATAGTCAGACCTGTGCTTTATGAGGATTGATTCTTGCCTAATTCTTTGATCCAATCATTCCCTGCCCTGAACACTTTGCTTTGGTTCCTGGGCCACCACCTAGAAGATATCTTTCTCTGGTTAGTCCTGACCTCAGGACTCTTGGAAGATCGTTACTCTGGAATGTTGTTTTTTTCAAGTCCACATATTTTGTGTGTTAGACAAAGTCTTGTCTTTCCCCCTGAATCATGGTGCAATGAGCTTAGTGTAGTTGGTCTTTAGTTTTGGTGAATTCCCAAACCTAACCAGGAAGTGCATTATCTATAGAGTGGAAAGAACATGGTGGTTCTGGAGATTTTGTGCCAGTACTGCTATTTATTGCCTATGTAACCTTGGGCAAACCAGAGGACTGGTACACGTAGAGTGGAGGGTGCTTTGAGTTTTCACAGGCAGCTGATGGTACAGTAGAAAAAGCACTGGGCCTGAAGTTGGGAAGATCTGAGTGCAAATTCAGCCTTTGACACTCACTAGCTGCCAGTCATGAGAGCTTATGGAAAATTATGTCAAAATTTGGTTGCCTGGAGACGTTCATCAGTATTGTACGTCAGTTTCATGATGGTGTGCTTGCCCGGGTTCTAGATAGTGCACAATGCTCTTGTGCCTTCCCAGTCACCAATGGAGTGAAACAAGGTTGTGTGCTTGCTCCCATGCTTTTTAGCACAATGTTTTCAGCCATGTTGTCAGATGCTTTCAATGGGGATGAATATGGCATCAAGGTAAGCTACATTGATAGTAAATTCTTCAACTTGAAAAGACTACAAGCCAAGGACAAAGTGGAGGGAGTGTGGGTGCATGGTTTTCTGTTTGCAGATGATTATGCCCTCAGTGCAGCCTTTGAAGCTGAGATGCAACAAAGTATGGATTAATTCTCTTATGCTTGTGCTCATTTTGGCCTAACAATTAACACCAAGAAAACACAGGTGCTCGCTCCATCAGTCATCACCATACTATCTATGCATGGAACCATTGGTTACAGCGAATGGAGAAGTTTTGAAAGTTGTGGATAAGTTCACTTACCTTGGTAGCGTACTTTCCAGCAACATACACATTGATAATGAGGTCAACAGAGCTAGTTCAGTGTTTGGAAGGCTCCAAAGGAAAGTATGGGAAAGAAGAGGTATTAAGACTGACTGCCAGACCAAAGGTCTACAGTGCCATGGTGCTGACCTCATTGCTGTATGCCTGTGAAACCTGGACAGTGTACCAGCACCATGCCAGGAAATTGAATCGCTTCCATTTGAATTGTCTTAGGAAGATTCTGAAGATCACCTGGCAGGATAAGGTACTAGACACTGAGGTCCTTACTTGAACTAACTGCCCAGCATTCAAACTCTGCTTCAGATAGCACAACTCTGATGGACTCGCCATGTTGTTCGAATGCAAAATGTACTCTTGCCAAAACACTGTTTTATGGAGAAGTCACACAGGGCAAGCACTCACATGGCGGTCAGAAGAAGCAATATAAGAACACTCTGAAGGTCTCTCTTAAAAACTTTGGAACTGATTGTGTGACATGGAAGACACTTGCACAGGATGGTCTGCCAACATCAGAGAAGGTGCTGTGCTCTATGAGCAAAGCAGAATTGAAACAGCTCAAAGGAAACTCAGGATGTACACATTTAGAGAATCCATCCCAAATGTTCACATGGAATATTTATGCCTGACCTCTGGTAGAGCATTCTGAGCTTGTATTGGTCTGATCAGCCACAGTTGGAAACACTGAAACTTGACTCTAGCATAGTGATGTCATTCTGGTCCTCTTCAAGAATGAAGGACAACAACCAACCAACCAGCTGCCTTGATTTTCTCAACTGTAAAATGGAGCTAACCGCACCTCTTTAGAAGGGCTGTTGTGAGGACTAAATGAAATATTTGTTTGAAGCACTCTGCACACATATATATGTGCTTATTGACTTCTCCCCCATCTGGTCCATTTTACAACTGAGGCCCAACATCACAGGGAGTAAGGACAAGTGGATGATTTGAACCTGGGTCCTCTGATTTTGTAGCCAGTGCTCTTTGTAATGAACCAGGCTCCCTCCTTTAAGGTCTTGTCCAGTTCTTGGTTTGGTGGTTGTTCTTTGAAGAGGATGAAAATGACATCACTATATTGGAGTCAAGTTATGTAACTGCTATATATCATGTCCAGCTGTGGCAGATCAGACCAATATGAGCACAGAAGGCTCTACCACAGGTCAGGCACAAATAGTGCATCTTTGGGCCAATCCCCTAACTTTGGGTGGCCTCAGTTTCCTTCTTGGTAAAATGAGAGCTTTATGCAAGATCATTTCTAGGACTCCTTCCAATTCTAAATCCTTTCTATGAATCCCTAATTATGAAAAGTACCTTTCAATTACTTTCTAATCATTCCACTCCTCATGCCTTTCATTGTCTATTGTCAACATTGTCAACTCCCTCCCCCCACATAGTTATGTCCCAAGCAGCATTCCAGTTCCAAGCAGAAAGTAGTTGTTGATGAAAGGGAAAAGTTCTAACAAGCTTTACTAATTGCAGTAACTCTGGGTAAAGTACTGCTCTTGAGTAAACATCTAAAATTAAGAAGTACAGAGAGCAATTGGGCGCTAGGATCCAGATAATCCCATAATTCCCCAGTGTATCCAAATGCTAAAAGTGAAATGTCAAGGAGCAAGGTAAAGGAAAGTCATGTGAGTAAACAAGGTAATTATGTCCTTTCTTAGGAAAAGCGAGCTATGCCTTCCTTTTCTTTTACCAGAGCAACAGAATTAAAGGATTTTTATTTTTTCTTTCTTTCTTTCTTTCTTTCTTTCTTTCTTTCTTTCTTTCTTTCTTTCTTTCTTTCTTTCTTTCTTTCTTTCTT
>CM053597.1:48509082-48534463 GCA_028646575.1 Pseudocheirus occidentalis
TAGGAGAGGGATGCTGGAAGCACACACTTCAGTAAACGGACAGGGACAGGGTAGAGAATGGAACAAGGGGAGGGGGAGGAATAGGAAGGAGAGACAGACGATCACTGTCACGGTGTGTCCACTATGAAGATGTCCTGTATAGTCACACGTCCATAGCCTGTATTGAACTGAGTGTCCTTCCATTGGGGGTGGGTGACAGGGGAAGAATTGAAAGAATCTAGAATTTAAAGTTCTGCAATACCTGCAACTGGGAATTAAGATATACAGGGGCTGGGATATGAAGACCCTCCCTGCCCTACCAGAAAATAAGAGAGCAGAGCAGGGGAGGGGCTTTACAGTGGGATTGCTGTTTTGGGGTTGAGGCAGGGGCAAGATGGGGAGAAAATGTATAATTCAAAAATGTAATGAAAATTAATAATGTAAACAAGAAAACAAAAACTAAATTAAAAAATAATTGCCATCTGATTTCTTTTAGGCCTTGGTTACTATTTAAGCATGTTATGGGGATAGCTTTACAATTTGAAGTTTCCACTTTCCACAGAGACCATAAATCTTAGAGAAAAAGCAATGGCATTTCTTAGATCTGAAAATCCGGCTGAGGACTAAGGTTAAAAAAATAACTCCAGGAGAAAGGCTAGATCCCTTCCTTTAGCCTGGTAGAGGCTCCCCAGCCAGAGACCCAGAAGCTGAGGCAGTGGAGAGGAGCTACCTGGTGGATGTTTCCTCTTTCATTTTTTTAATCTAAATTTGGCATCCCTGTCAAAGTAGAGAGACAGAGATAAGAGACACTGATATATATATATATATATATATATATATATATATACATACATACATACATATATATATATATATATACACACACAATGAAAAGCATTTAGATGTGAGTCAATTATTATGAGAAGGCAGGCCGTATTTTACATTTTCATAAGGAGTTATGATTGTATTAGACACAGCACACCCAGAATTTCCCACTAAAGCCACGTCATACCATCCAAAGTTAATTGATATTGAGACATTTATTTAGCTCATACATTGGCACTTCTTATTCTCCATTTATTTCCCCTTGTTAGATCACCTCCACCCCTCTAGAAATCATTCTCCCCTTGACAGGACTGCTTCCCAGTCCTCTATTATAATGCCCACTAGATGATTGATTTATTGGTTTAAGACACAGGAGCAGAATTGTAGTCATCGTGATTTTCATTATTACTTGTTCTCATTAACCCAAAAGCCAATGGAGTCTCATGGTCCTCCTGATGACCTTGATTTCATCTTTTCACAGGCAGATCTGTTCAGTTATTTCTAAACAGCATGAGAATGAGGTCTAATGGTTTGACAACTCAAGTACTACACAGCTCAACACCAAATGGAAGAAGGCCTCTTACAGGTTAAGATAGAAATTCTGTGGACAACTGAATTAAGTGTCATTTTGAGGTCTGCAGGAATAATTGAAAAAAAAAAAGGAACTGAGCAGATTCTCCTGGCCATATCATTTCCTACATTTAGCAGTTATCTAAAGGAATGATTTTGTGATAAACTAACCACCACACCTAGGAAGGAAAGGAATAGGCCATGCTAAAAATTTATGTGTCCTAATGAGTTTTATTAAAGAATATTATTTGGAGCCAGAAGAAATATAGGGAAAATTGGAGAGGGGAAAGAAGGACTGCCAGTTCTCAGACTGGGGTCTTTAATTCGTTCTCTGTCCATCTGGTCACCTAGGTCACAACAAAAAAGTCTCTCACAGCTTGGAGAAGCCTAAGTTCTTAGATCAGTTCATTGTGCTGGGGGGTGTGGGATGAGGGGAGGTATAACATTCTCCACCAAGCATTTCCAATTTGTTTATACACACAATGGAAGCTTGGCATTTATGTTACAAAACCTTAAATAACAAGCATACTATTATATAAATTTTGAAAATGCAAAGCACCTACAAATCAGGCATTACTGAATTCACTGCAGTGGTCATAACTTGGTTGACATCGATTTAAGAATCAATGAAATAATATCTTTCCACTCATATGGCTACCACCCTAGTTTGCAACAGTCCTAGAACCTATTGTAATGGCTACTGAATTGGCCTCCCTACTTCTAGTCTCTCTTCTCTCCAGTCTCTATCTTCCAAACAGCTTCTCAAAGGCCAGGTCTAACCATGTCACTCTCCTATTAAAAACCTTCCATGCACCTGCAGGCTGACGTTCTGAGTTTCATTCCTGTCACTCAATTCTATTTCATTCAGTAATTATTTATTAAGGATCTACTATATAATAATTGCTAACATTTCTATGATGCTTTCTACGTAGCATGCTCTGCACAGAGTGCTTTACAATCATCATTTCGTTTAACATACCAGGTACTACAGCACAGATAAAAATGCAAAAATATCCTCGAGGAGCTTACATTCTACTGAGGGAAAATGTCATATATGGAGAGAAGGAAAAACAAAATATATTCAAAATTATTTGGTGTGGAGCTCAGATTCAGGAAAAATCTCTTAGGAGGTAGCATAAAGGAAACTAGAGGTTCTGTGAGGTAGAAAAAAAGAAATGCATCCTACTCTGTGTAAAGGCAAAAAGACAGCACTGCATATGTTGTGCACAAGGAGTATCAAGAAGTCAGTCTGGTTGGAATACAGTATGTGTGAGTGAGAGTAAGTATCTGTAAATGACATCAGCCCCAAAAGGTAGGTTGGAGTTAGATTACGTTGAGTTTTAAATGCCAAGTTGAGGAATTTGGATTTTATCCTAGAGTTGATGATGTTGTTTGTCCTTCATTCCTGAAGAGGAGCATGACATCAGGGAGGTGATGCCATGACATGCAAGTGAATTGGATTTAAGTGAGGGAGGAGCCTCACTCTCTCCTCCAGCACCATCTGGGTCTAGTGGCAAGATACAGCTCTATAGAGAGCCACTGAATGCTCAGATTCATGCTTTAGGACTATCAATATGGTAGCTCTGTGAAGGATGAATTGATGGAGGTGAGAGGTCAAATAAAAGGAGAGCAGTTCAGAGGCAGCTGCAATAGTCCAGGTGAGAGACAATGGAAGTTTAAATTGGTGTGGTCACTAAGTAGAGAGAAAAGGACATATGAAGTGAGAGAGCATGAAAGTAAACTTGACACTTTATTACCGTCTTCAGACAGTTTACCTTCCAGCTATGTTGAACTGTTTGATGAATTAGTGCATCTCCCCTTTCTATGCATTTGCAAAGGCCCAGAACACACACACACACACACACACACACACACACACACACACACTGCCTCCTCATTTCCACCTCTTGGAATCTTTACCTTCCCAGAAGGCCCACTCTCTCCTCCCCAGTTGTTACTTCAATCTTCCTTCTCAAGTAACTAAGTATTCATTTATCTGTGAATATATTGTATCTCCCTCCTCCCCAGTAGAATGTAAACTCCCTGAGGGCAAGAGCTCTTTATTTATTTATTTTTGTATCTTCAGCATCTGGTACAATTCCTTGCAAATAAGAGGGCTTAATAAATGTCGGTTGAATGGAATTGAACATGGACACATAGGAGGAGAACACAGAGTTGCAATCAATATCATTGATTGTAATTGATGTAACTGATTGATGCAATCACAGATCTGTTGAAGACATTAAAGTGTGGAAATCTAGACTAGGTTTCTATCAGAGAAAAATTCTGAATATGACAGTTCCTTGTGATTTATGGACAATTTCCCCTTTACTTACGGATTCAAAATATTCTTGTTGGTTCTATCCCCATCCACTCAACATTCATGCCTTCCTCTTACATTCAGCCATTGTTAGCCAGCCATTTTGACCTCACATAGTAAAGCAACTTAATTAGTAAGGTGATACAGCAGTCAAGTAACAGAAACAACAGCAAACCTCAATTATCTTTCTCCTGGGTGAAAGTCCATTCACTCTATTTATTCTCTATCAACTCCCTTGTTGCCAGAGAGGAAATCAGGGAACTGACTTATCATAAGCCTCCCATCTTCCCCTGAAGCAGGATCAAGTCATTCATAGCATGTATAGCTGGGTTCACTGAGCTTGATTCAGGTCTTAAATAATCCTTGGAACTCTGAGCTGTGATTTCACCATTATCAACTGAATAGTTGAAACTACCATCACCGGCTCTTTGGCCCTGACTGCCCTCCAAGCGTGCCTCTAGCATTGGGGAAAAGGAGAAGAGAAGAGCCCTCAAAATCCACAAGTCAAGGCCAGATGTCATCATGGTCAGCAGGAGTCATCCAGATGTGCAACCACTTACATCCTTCCTCTCCTCCTTCACCTTTATCTTCACTTCCCAAATTAAATTTGATGCCTTTTGTTCCAGCATCATCCATTACTGAAGAGTAAGTCTCTCTAATTAGTGTTTACACTAAGAAATGAATCACTACTGACTGTGCTTTGCTCAATCTGGGGAGACTCTCTTCTGCTAAAGTAGACATTAGGCAAATGCATCCAAATTACAACATAAACCTTCTAGCAATCTGTGTACTTCTTTCTTATCTAGGTCTTTTAATGTTTCCCTCATCAATTCCTAAAACTGCTTTTTTGTGTGTGTGCGTGTGTGTGTGTGCGTGTGCGTTTTCTGATAGAGTGTCATCATATCCTGATAACTGGGATTGCCTTCCCAAGGGAACACATTGTTCTTTATGTTTTCTTTCAAGGAAAAGGGACAATTTGGGAACATCATTCATATGACCACTTCTGAGGCTTGAGGTCTTTGGTCTTTTACTGTGTACATTGTTTCATATGATTTAGAGTTGGGAGGGAACCTTATTTTACAGCTGAGACTGGTGAGAGGAAAATAAATAACCATAAAAGCCTATGAAGCAGTCAAATGAGAGCACCATATGGGATGTGTACTCATGTATTTGACTCAGCATGATTTGGTCCAAAGTACAAACAACTCTCTTGCATGTCCAAGCATTCTGTAACAGCACTTTACTGTTAAAGACAAGTTATTGCACAGTCCCCAAGGCATGTAGCTGTATTGACAAATACCCCTAGGAGAGAGAAACAGAAGCATGCAAAAGTGGGTTGAATATATTGGATCTGACCCTAAGGAAGATGGCAGGATAGGAAACAGGGGCCATCAGAGGCTCTACAGCCCACTCCCAGTCAAAGGAACATTTTATTCATTCATTACTCCACAAACTCTCCCAAGCTCCTGTCAACAGTTTCTAATCTTAAAAAAAGATAGCTGAAGGATTAGCATTAACATCACATTTTTTAAACTTTGCAGCCAGATTGTCAAAGCCATTCTAACCTCCAATTATTGGAGATTTTCTAGTTACTTAGATTCACCCCCCCCCCCAAGTTTTGGGAAGAGAAGCAACTGGAAAACTTCCTATCTGTGGCTGATGTGGTAGAAGGGGATCAGATTTCATCCCTATTTCCATCCTGTCATCAAAGTTTCATCATACTGAGCAATTTAAATGGGGGTGGGGGGAAATTTTGTCATGCTGTAAAATATTTGACTATCAAGGCCAACTAATTATTAAAGTGTGTCGATTTATCTCCATTGATATGTCTGATTACTCTTTTCAGGCTACATGATTCTCATTTCTTCAATCAGCAAATCATAATTGCTAACAGAAAAGTATAATCCTTGATGATCTTTACTACATTTGAATTGCTCAAATTTTATAAATATTTTTAATATGAAGTCCCTTCTCCTCCTGACCTGGTTTTTTCAGAGAGCACCAAAATGCATCAGGAGAAGCCTGACTTTTTTCGATACTGTTCTAAGGTTAGAAACAAGCAACAGGCACTTCTCACTCCACCGGAGTTATCAGAAATATTAAACAGCCCTGGGTGGATGTGTAATACTGGCATGTGTCTGATTTCTAACCACAGTTGATGATGGTGGGGAAAAACAACACGAGGAGTTCAAGTCTACATCACCATTGTTCCTCTCAAAAAGAAGAGCAGAGAATCCTACCCTAATGGTCCTTTACAATTTCCAAAAGTAGAATAAGAGGATTTGTTTTGCTTTAATTACTCAAGTGTTTTCCTTGAAATACTTGGACTCCCTTTTCCCTTTAACCTATTGCAAGGAGAGGAAAATGAAACAGAGAGAGCGCGGTGCCAGAGAGAACCAATGTAACTAAAGGGCAGCCTCAGGGTTGCATAACACTGAACATGAGATTTTTAAAGATTATACTTGAGATTAAGTATATGTTTGGTCAGTAGGGTTGCTCCCTGCACAAAATTGTGGAATGTGAAGTTTTTCCGGCCCCAAGTCTCATCTTTTTTTTTCCCATCCTTTTCTGCCTTCATGCCCCCTGAGGTGCCCACCATCTTCCTGTTCTCTCCTTCTCTATCTAAAATAAATTAGCTTTCAGGATGAACTCCTTAAAAATCCATTCTAACACTTTCTCAGTAATGAGGTGGGGGGCTATTTATGTGTACTTTTTCATGATTTGTTGGTTGATTTTTTTTTTTTTACCTAGTTTGCTTTTGGTCGTTTCTGTTGTTCCTGTAAGAGAAGGTTCAATGAAGAGGTTGTGCATTGGAAATTGACTGTTTTTTTTAAGGTATCAATAAAAATGTTAAAGCAAGCTATAAATGATAAGGTATGCTTCACATCCCTCAAGTGCATCTGAATTCTAAGCAAGAATGAACCGAAAGAATGAGTCTCTAATTATGGAATTTCATACATCAATGAAAAAGTACAGGAAGCTGCACAGGAAAGTCTTCTCAAAGATGATACTTGCGGGAAGGTAAAGATTCCAAGAGATGGAAATTAGGAGATAATGTGCATTCTGGGCCAATGCAAATAAATGTATAGAAGTGGAAAATGAACTGTCCAATTAACCAAACAGCCAGTAGTCCCATTTAGCTGGAAGGTAGAATATCTGAAGATGGTAAGGAAGAGTTACTTACTTCCATGCCCACAATCTGTGCTACCAGGGTCAGCTGGAGCTAGGGGATGCTTTAGATCAGGTGATCTGAGATGCAGTGGGCTAAAGCCAATTAGGTGTCCGCATTAAATCTGGCACCATTGTGGTGAGTCCTTGGGAGTGGAGGAGTCCAGCAGGTTACCTATAGAGGGGCAAAAGGATAGGTCAAAGCTCCCCAACCTGTTAGTGGTGATATCACTTAGAGTGGCCGGCGCACTTCCAGCCTGAGTAAGATTATAAATACCTAGTCTCAAAAAAACCAAACGAACCCAAAAGGTGGGTATGTATGTATACATACGGGAGTGCGCAGTGTTTCTCAGTGTTTCAAAAACGAATGAACGCCAATTTCATTTATTCTGTTTGCATATAAGACCAATCCTGATGTTAAATACATCTCCCTGCCTTTTGGGGGGGGATGGAAAACATACCGATCGTGCAGAAGTTGGAAGGGCAAAACCTTGAGGGCTTTACATTCTCGACGGTCTTCTGCCGCTGCATGAAGTCAATGGACCTTTCACAAATGCCTTGGAATCGCCGAATAGCAAGCGGATTCTGTGACAGACTAGATGATAAATACGATATTGCTGGTCAATTACCTGACACAGAATAGCTCCATAAATCAACAAGCTAAAAGCTCGCACCATGGTGAGAGGCAAGGGCCGCAAGAAAGCTAATGCTCTACATGCAGCCCCGCGGTGAAGAGAGAGCGCAGGGGCAGCCTGAACCCAGATGCGGGGCCGGCTAATCAGGCCCATTCTAACTGTGCCTCGCCCAAGGGGAAGTTCCCGCCGCAGGGGGCTAGTTTCTCTGGCTGCAGCTGCTGGCTCCCAGCTCCGCAGGTGGACCTCACCACCAGCGCCAGCCTGCGTTCTCTGTGGCGAGAGGAGACTCGGGGAGGGGGCGTAATCTAGGCCTTGTGCCCATGTGGGGCAGCCGGCCTTGGAGATTGCAGTCCCACCAGGTGCAGGCAAGACTGAAAGGGGATCCACGGGGTGGGTGCCTGTGGTGGCTCCCGCATCCCGTCCCTGTGTCACTCGATGGTTTGGAATCAAGGAGGTGATTCGAAATAGGTGTATTTAAATTCTCCAGGCAGAACTTTACTAATGGGTCTCGCCCCAAATCTTTGACTCTTTTCCCTTGCTGAGAAGCAGAAGAGAGGGGAGGGGAAGGTAGGGAAGAAGAAAGGAAAGGGAAGGAGAGGGGAGAGGAGGAACAAGAAATTCTGGTTATAAGATGTTAACATCCAGAGCTCTATGGTGCCTTAGAAATAATCATCTAGAGTGACCAGCCCTCTTGTTTAAGAGGTGAAAAAAGACCCAGAGGGTAATTGCCTTGCCCAAGATCACACAGGGAGCAGAGCCCACCAAGATTCCAAAGTCAGGTGAATATTTGGCATATTTTTCTGAAAGTTAACTTCCTTCTCTCTCCTCTAGTCAAATATAATAGAAGACATTCTTTAAAACAGCAAAAACATGATGCAACATTTTAAATGACTTGCAAACCCTCTTCCTCTGTGAAATCCACACCTTCACCAGAATACAAACTAATGGCCAGAGAGCTGAAATATTTGGTTGTGTTGTTGTTTGTCACCCAGAGCATTCTTCCGTATCAATTATTGCCTATGTGGAATTTCCCTTTTGTGTTCATAGTCACACAAGCATGTCTAAATGAAAAGCACACCTTTCCGGGCCTGCTAACAAAATCAATTTCTCAGCAGGAGCATGATAGCTTGTCTATGATCACACATTGAAATACACATTTGCATGCTAATTACCCAGAAAACCTTTCCAGATCACTGAGGTGTTATTGACAGGCTGGGTAAGAATTCTGGAGGTACTCTAGTGTGAAGCCAAAGGAGAAGAGCCAGAAAATCAACAGTAATCTAGACCAAGACAACCACCATGCAATCATCTAAGAGATTTTTTGAAAATCCACTTTAGCCAATCCACCTTTATTAAGTCTCATGTAACTTTATTCACCAGAGAAAAGTCCAACCTTGGAATTGTCTTAACTGCCTAAAACCACAATGGGACCCCAACAATATCCTTCCAGCATCTCTAATAAGCACAGAATATGGAAAGAAGCTTTTTTTTCCAGATCTCCACTGTACCTGAATAGGTGATTTTTTTGTACAAGAAAATACAAACTTCAAGACACGTTTACGAACTGTTTAAAGGGCCAATTCATCACTGCACTAATTTCTGAAACCGTTGTTTTCAGGATGAGAATACAGAGGCTTTCCTTTCTGCTTGAGAAAACTAGAAACCATATCTGATAGCACTAAAAGCAAATGAAGGAATCAACCCATTTTTCAGCTGGTGATTTTTTTTGGATTCTGTTTAAACTTATTAAATGCAGAAAGACAGGAAACTTTTCTGTCTCAAGACATGCATATATTAGCAATAAAGAGTTCCTTTTGTTACCTTCTTTCTGCCTGCCTGCTTCATTTTAAACTCATTTTCTCAACAACTGTGATTTTTTTTAAGGGAAGTGTTTTATTTCTTCCATGTTGCCATTATCCTGCTTCTTATTTTTGAGGGATTTAAAGCCCCAGACTATGGCTAAGATGTCAGCAGGATGACTCCTTACTGTTTCAATGACTTTGACTGATGGTGTCTTTAGGATCCTTTTGGGGTTTTTTGTGCTGTCCTGGCCCCAACTTAACTTTGAAAGTTAACTTAGTTGCCTACTTTGCTAAATTTTATGACTCAGTAAAAAAAAAAAAGAAGGGTGTGCTCACAGAAAGTCTAAGTCTAATGTTTTCTCTTATTACGAAAAAATAACTCCAGGAACCAGAAGCATTTAGTCCTATGGTTTAGAGTAGATTGTTGACTGATAAGCCCCTCTTTAAATCACTATTGTTAGCTTTCTCAACTGGGGATTTTATAATACATATATTCATTATATACATGATACATATATGTGGTCCTAACAATTTCAAATAGTTTGGTGAACTATTCTTCACCTTCTGTTGCAGCAACCACGCTGGCATACCCAGGATGGCTGCTAGCACATGTTCTTAGATCTGCTTTATTAGAAAAGTAAAGCTGTTCAAGGGGTCAACAATCATTTTTGAAAATTACATTCACTAGTTCAGAGGAAAAGTCATCACCCTGAACTTCAGAGAAAATACAAAGACAATACAGAGAAAATACAAGCAGAGAAATAAAGACCTACAGGTCTTCTACCAGTCTGAGAAATTAGTAGAGATCAACAGACAGATCCAACTGTCTTACCAAGGCAATACATACATAGTTACCAGAGAGAGAGAACCGCCAACATCTGAGTTTTTCAGAGCTGGGGTGCTCCTTACCAGCTACCCCAGAGTCTCATGTGGTCAAATCACAAGAATGCTCTTCCAATGAGTCCTCCCCAAAGCAAAATGCTAACCTCAGAGTATTATACACCCTTTTTTAGAGCCAGAAGGCATCACAACCCTCTTCACTCAGTGCCTAATTAGAAATTAACAAAAGGTGTGAAAGCCTTCCTATAAAAGCAAGCCTCCCCTAAGCAAACTTCCCCTAATGGGCTCCATGTGATACCTATTAATGGGTGGGGAAGATCTTAAATCCCATTAACATTAAACCTTCTTAGGAGAGGTGGGACTTTGGAGAACTTCTAATATTGTTTAGTCATTTAGTCATGTCTGCCTCTTTATGACCCCATTTGGGATTTTCTTGGCAGAGATACTAGAGTGATTTGCCATTTCCTTCTTCAGCTCCTTTTACAGATGAGGAAACTGAGGCAAATAGAATTCAATGACCTGCCCAAGGTCACACAGCTAGTGGGTTTCTGAGGCCAGATTTGAAACTCAGGAAGATGAGTCTTCCTGATTCCAAGCCCATAACTCTATCACTGCACCACCTGTGTCACCATCACCACTGCACCACCTAGCTGTCCCAAATATCTATTTAATCTCCCTTGTTTTTAGGTGAGGCCCTAAGAGGTTATCTGATATGCCCAAAGTCGCACTGGTTGTATGTGAAAGGGATAGAACTGGAACCCAGTGTTCTCTGACTCCAAATGCAGTGCGGTCACCACCGTTCCTCCTGTTGTCCCTTCAACCCTTCTCACAAGTAGCAATTAAGGCCACATATGGGGTCAGAGCTCCTGTCTGGGTGGATTTAGAACAAGAGCATGATGTGTTTAGTACAGGCAGGGAGGTGGTGCCATGGATAGAGGGCACTGTGGTTGTTCATCCTTTGTTCTTGAAGAGGACCAGTGACATCAGGATGGTGATGACTTGCAAGTGAATCGGATTTAAGTGAGTAAAGGCTGTACAAAGTCATCAGCCTCATTTTTTCCTCTAGAGTTATGCGAGTCCAGTGGCAAGATGTAGCTCAGGGCCCCAGATTCAATGGGGAGACCCTGGCCTTTTTAAGCTAAGGCCTTTTTAAGCTAAGGCCTTTTTCAGGTCTCAATTTGTCTAAGGAAACACCCTGTTGGTGATTCAGTGATTTAAGGCTGGAGTCAGGAAGGCCTGAGTTCAAATCTGACTTTAGACGCTTACTAGCTCTGTGACCTTGGGCAAGTCGCTCAACCCTAGTTTGCCTCAGTTTCCTCATCTGTCAAATGAGCTGGAGAAGGAAATAGCAAACCACTCTAGTATCTTTGCTAAGAAAACCCCAAATGGGTCACAAAGAGTCAGATATGACTGAAAAGACTGAACAACATGTTTAAAACAGTATCTTTTTTTTTGGAAGGGGAGGGCAGGGCAATTGGTGTTAAGTGAGTTGTGCAAGGTCACTTGGCTAGTAAGTGTTAAGTCTGAGGCAAGATTTGAACTCAGGTTCTCCTGACTCCAGGGCTGGTGCTCTATTCACAAGCCACTTAGCCACCCCCAAAACAATATCTTGTAATACATTTCCTACATCTAGAGGTAAGAGGGAAACTTTGATGTCACCTAGTCCAAGCCTCTCTTTTTTACTGAGGAGGAAACTGAATCCCAGAGAGATTAAGCAACTTGCTTGAGTTCACACAGCTTGTAAGCACAGAGCTGGAATTCAAACTTATATCTATCTGGTAACTCCAAGTTCCTGGTTCTTTCCAATGCACTCGTTGCATCCCAAGAGAAGCAGTGACATACAGAAATAAATGCAGGTCTTCAAGGGAAGAGACAGTGCTGGCGTTTGATGTTTATTGAGCAGTATATAAATCAATCATGAATAACTAATAAGGGTTACTATGACCTTTTCCATATGCAAAAATAAATCTAAGAAGTTTTTCAAAATTATTTCTACTAGTTGACTCTTGTCAACTCTATCGTCCCTCAATCCCTAAAGAAGGGAAATATGAGCAATAGCACACATTTTTCTCTGCCTCTGTGCAAAGGAGCCCCTCAAAAACTCCCCCCTAAAAACTTCCAGCAAATCTACCCTGCGAAAGCCTAGAGGTGTTAAAACTCTCAAGGCAGTCCTATTGGATTCCACTTTTAGAATGATAGGGCTTTAAAGGTTTACAGGTCATTCATGATCTAGTCTGACAGTCTGATTTCAAAGATGAAGGAGGTGAGAACTGCCTAGAGAGGCTCACGGTCTGCTCACCCATGTGGGAAGTTAGAAGAGTTGTGAGAGGAAGCATGGAGAAGTAAAAAGCAACAGCAGATCTTGGAGTGAGAAGAAAGATAGTTTTGACTGACACCAGCTTTGTGACCACGCAGGGCAAATCACTTACCCTCTCTAAGCCTCCCTTTCCTCATCTGCAAAATGGCGGTAAGAAGACCTGGAGTTTTTACCAAATGCAGTTGTTTCCAGGGAAGAAATGAAATGGCTTATATAAAGCATTTTTAAACCTTTAAGCACGATACAAAAGTCTTCTATCGTTATTTGCATTATAACACATTGCCTTGGTTTAATTACTAACAACAGTCAATGTTAGAAAGTGTTTTACATTTTTAAGGTATTAATATTATTTGTTTCTACATTGCTTTAATTTTCTAGTCTTTCCAGTCCCTTCTTCTCAGAGAGTCAACTCCTGGAACAGAGAATAAAAAAGAAAAAACCCAAATCACCTCTGTGAAACATCTATTATGTGACATCTATCACCCAATCTACCCAACATGACCACAGGCAGTATTTCAACACCCTTCACTTTGTACCTCTTCAAAGAAGAATTATCATTTCAGTTTCAATGTTGTAGTTGTCAGTGTGGACCTTGTTTTCCAGGTCTACTTACTTTGCTTTAAAAGAGTTTGTGCAAGTCTTTCTATATTTCTCTGTATTCTATCAAGCAATCAATAAACATTTATTAAATGAACTGAATGTATCAGGCACCTTACTGGTTGCTGGGAATACAAATTTCAGGGACTTACATTCTATTTCATTCATCATTTCTTAGAGCAACACTCCATAACTTGCAGACTGACTCCTCTCTCCACAACTTTGTTGTGCACCCCCATTTTGCAGATGAGGAAACCAAGTCTCAGAGAGATAGAGACCTTGTCCACTTTCCTTTTTTATGTATTTATGTGGTCTTTTTGGAGGCAGGGCAATTGGAGTTAAATGATTTGTCCAAGGTCATATGGTAAGTGTTAAGTGTCTTAGTACGGATTTGAACTCAGGTCCTCCTGACTCCAGGGCCACTGCTCTATTCACTGTGCCACCTAGCTGCCCCCAGACTTTGTACGCTTTCAAGTGACTAGTAAATGTTTCAGTGAGGATTCAAACTCCAGGTTGTCTGGTCCCAAGTCCAGTGTTACCTCCACCACATAATCCTGTCTCTCACAAACCAAATCAAAAGAATCCTTTGCACACACCCCAGAAACAGAAATGTCCTGCATTCAATTGTTTCCAGCTGGGAACCATGGCTTTGGCCTCCCTTGTATAGCGACTGGTTTCCTCTGGCAGTGAGGGCTGTGGTCACATTCCCTAGATAACCTCTTTCAGAATATAAGATTCTGGGGAGTTCCATGGTCTTATTTATCCCTGTCTCACCCTCTACCATTCCCTCTCATAAGCTATAAAAAGTGGGGGATGGTCTGGAGCAAGGTGGAAAGATTGCTCAGAGCTTGGAAACCCCCTTTTTCCATCTCTAAATCATGTCCTTTTCCATATGCCCTGTAACTATGTCTAGGGTTCCAGTAGGATGGAATTTCTGCATCAAGCCCAGATTTGTCCGAAGCATCATTGTGAATGTTTATTGTTATTGTTTTTTTTTTCTTTGGGGTGAGGAACTCAATGGACACTTGGTAAGACCTGACATGGTGTCCTTTGAGTTGTAAGCTCTTCACGATCAGAGACTCTCTCACCTTGTATGTATTTGGCACTATCTGCCCTATTCTGGGCACACAGCTGCTGCTTCATATACAAGTGTGGACTGACAGTGTGTGGGCATGCAAATGTGAGCACATATGCAGGTGCATTTGTCCTTCTGCTAAGAGGACTGGCTTCAGAGGCACCCCATGGAGGGAAAATAAGCCCTGTTGAGAAACTACTAGATCTAAATGTGGTGTTTTTTAATGCTTCATGTCCCTCTCTTCACACAGAGGTTCTTAATCTTAATCCTTAAACTTGTATTTTAATATATCATATATATCAATTTAATATAGGATATATAAAAATAAAATTGAATATATTTAATCTATTGCATATACAATATATTTAATGTTATATAAATATATTTAATATATTTAATATATGATATATACAATATTTAATATAAAATAAAATCTATGTAATATATAAAGCATTTTATTGAATATATAATTAATTAAATTCTATAATGTTCTGATAACCATGTTTCCATGTAATTATTACCCTCCTTGTAGTCCTATGTATTTTATGCATTTAGAAACATTCCATAGGCATCATCAGCCTACCCAAGGCATCCATAACCCACAAAAGGTTAAGACCTCTGCTCTAAGGATCTCTCCAAGAAATTCAAAGACAATAATAATCAGTGAAAACAGACTTCCAAGGAGCCTTGGAAGTGGCACTGCCCCCAATATCTCACTTGATCCTCACAACAATCCTGGGAGGTAGGCGCTACATTCAAATCCAGCCTCAAATACTTAGTAGCTGTATGACCCTGGACAAGTCCCTTAACCTCTGTTTGCCTTAATCACTAACGAAGGAAATGCTGATGTACTCCACTACCTTTACCAAGACAACTCCATGGATAGTATTGGCATGCTGAGGTCCATGGGGTCACTAAGAGGTAGTGCCCCCACTACACCCAGTATGCAGTATGAGGAAGGGATCTGGCCCACTTTCTCTGCATGTTCGCATTGGCAAAGCAGAGCCACAGTCCCTGGTAGAAGGCCCGTTTCCCAACCTGTGTAACTTCATGGGAATTCTCCCACAGCTGCCCAGGATGAAGAGCCTGATGTTAGCAGGGAATTCACTGTGTCAAGGGAGAGAAATCTATCCCTGATTGCTGCATGTAAAACATGAGAAACCCAACACACATCAGCCTCTAAATCAATTCTATTCTCCTTTTTTATGGCTCCATTGCAAATTAGCTATTTTTTGCATTTGTAATTAGAGGGTAGAACAGATGGTGAGGCCGGAGTTCAGGGTGATAAATTTGCAAAACCAACCCAGGCTGCTGCCACCGGGTGACTGCTCACTCCAGTCGTGATCCGTAATTCATTCAAAATGTACCAGGAGAAAAGCAAGGGCTGTAGAAATGGCTCCTCAGGCACAAGCCCCTTCTTTAGCAAAGTCAGAGGAGAGCTGTGCCTGTCATCACTGTAATCATAGCTAACTAACACTCTCAGCTGGTAAAGTTCTTTGCCTCTATTATCTCACTGAAACCCTAATAACCCTGTATATAACTAGACAGGTATTTTTTTTTCCTATTTAAAAGTGGAGAATACGAAGGTGAGTCTCAAGTTAGAAAGTGTTGGAAGTCAGATTTCATCTCACATATTCCTTAGATAAGGCAGCAAGGTGACCCAGGAGATAGAGAGCCTAGCCTGGGGTCAGAAAGACCTGAGTTCAAATCCGGTCTCAGATACCAGCTGTGTGATCCTAGACAATTCACTTAACCCTATTTGCCTCTGTTTCCTCATCTGTAAAATGAGCTGGAGAAGGAAAGAGCAAACCATTCCAGTATCTCTGCCAAGAAAGCCCCAAAAGGTGTCACAAAGAGCCGGACATGACTGAAACAAGTGAACAACACCAACAAATTCCTTAGGTAGCTCAATGAATGGAGTGTTGAACTTGGAGAGAAGAAACTTACTGCCTGTGTGACTCTGGGCAAATCACTTGGCCTCTCTGGGGTTCCTCATCTATAAAATGAAGACAGTAAAAGCCCCTTCTTCCCAGGGTTGCTGTGTGGGTCCAGTGAGATGGTTTGTATGAGGCACCTGACACACTTGCACCAATGCTGTTATTGTTTCCTGTCAAATGATGGTCTCCATCCCACTGTGACTTTAGGTGCTGTGAGCTTCTACACTGCAGAGGTGAATCTTACCCTTGGCACAACTGCCCCTTTTCTTGGGCTTTTATGCCATAATGATGACAAGGGCAAGGGAATGAAGGGGATAAGTATCGAGCATCTACCTCGGCAAGCGCTGCACTAAGCACTTCCCCAATATCTCACTTGATCCTCACAACAATCCTGGGAGGTAGGTGCTACATTCAAATCCAGCCTCAAATGCTTAGTAGCTGTGTGACCCTGGACGAGTCCCTTAACCTCTGTTTGCCTTAATCACTAAAGAAGGAAATGCCGATTTACTCCACTGTCTTTACCAAGACAACTCCATGGATAGTATTGGCATGCTGAGGTCTGTGGGGTCACTAAGAGGCAGACACAGCAATTAATACATGATCCTTGAGCAAGCCCTTTCACTTCTCTGATCTTTCTTTCTTTCTTTCTTTCTTTCTTTCTTTCTTTCTTTCTTTTCTTAATCTGTATTATGGCAGGAACTAAACTAGAAAATCTGTAAGGTCTCGTCCGTCTCTAAATCCTAAAATTTTAAACTGGTTCAAGATATAAAGCATTGACGTCAGTGCAAGCATTATAACACACCATCGTTTGCTGATAACAGCAGAATTTAACACAGAGGAATAACCAGCACCTGTGAAGAAAAATCTAACTGCCAAAAAGTCATTTTGTCTGGAGTCCCCAGCTTTCCCTCCCAAGCCTCCCAATCAGTGAGATACCCAGAAGCTCAGATGTTTATCCAAACTTTTGCTGAACTCTTAGCCTCTCTGAAGCTGCTCCACTGGGCTGGAAACCTGGCAATAACAAGCTGTTCCATGAACTCTCCATTTGCTGGCTCCAGCTGGACGAAAAGTACACTAAGGAGAAGCTCCATTCTTTCCCAGGGAATCTTGGCCACTTTGTGTCCAGACCCAGCTGGAACCAAGAAATTGAGAGGCCCAAGAAACTAAGAAATAAACTATCCAAAAAAGTCTTGGACTCTTTTTTTCAACCCCCAGGAAAGGTTTACATTTTAGGTATTGGATGACAATTTGGGTCCAGTTAACACATCCCTCCCACCACAAATCACACTATCAAGCTCTCCAATGATCCCAGCAAATGAAACTGGGGTGGCAAGGCCATTGCTGGCCATTTGCTTGAAATTTAAAACCTGGCTGAGGAAGCTGGAAGTTAGCACCGAAATTAGGAAACTGTCTGCTACTCACTTAGGGTCCAGAATCTGGTGCCACTGAGGGTTATGTGACAAAGAGATTTTTTTAAAGTACAATCACTCTTCTCTCCTTTCAGTCAGGCACTAGATACTGCTGACAGCCAACAGCTAAAAGGGGACATTTTAACTAGTAGTGATCAGCAGGTGGCTGTCTGCTGAAATCAGATTGGGGTTGGGTTCCAGATGAGCTAAATATTTTAGGCTGTCTGTCTTTGCCAACTCAATTCCAGAGCCACTGCCATTTAGAGAAGACTTTACAAACATGGCTGTAAGACCAGAGAACCAGACCTGGAAGGTTCTGAGGCCATCTAGAAAACCCTTGCATTTCACAGATGGGGAAACTGAGATTCAGGGAGGTTAAGTTATTTGCTCAATGTCTCACAGGTAATTAGCATCTTATTCAAACTTGGTATATTCCCCAGCCTCTAACAGTTATCTGTACGTAATAGGTGCTTAATGCATAGCATTAATTAATTAATACATACAAATGCATGCATTTGTAGCTGTCCCCTTGGCCACTCTAATAGAATGTAAGCTTCTTGAGGACAGAGATTTTTGTTTTTCATCTTTGAGTACCTAGCACAATGTCTTACACATAATAGGTCTTTAATAAATGTTTGATGGTTTGAATTGGTTGGATTAATTTAATAGATATATTGTTGTAGTTTAAAATAAAAGACACAAACAATCCCCCCACCTCCACTCCCTGACTACTCAAAAGTCGACAACTAAAATGCCTATTGGACTACCTATAGTGCTTTAATGAAAATGTCCAAAGGACGGTCTCCAATGTGTTGGGTATAGATATCAAGAATTCAAGAAAAGACATGGATAAGAATCACACATGATTTAATACTTCATTGAAAAAAGAAGCCAATTCGATGAGAATTCTTCCATCTCCCCTCTTCCTCTTCCATCAGACGCCTTCTTCCACCCTCCTTCAGTCCAGCCTAAAGGAAGAGATGGTCCTTCTCTTTGCCAAGGCAAACCCTCTAGGTTGCACAGGTTATCCCATTTCAAAATCCTGACTTCTGCAGATTGTCCTCCTTCTCATTCCAGTCTTCTTAATAATTTTCCATCTCTCCTTGTCTATTGGTTACTTTCCTGATGACTTATCCAAGTCTCCCCCATTCTCAAAAAACCTATGCTTGATCTGTCCTTCACTGTTAGCTATTGTCCTATATCTTCTCTCCCCTTCATGGCTAAATTCCTTAAGAAAGTCTTCACTTCCTTTTCTCCAGTCTTTTCATCTCTGTAGCGGAGCTTCTGACATGTACACCCAATTCAACCTGTGTTTTCTAAAGTTACCATCTCTTAATGGCCAAATACAATGGCCTTTTCTCAGTCCCCATTCTTAGTGACCTCTTTGCAGCCTTTGATACACTGCTGACTAATCTCTTCCGTGAGCTCTTTGGAAGCTGGAACTGTCTTTTTCCTTTCTATCCCAGCTATTAGCACTGGATCTGATGCACAAAAGGCATTTGATTAATGTCCACTAGGTGAGTGAATCTCTAGGTTCTCACCACACTACTCTCACCTGAGTTTCTTCCTGTCTGACCGCTTCTTAGTCTCATTTACCGCATCTTCATTGAGGCTGTGCTCACTAATGGCAGGTGTTCCCCAAAGTTCTATCTTAGGCTTCCTCTTCACCCTCTATGCTATTGTGCTCGGTAATCTCATCAGCTCCCATGGACTTCGATGATTCTCAGCTCTCTTTATCCAGCCCTAACCTCTCTCCTGACCTCCAGTCTTGGAATCCCAACTGCTTCTTGGACATCTTGAACAATATGTCTCATAAACACCTTAAACTCAACATCTTCAAAGCTGAATTCATTTTCTTCCCATGCCCCTAGCCATCCTTTCTTCCCACCTTTCCTATTACTCTTACTTTTATTTATTTCACTTTTTTTTGGAGGGGGGAAGGTAGGGCAATTGGGGTTAAGTGACTTGCCCAAGGTCACACGGCTAGTTTTGTGCTGAGTGTCTGAGGCTGGATTTGAACTCAGGTCCTCCTAACTCCAGATTTGGTGCTCTATTCACTGTGCCACCTAGCCGCCCCTTTCCTATTACTCTTAAGAACACCACCATTGTCCCAGTCTCCCAGCCTTGCATTCTAGGAATTATCCTCAACTTCTTGCATTCTCTTACCTTCCACAGCCAATCTGCTGTTAAGTCCCATCAATTCCATATTCTCAAAAATCTCATATCTATTCCCCTTCTCTCCTCTGACATTGACATCACATTGCTACAGCACTTATCCCTTCATTCCTGAACTACTGCAACAGCCTTTGTTTGGTTTCCCTGCCTTAGTCTCTCCCTACTCCAGTCCTCCTTCCACTCAGCTGTCAAACTGACCTTCCTAAAGTGCAGACCTGACCATGTTGCCCTCCTACTCAGTAAACGGCAATTGCTCCCTATTACCTCCAAATCAAATATAAAATCTTTTGTTTGGCTTTTAAAGCCCTTCATAAGCTACTTATGTTATACTTTCCAGTCTTGTTACACTTTATTCTTCTCCATGTACTCTCACACAAGACACTCCACCTTCTTTTCCTGACTATTCTCTATGCCTGCAATTCTCTATTATCTGGTTTCTCTGCCTTCCTTCAAGTCCTCAGCTAAGCTTCAACTTCTTCAAGAAGTCTTATCCATTCTTCCTCAGCACTAGTGCCTTCCCTCTAAGATCACCTTCCTTCTGCTTATCACTTCTTCACTCCTTCCATCTACTTCCATCATGTATGTACATAATTGCACACACTTTGTTATCCTTCTGGCTTCCTTCCACAGGACACTCCACCTCCCAGTGACTGCCCCCATGCCTGGAATTTTCTCCCTCTTTTATCTCCTGGTTTTTCTGTCTTCAAGTCTTAGCTAAAATTCAACCTTCTGGGGGTGGCTAGGTGGCGCAGTGAATAGAGCACCAACTCTGCAGTCAGGAGGACGTGAGTTCAAATATGACCTCAGACATTTAACACTTATTAGCAGTGTGACCTTGAGCAAGTCACTTAACCCAATTGCCCTGCCCTCCTCCCCTCCAAAAATCCAAAAATAAAAAAATAAAATAAAATTCAACTTTTTCAAAGCAACCTTTCCCATTCTCCCTCAATACAAGCGCCTTCCCTGTAAGACTACCTTCCATCTATCCAGTATATGCCATATATGTATATTTATACACACATATATCACATATGTATGTAGTTTGTTTGCACATTGTCTCCTACATTAGATTAGGAGCTCCTATAGGTCAGGCATTGTTTCTAACTTTCTTTGTATCCCGAGGACTTAGTGCAATGACTGGAACATAACAGTGCACCTCAATTCCTTCAGCAGGATCTTTTTGTTTTATTTTGTTTTGTTTTGTTTTTGCTTTTTGGAGGGGGGAAGTCAAGGCAGTTGGAGGTAATTGACTTTCCCAAGGTCACATGGCTAGTATGTGTTGAGTTTCTGAGACAAAATTTGAACTCAGGTCCTCCTGACTCCAGGGCTAGTGCTCTATTCACTGAGCAACCCAGTCCCACCCCCTACCCCAGCATGATCTTTAAGAAAGTGCTTCTTCAATGTTACTGACTGAGACAAGGAAAAGGTGTGTATGAACTGCATTAGGTACCAGAGGAGAGTACACTCCTATCACTAAGAACCTGGGATCCATTGGGGTTCCCAGGGTAACAGAAATGGACAAGGCTGCTTCCAGACCTGTTGTTCTTTTGTTTTGTTTTGTTTTTTTGCTTTTTGGAGGGAAGTTGGGGTTAAGTGACTTGCCCAAGGTCACACGGCTAGTTTTTTGTGTTAAGTGTCTGAGGCCGAATTTGAACCCAGGTACTCCTGACTCCAGGGCCGGTGCTCTATTTGCTGCGCCACCTAGCCGCCCCAAGACCTGTTGTTCTTTATTCCAACAGTGCATTCCATGATTTGCTAGGATCTGTTACTTTCTACCTATCAAAATTTTGAAATCATTCACTTTTCATCTACATCTGAGCAGATTGCCGATAATGTAAAGATACCAGATTTTTCTCTGCCTAACCTCAGGACTTCCCCTTCCTCTTCCTCCTCCCTGCTCCTCTACCCTTTTCAGTTCTTACATTAGGCATACTGAGAAGAAGAGAAAAAAACCTCCTTACGAAGATGACACTAAAAGTCGATTATGTTTATAATTTTCTAAGACCAACTCTTTCTGTGCTTTGCAACACAAATATAAATTCCTTAAAGGCAGAAACTACTCCATTTTATCTTTAAATCCCTAGTACCAAGCACAGTGCCTTACACATACTAAGTGCTTACTAACTAAGTGTTTGCTGAATGGAAGGGAATGGGTTGGGCATCCACCTCAACGTATGCCTGATTTGAGGATATTACATCAGAAAAAAAAGCATATGACTGAAATGAACACTGAAGCTGATATTGTGTCTTGGAATAATGTGGCTTCCTGGGAAAAATCAGTCATGTGATGGGTTTAAAAAATATTCAGCAGATATGGTAGAATGGAAAGAGTACATACAGGCTCTGGAGTTGGTCAAGTCCCATATCTCTAGTATTTACTATCTGTGTGATCTTAGGTGAGTCACTTAACTTCCCTCAGCTTCAGTTTTCTTGCTTATAAAATCATGAGATCTGATGAGGTGAGCCATCAGGTCCAGTGGAGGCAGAACTCAGGACAATTCCACAAATTAATGAAAGCATTCATGGGCTGAGCCTGCCCCTGTCCACATTCCCTTGGCCTCTACTTCTTCCTATGCTGCTTCATGTGAATAAAAGTTCATGGCCAGAAGCAAGAAGCAACCACCATGTTTTTAAAACATCCCTTCCTGAGTTGCAGATCTGTCCAACTCCAGCCTGGCAGAACATACAAGAGCAAAATGGTCAGAGAGAAAATTTACTTGGGAACTAGTATATTACAAAAGGAAGTGATACACTTTTGGTTTCTAGTCTCAAGTGTCAAAGACTAAGAAGATTTTGGCTACTCAAACACCATCCTAGCTAAATTGAGAGAGGGTCATCCCCAGGAGGTTAGCCCCCAAATGATGGATTTTTTGGCCACTGAAACTTGTGAAACTTTCTACTAAGGCATGGAGGGATGCAGGGTAGTAATGAGGAAAGAAATAATAAAGTTGGTATTTGTATAATACCAACAACATAAAATCATAGTTTTTCTAAAGTACTAGAGTAATAGAGAATTCAAGGAGAAAGGAGAAAGTATAGTAGCATAGAATTATCAGGTTTGCAAACAGATACAGCTCATCTTCAATCTAACTCTAATCTTGTCTCTTATCCTCTATGGGAAGTTATATTCTCAATCCTGGCCTATTTCTGTCTAGGCCAGTAGCCAAACCATGCTCTCTCACCATAATAAAAGCTGATTTCTTCACTTCTTCTAACAACTAGTTCAGAGACTTATTTTAAGTACAATGTGTATGGATGGTCATGGTGGTTCTGTGATAGTAAGTTTGTGAATATTCCCTTCTGAATTCTTTCTTCCATTATCCAAGACCAACGGACATTTTCTGATTGAAAACTTGATCCTCTCTCACTCCTCTTGAATCTCCCAGCAGTTTTCCAGGTTCCTTAAACTCTCATCCCAGTTTTGGTGTTGGAATGTGGAGGTTCCTCACCATTACAATTAATTATCACATTTTTGCTGGTTCCAAATTTCTTAGCTCTACCCACTTGCCTATACACTCATATAGATGACTAAGTCACAGGGTTCAGGAAATATTTACTAAACAGCTACTGTGTACAGAACCCTGAGTTAGGACTTAATGGAAGATCAAAAAGTTTAGATTAGACATAGGCATTGACCTTGTTGAGGTAATCCATTGGGGGAGAAAACAAGAATAACAACATTGGTTCGCATTTCTAAAATGATTTAAGTTTAACTAAGCACTTTCCTCCCAACTTTGTGAGGCCAGTAGGGTACATATGGCACTCATTTTAGGGCTGAGTAAACAGAGAGGCTATGGGATGTGCCCATAATTACATAGCCTGCCAGTTTTGAAGCTGGGACCCAAATTCAGTTCTTCTAACTCCAAGTCCAGTGTTTTCTCCACAGAGCCTCATGAACCTCATAGTCCTCGGTGGCAATATAGGAGTGGTTTTCTAGAATTTGGGTTCACCTTGGGCCAGGGGAGGGGGAAGAAAGGAGGGAACACTTTGCACATAAGGGATGGAGAAGAGACAATCCAAATAAGTGGAAAGTCATGGCATTATAGCCAAACCCAGAAATACAAAAGAGGGTGAGGGGTCAGTTTCAGGAACCACACCAGGCTCTCTCTAGTCTTCCAGGATCCCACCAGAACTTTTTAAGGCCCTAATTTCTTCTCTTCCCATCCCAGAAATGAGAGACCAATATTATTAGAGTTCAGCAGTCTAGCAACACACACACACACACACACACACACACACACATTCTCTCTCTGTCTCTGTCTCTCTCTGTCTCTTTCTGTCTCTGTCTCTGTCTCTGTCTCTCTGTCTCTATCTCTGTCTCTGTGTCTGTCTCTGTCTGTCTCTGTCTCTCTCTCTCTG
Source organism: Pseudocheirus occidentalis (assembly GCA_028646575.1). Classification (NCBI taxonomy): domain Eukaryota; kingdom Metazoa; phylum Chordata; class Mammalia; order Diprotodontia; family Pseudocheiridae; genus Pseudocheirus; species Pseudocheirus occidentalis. Next base: position 48,533,091 of record CM053597.1, read on the forward strand.
TCTCTCTGTCTCTGTTGCTGTCTCTCTGTCTCTCTGACTGTCTCTGTTTCTGTCTGTCTCTCTTGCTCCCACTCTCTCTTTGGGTGGAAGACATTCACGTAAACCTCACGGCCTTAAGCTTGCATGCCAGGGAAATCCCAAGAGATTTTAGATGTCTGGTGCCACATAGCAGGGATGGTAACCAAATATTAATCTGTATGACCTTTGCATTAATAATTTCACCTTTGGGGGGGGTCACATTTTCTTCCTCTCAGAAATGAGGTTTGACACTATTATTTTTCCAGCTCCAAATTTACCATCCTATGATATCAGATTTTCCAAGGCAGTTTTGATATCAAGAAAAGACAATTTTAACAAGTGTTTTAGTTTTGATAAACACTGTCACTGTATCCATTTCCAATTTTCATGAGTGTTTCAGTTTCAGGACCCAAGAAGGATGACTTATTTCTAGAGTATTGTAAAAGATTCAGGGATGCTGGGTGCCCCCTGGTGGGCAAGATTGTAACTCCCATCGACAAAAACAACCAGCTGTGGAAAAAAAAAGGGGAGAGAGTGAAATCTGGTGATATCCAGTGCCAGCTCTGCCACGTGCTACCCGGGTGATTTGGGGCAAGGTGCATATCTTCCCTGGGGCTTGGTGTCTTTATTTGAAAAACAACAGGCTGGATTGCAAGATTTCCAAGGTCCCTTCTAGCTTGAAATCTGCAATCCTATGATCTTGAACCTGAACCCCTATTTCTGGAACAGACAGAATCACCGATTTACAGCTGGGAGAAACCCTAAAACTCATTTGGTTCCATACAGTCATGCCCTTAATAGGGATATATGAAAATGGGGAATAGTGTTCATCAACAAGTTCCTAAGAAGCACATCATAACCTTTCTGTTTCCGAGAGCTGCAGCGAGTGCAGCCCCCGCCATGTAGGCCCACCTGCAGTAGATGGTCCTTCGGAACTGCTCCAGCTTCCTCATCAAGCGCAACAAGCAGACCTACAGCACCAAGCCCAACAACCTCAAGGCCCGAAACTCGTTCCGCTACAACGGGCTGATCCACCGGAAGACGGCAGGGGCCGACGGCAGGGGCATCGTGGTGGTGCTGAAGCGGCCGGCGGGCAGGTCAGAGGGAGCCTGCCACCTCCTATGTCAGGACCACAATCAAAAAAAAAAAAAATGCCAGGGCCACACTGAACAGCGTCCCTCACATCATTCGGAAGAACAAAAACCGCAAAGATCTCTGTATGGCTGATCTCGGTATGGCCGCTCTGCGCCGGGCCAGTACCATCCTTCGGAGCCAGAAGCCAGTGGTGTTAAAGAAGAAGCAAACCCGCCCCCTCCCAAAAGCACCTAAGGTGCCAGGGCTGCCTTTGCCTAATA
>CM053597.1:48534963-48581851 GCA_028646575.1 Pseudocheirus occidentalis
AAGCAGCCTTTTGAGAAGGGTAAAATGCTCCATGAATCTATAATAGAAAATGAAAGGAAAAAAAGTAAAACTCCGAGAGAGCAAAGGCTACCAGAGTACACCAGGTAGAAGGAATGAGTCAGGCAGATTGGATACTGACAAAGTGGTGTTCGTAAAGAAGTGAATCAATCAAAGGAAGCTTGAACTAACATTCAGTGAAGTCTTTCCTGATTCCTTTCTTCCCCTAGCCACTCCATAACTGGGATCCCACCACTTGCAGAACACTTTGTTCTGAAATCTCTTATGCACTTTTTCACATTATAATTTTTTATTTACAAGTTTAATTCCCTGGGAACATTGTAAGCTTCTTAAGGACAGGTATCCAAACTCATCACAACTTCATCACTCTAAGTCAAGTGTGGAGAAAGGAGAGGAAGAGCATGGTATGGCTAGCATGCTATGAACTGCTTAGGGTTAATCCTTTAGCCAGGCAAGTGATCATAATCTCAATCACCTCTTACCTGCATGGACCTGCCTTCTTACATCTCCCCTCTCAAAGCCTCCAAAATGATATTCCAGAAGTAAGTGTCTGAGCATGCTGCTCTCTTGCTCAGTAAACTCAACTGGCTTCTTATCATCTCTAAGATCAAATGTAAGCTCCCTTTCTTGACATTTAAAGTCCTTTGCAATTTGGCTACATCTTCCACTTCTGGCCTTGTTACACATTCCTTTCTTGTCTATTTTCAAACTTGCCTCTTCAGTGTTCCTCATACAAGACATTCCTATCTCCTGTGCTCATGTGCTGGTCATCTACTAGTGCCTGTAATATATACCCTCCTTAAAATTCAAGATCAGCCTGCATACTACCTTGTACATTGGGCCTTTCCTGATTCCTCGGGTTGCTAGCGCCTCTCCCAAAAAATTCGACTTGCATTATATACAGTATACCTATAGAATGTAAGCACTCCAAGAATAGGGATTGTTAATTTTCATCTCCAGCAACTATCACAGTGCCTGGGACACTAAGTAGGTGCTTAGTAAAATCTTGTTAATGGGGATGGATGGATGGATGGATGGATGGATGGATGGATGGATGGATCAATGGATTCAGATGTATCTCCTGGTCTGTTCCTTGTCATTGTTCCGGTTTTGAACCTCCCCTGTTCTCCACCAACCTGAAGCTTATTGTGTATTTATTTTCTTTATGCTTTGTATTGACTTAAGAAGCTGACAACAGAAGCCAGTGTCTACTGATAGACATAAACTCCTCAGGGCTTATTTCCTGAGCCTTTGTAGAGCTATAAGACTATTACTGAAAGTCCCCTCCTTTAGAGGAAGATAGGTGGCACAGTGGACAGAGGGCCAGGCCTGGAGTCAGGAAGACCAGAGTTCAAATCTAGCCTCGGACACTTACTAGCTATATGACCCTAGCCAAGTCATATAATCCAGTTTCCTCATCAATCAAATGAGCTGGAGAAGGAAAAGGCAAACTATTCCAGTATCTTTGCCAAGAAAACCCCAAATAGAGTCATGAAGAATCAGATACTACTGAGCAACAATAGTGTCCCCTTTTCCTAAATGATATGAAAAAGAAGCCTTACATAAGGGAACTCCATGAGATTCTTCAAGAGAAGAGAGGGGAAGAACAGTCCAAGGCTGCCCCACGTTGCTGCTCTAGGTCAGTAACCACCTTCATGGTTATTTGTAAGGCTAAGATATTTCTCATACAGCTCTTCTGTACATTCTTGCCACTGCTTCTTAATCTCTTCTGCTTTGGTTAAGTCTCTACGATATTTGTCTTTTATCATGCCCACAAAGAGAACATTGAGCCTGTTTCCACCCCCATTTATGTTCTGTTTTCTGTTTTGCCACATGCTTTGAAAGAAGCAAGTTTCTCTAAGACAATGTAGTCATTCATTAAAGTGCTGGTTCTTGAGTATTGTGGGTAGAGTGGATGGTAAATACAGCCTAGAGAGGGAGGCCATGGTCAATGAAGAAAGAGGTCGATATATTTTATTACCTCTGGGAGATACTTCCGGAAATAAAATCATGGTCTCAATAAAACAGAAGAAATTTTGATGCATATTTTTAGAGCTTCCCAAGATCAGATAGAACCTGTGAAATTAGATCTATGCACTTATGAACCTAGATATATATGAGCCAAGCAGCTTGGTTGGGATTGCGGGACTAAACCAAAGGTGGTACAGAAAGTATGCACACTTGTGCCTCAGTCCTTTCCCCCCCTTTCTCAATGTCCCTTCTATAGTAATTTTATTTTTTATTATTTTTTTGGCAAGGTGGTCAGGTTTTAGTGACTTGCCCAAGGTCATACAGCTAATAAGTGTCAAGTGTCTGGGGCTGGATTTGAACTCTGGTTCTCCTGACTCCAGGGCTGGTCCAATGTGCCACCTATCTGCCCCTCTATAACAATTTTAAAAAGAAGACCCATTGAAGGAAGAGAGCCAAGAGTATTAACTAGAGGGAAAGTTACAGGAGGACCTGTGGAAAAGGGGCACCATCCACATAACTGAAAGAGGTGGTAACTAGCACCATTCACCAATCTTTCACCTTCTCCCCCTCATACTAGAAGTATAGCACCCCCACTGCTAGAAATATTTGTAATATTATTCCTCCCTGGCAATATAAGCTGTTCAGGAAGGAACTCCTAATTCTTTGTAACCTGCCTTTTGTACCTAGTCCATAAAGAAGCTAGATCAATGGTTCAAACCTTAGTCCCCTGGACCAAATAAGTTTGAAGGGTGGTTCCAATACTTTAAGGAAAAACAAGCCTAGTCGATATGGGGTAGAGCCTTAGGACAGGCTAACTCAACTTTAGGAAATACTGCTCCTACCACATCTACCCCCAAACCAAGATTCATTAAGCAGTCTCCTCTATCCTGAGGTATTCCTCATTCAGAATAGCTGGGCATTGTGCCAGGTTTGACAGCTACCCTTTCTGAGATGTATCCCAATAAAATCCAAGGTCCCCTGCCATTTCAGGATGAACACATACATCCTTACTCTCTAGTTTCAAACTCCCCAACCTCTCAAATTATACATCTTTCCAACTGGCATTCTTCACAGCCATGTGTGGGTAGCCCAGCAGTGAAGAAAAATGACTTTAACTTGTGACTTTTTCAGTGAGCTTGTCACAGATGAGAACTCTACAAAACATCATAATGTAATTGTAAAGACTTGGCTATGCCAAATTGATGTGTTAATGTATCAATAACTCATGCTATCCTGCGTAAATGACATTTTAACAGATGTTCGTACATACATGGGATAAATAGAGCAGTTTCATTAATGTCTGCCTTACTTGTTCTCGGAGAGATACAAGACTAATGTTGACACAGATTTTCTTTAAGGAAGTCATATTATTTATCCTCTGTCCCTCAGTGGGGATACTATTTCCACTTAGAAAATATTAAGGTAACATTGACAGAGGCTTGGACATCCTTAACAAATAACAACACAAAAATGTACAACTTATAGACTATAATTATTCTTGGCGGCTATTAGATAACACTAATACCCAGTCTTGTGTAATCTTGTTTGGCTACTACGGGTCTGATGGCAGTTACAAGAAAGTTAATGGAGGTGTCTCATGTTCTGATAAAATGAAGACCTCCATGATATTTGTCAAAGAACCTTCTACACATGGAACACAGGGAACCAGATACCACCAAGGCCACCCATTAGATAACCAAAGCAAGGACATCATAGGATCACAGATGAAAAGATCTCAGCCTAAGATTTATTCTTAGGTACCACATAGTACAGAGGTTCTTAACTTGAAGTCTGTGAGGTTTTTTTATTACTACTATATTTATTTATATCTAGATATAGATATTTTGATATAATTAGTTTTCTTTATAATCCTACGATTTTTGTTTTATGCATTTCTAAACACTATTCTGAAGGAGGATGCACCATACTTATGAAGGATTCCAAGGACACAAGAAAGGTTAAGAATTCCTAGTCCATTCCTCTCAAAGGACCATAGATTTGGAGTAGCTTACCTACTTCAATCCCCTTCATTTTCCAGATGGGAAAACTGAAGCCAAGAGAGTTGAAATGCAACATAAGTGGCAGAACCCAAATTTGAGCCTAGGCCCTTTGATTCCAAATCTAATACCCTTTCCATTGTACAATGAGATGAAATTGAATGCTGACGAGACAAGTCATGACAAACAGTTCTAGTGATGAGTGGATGCACCCATAATAAATGCCCTTTTCAAAGGGCTTGCTTTTGTCATGGGTCAGGTTGCCTGAATGAAGATGGGAACTGAGAGCAAATTCTCCTGACTCCATCTGGTCAATCGTTGAGTGGACTTGATGGCACAGCTTTGTCCTTTGTCCTTTGTCCCCAACACTGGCACGTGCTATACGTGCAGCAACCATTTTGGTTTGTATAATTTCTCAACATTGTATTTCCTGCCCCACCTCCCTCAACAAGTGCACATATATATAGATACTATGACTGTCACACAAGAAAACACATTGTTAAATGGCATCTCTCAAGGTCACTGGCTCTTTCTTCCCTTAGACTCATTTCTCTGACCCTTTAGTTAATTTTTCTCCACACCAAATAACTCACTGACCACAGCTCACTCTCTTGTCAACCATTTATTTAAAACACACACACACACACACACACACAAGCACGCACCCACGCCAAAAACTTTCAATGGCTTCCAGTGGCCTATAGACCAGTGGTTTCCAAAGTGTGGCCAGAAGGCCCTAGGGCTATGATTTAATCCCAAGAGACTAAATCCTATCCTGGAGGAGTCTATGATCAACCAGAAGATAGAAGGTTGGGTTGCATCCCAATCTCTTCAAGATGGCCAATCATACAGCTTTTCTGAAAATCAGCCTTACATACCCTGATCCCCCAACACTCCACCATTTTAAAAAGTACCTTCTGCTCTACAGGCTCCCAACCTTCTTTCTTCTGAGTCTTGCATTGGACCCTGAGGGCAGTTATAAACTAACATCTCCCTGGAAACCCACAATAGCAGTAGCAACACAGGTTTGCCATTGGAAAAATTCTGTACCTCTCTTCCAGGATACACAGCCTCTCTCCTCCCAGATCACTTCATTGCTTTAGGCAGTCACTGCTCTGCAAACGGATTTTGTGCTCAAGTACAGTGACCAATAAGAGCTCCATATAATCCACTTTTATTTTTGGTGGGGCAGGATACGTTGCATAGGATAAGCAGCATGGATGGGTAGTGATTTTCATCATTGGCATCATTACATTATTTTTCCACACAAAACCCAACTTTTGCCCAGCTTCTGTATTACTGTCAAAGGTACTACCATTCTCTCAGTCACCCAAGGTTCAAAATTTTGACCATATCTTAGACTCCTTACTCTCCCTCACCCTACATAGCAAATTAGTAGACAAATCTTGTCATTTCTTCTTCCATGAGAGCACTTATATCTGTCTCCTTCACTCTGCTCCAATGGCCACTCTCCTGGTTCAGGTCCCTACTGCAATAGCCTGCTAATTGGTTTCCCTCCCTCAAGTAGCTCTCATCTCCAATCAATTCTCCACACATCTGCTACAGTGATTTCCTTAAAATGCAAAACTGACCATGTCACTTGCCTCCTTAACAAGCTCCCTGTTGATTCTAGGATCAAATGCTATTTCACCTTCATCTCATAATTTTTCATTTCTATTTTGTGTATATTCTATGATAAGCATAATTATTTGTAAAGCAGTAAATCGTTATAACTTATAAGTATACATATATCAGGGAGGTCAAGCATTTTTTGGAGGGGAGAAGGTAGGGCAATTGGGGTTAAGTGACTTGCCCGAAGTCACACAGCTAGTCTTTTGTGTGTTAAGTGTCGGAGGCTGGATTTGAACTTAGGTCCTCCTGACTTCTGGGCCAGCACTCTATTCACTGTACCACCTAGCTGGCCCAGTCAAACATCTTTTACTGATAAAGGTGCACAACCAAAAAAAAATTGGCTTAAACAATTGAATATAGGCTTTCTACCTTTGTATTATAGCCCTCCATAGACTTGCCCCACTCCCTATTTTTCAATTTTATTTCATACTATCACCCCTTCACAAACTCTACATTCCAGCCAAACAGGGTAATCGATAATCATTCTCTAATATAAAGACTCCATCTCCCATCTCTGTATATTCTCATAGAGCATTCTCCATGTCTGAGTACGTTCCCACTCTCTGCCTGTCAGAATCCTTACGTTTCTCTGAGGGCCCAGCTCAGGTACTATCTCCTCAGTGAAGTCTCCAGACATCAGGGCTCCCTGCCCACCTTGATTTCCTTGTCCTATACTTATTTGTGTCCTGGTAGAGTGAAAATACTTATAAATCAGCCTTGTACTTGGTAGGTACTACATAAATCTTTATTAAATTGGAATCACAGAACTACAGAATCTCAAAGTCAAAAGGAACTCGAAGGTTCGTCTTGTACAATCCATACCAGAATAAGAAGCATCCTAACGCAGCCAATTTTACTCTGGGACAGTTCTAAGTGTTAGGAAGATTTTTCCTGTCATCAAGTTTAAATGTTCTTTGCAACTTCTATCCAATGCTCCCAGTTCTGTTCTCGGAGGCCAAGAAGAACGTGTCTAATCCAGGCATGGTGAACCTGCAGCCTCAAGGTCACATGTGGTCATCTAGGTCCTCAAGTATGGCCCTTCGACTGAATCCAAATCTCACAGAACAAATCCCCTTAATAAAAGGATTTGTTCTGTAAAACTTGGGCTCAGTCAAAATGCCATATTCGAAGACCTAGAAGACCACATGTGGCCTTGAGGCCACAGGTTTCCCACCCCTGGAATCCTTCTTCTGTTTAACAACCCTTCAGATATTGAAGACAACACCCACATCCCCTGCTACATCTTTTTTCCCCTTCAGTTTAAATATACCTAAGTCTTTCAACCAGTTCTCACAAGGGATAGACTCTACACCCATCAGCATCCTGGTTGTCCTCATCTGAAATCTCTCCAGTTCCTCAATATCCTTCCTAGGTCATATTACCCAGAATTAAACAGAATGTGCCAGATGTGTTCTAATCAGAGCAGGGTATGCAGTGGGACCATTAGCTCCCTAGTCTCTTACTTTATGCAATTCAGGATTACATTGGCTTCCATGTCATACTATTGACTCATATAAAATTTTTGAGCATTTGCTTGAGGATAGAAAGAAAGGCAAATTTACCAATCTCTTCTCTCAAGGAACTCACAGTCTTATGGAGGAGACAATATGCAAATAACTATATGCAGGATAAATTTTAGATGATCAACAGAAGGAAGACCCTAGCATCAAAAGGGATTAAAAACTATTTGTAAAAAGTAAAATTTTTTTCTGGGAATTGAAAGGAGCCAAAGCAGGCAGAGGGTGGAGATGAAGGGGGAAAGCATTTTAGGTGACAGCCAGAGAAACTGCCTAGAGCAGGGAGATGGAGTGTCTTATGCATAGGGAATTGAAGATACCAGTGTCACTGAATCACAGAGTATGTAGAGGGGACTAAGGTTTAAGAAGACTACAAAGGTAGAAAATAGCCTGGTTATAAAGGGCTTTAATCCAAATACAAGATGTCATATTTGATCCCTCAGCTAATAGGGAGCCACTGAAGTTTATTGAACAGGAGAGTGACATGGTCTGTACTTTAGGAAGATCAATTTGACAGCTGAATGGAAAATGTATTGAATTTGCAGTCCACAGAAACCTTCAGATAATTTTCAAATTATTGCTTACACAGCTCCCAAATCCCGTACTTCTGAAGTTGTTTTTTTCTTAACATAAATATAAGAATATACATTTATCCCATATTAGATTTCATTTTATTACCTTTGGCTCAGTTGTTCTAACCTGTTTTATATATTGTTTCTGTAGTCTAGATGTCTCTAACATCTGTATGTTAACTATTCCTCAAAACTTTGTATCTTCTGCAATTTTGATAAGCATGTCATCTATGCCTTTATCTAAATCATAAATTAAAATGTTGAGCATCATAGGGCCAAGTACAGACCCTTGATTTGTGGAAGCCTACACTGGAAACTTCCTTCCAAGCTGACACTGAATCATTAACTACTATGTGAGTCCAGTCATTCAAGTAGTCCCAAATCCCCCTAATCTGAACCATTGTCTAGCCATGGCAACTGAACCAAATGAAAGATCACCTTAACAACCGAAGGAATTGCAGAAGTTTTCACAAAAGCCACCTGAGCTGAGTCCCTTTGCCATCAAATAATAATCAGAGCCTGACTCTATCCCCATTTCGCTTACAACCAACAATCCAAAAAATTCCAGGAGAAATACAGGAGCTATCAGTTACTCCCTTTTCTAGCCGCTGTCTCAGTGACAAAATGAATGAGAACAGCAAAGCTGCTATCTGTCTGCCAGTCAGTCCAATAGAATCCCAACCTCCTGAAATGACAGTTTCAAGGGTACTAATTGTAACATCTTCTGACAATGCCATTGAGACTGTGTCTATACATTTTTTGTGTCTGTACATTTTTTAAAAAGTGAATAATTGATTCAATTATCTGGATAGTGAAAGTTCCCAGTCATATTTTCCTGGAATTTTCAGATAACTGTGGCCAAAGAATGTATCTGTTCTGAAATATTCTGAAGTTTACTGCCATTCTTCACATTGCTTTAGTCATGGAACCAGTTTTGGTATTGGCTGTATTCAGGTTGTTTCTCTGGCACTATTCTAAATCACACACTTTTAAAGAGTAATTATTTAATTGTAGTCACAGATACTGCCTGGATTAACAACCCATATAACAGCTATATACTTCAAACCACGATTCATTTTTAAAAAAGTTTAAATGGGCAATATTCTGCCCACTAACTACTGGTTTGCTTTAACTAAATACTATATAGTTAGTCTGTGTTGACCTGTTAAGACATTTTCACTGCTCTCTAAAGCATCCCAAAGCAACAGAGCAAACTTGACCCACTTGGGTAATTTAAAGAAAGTCCATCCTCTATTAAGACCTTTTCTCCTCAAAATATCTTTACAAGAAAACTGTAAGATGCTCACTCCTATGTTTTCTTCTTTTTTGTATACTGAAATGCTCAATTGATCAATCAAAAAGCATTGAAGTACCCATTATGTGTCAACCATTGTATTGGGTGCTAAGGATACAAAGGCAAAAATGAAACAGTCCCTGCTTTCATGGAGTTAAGGTAAGAAAACAGGTACCTATATTATACCCATGTAAATTTAGGCATAAATAGATACGTGTGTATAAGTTTACATGGAATAAATACAGGGCAGTTTAAGCATGGAGAGGACTAGCAGTTGGTGGGATAAAGAAAGATGGTAAATATATACATATATACATATATATATATATTTATATGATCAGTATAGAGATAATAATTAAAACCATATGAGCTTATGAGTTCATCAAATGAGAAGGTAGATAAAGTGAGATAAAGGAAGAGGGTTCGATACAAAGCCTTTTGTTATTCCCACAACTAGAGAGCATGATAAGAGTGATGAGCCATCAAAGGAAGCAGAGGATGGTCCAACAGATCGAAGGAGAACCAAGAAAGATTAGTGCCATGAAAACCCAGAGAGGAGAAAGTATCCAGAAAGTGATAGATGGTATTAAATAATGTAGAGAGGTTGAGAACAATGAGGATTGAGAAAAGACCATCAGATTTGACAACTGAGATCAGTGTTAACTTTGGAAAGAGCAGTTTCAGTTGGTTGAACTCAGAGCCACATGCTAAAAGGTTAGGGAGTGAGCAAGAAGAGAGAAATAGGAGGCAATGAATGTTTATAGTTTCTTCCTGGATTGGGAAGCTGAGGAATATAAGAAAAGGAAGGAGGGATACATGAAAATAGTTTTTAATAAAAGGAAAATAACTTGAAAGGACAATGGGGTGTTGTGTGGGGGATGGGTGTGTTCAAAGACAGCAGGGAAGAAATCAGAGAAATCAGAAATAACTGCTAAAGTTGTTTTAGGGCAGTCTGCTAAAGAACATGGGAGTGGATGGAATCAAGGGCACATCTAGAGAGACTGGCTTTTGTGAGAAGAGTTACCTCATGATCAGAGACTGGAAAAAGGTAAAAGGAGGTGGGAGGAGGTGGTGTGAAAGGGTTTGAGATAAAAAAAAAGTAGAGGAAAGGAAACTCAGAAAATTACTTCAGTTTTCTTGTAACATATGGGACAAGGTCCTCAGTCGAGAGGGGAAGAAAATAGAGGAAGAGGGGAGGTCTGAGAAGAAGAGAGGTTTGTAATATCTTCTATAGGGAGTAGGATAGAAAATCAATGAGGAAGGGATAAAAGTATTACCTCCCACAATGAGAGAAGGTGAGCACAGGTATGCGATTTGCTCCAGATTCATTCATCACCCCAAAAGTAGGAATGAGGAAGGCACATGGCGGCAGCAATCCATGGTTGGGTTTAGTAAGGCAAAAAGTGATAGGACAGAGGATAAGGGATGTCACAGGAAGTAAAAGCAAAAAGTTGAACTGCTTAACTGTTAACACTCACCTCACAGAATTATTGTATCAAATTAAGTGAGATAACATATATAAAGCAGTTTGGAAATCTTACAGTGCTCTGTAAATATTAGATTACAGGGTTATTAACCCTGGGGTCAATATTGGGAAGGGAGGAAAATCAAGTTGAAACAAAGGTAATGCCTGAGAAAGTACTGAGGGGCAGAAAGTTTGGAGTTCATGATGAAGAGGAAAAAAATACATTTAGGAGGAATAAGGCACAGGGAGAGATGGAATAATAAGTTATGATCAGAAAGAGAAATATCAGTTTTTTATCTTAGAAGTGAAAGACTTTCCTTTCCGTCTCCGGGAGCCGCCGCGAGTGCAGCCCCCGCCATGTAGGCCCACCTGCAGTGGATGGTCCTTCGGAACTGCTCCAGCTTCCTCATCAAGCGCAACCAGCAGACCTACAGCACCGAGCCCAACAACCTCAAGGCCCGGAACTCGTTTCGCTACAACGGGCTGATCCACCGGAAGACGGTGGGCATCGAGCTGGCGGCCGACGGCAAGGGCATAGTGGTGGTGCTGAAGCGGCAGGCAGGTCAGAGGAAGCCTGCCACCTCCTATGTCAGGACCACAATCAACAAAAATGCCCAGGCCACACTGAACAGCGTCCGGCACATCATTCGGAAGAACAAATACGGCAAAGATCTCCGTATGGCCGCTCTGCGCCGGGCCAGTGCCATCCTTCTGAGCCAGAAGCCAGTGGTGGTGAAGAAGAAGCAAACCCGCCCCCCCCCCCCAAGAGCACCTAAGGTGTCAGGCCTGCCTTTGCCTAATAAAGTCAGACTGCCCAACTTAAAAAAAAAAGTGAAAGACTTGTGGATGATGATATCTGTGATATGACCAACCCAGTTTGTAGTTAAGGTGGAGAGGAATAGGTCATAGGATTCAAAGAGATTAAGGATTTGGGAATTTAAGGCATTTGAGGGAAGAACAACAAACATGTTGAAGTCTTCTTGTATAAGGGCAGGAGCTGGGAAAGAGGAGACTACATTCTATACTAAACTCCTTGAGAAAGAAAGGAGAGGGACCTAGGGGCCAGTAGAAAACAGCCACCGTTATCTGGATTGAGTGATAAATTTGGGAGAGAATGGACTTCAAAGAAGCTGCTGGATGATGTTGGCAGAGAGAGACTGAAACCATAACTCCAGAAGACAAAGAATGACTCCGATTAAGATGATTAACCAGAAGAACAGAATGAGACATTCATTCTCAGTTATGGTCAATAATTATGGTTTGGTTTTGCTTGATTATGCTTATTTGTTAGTAGGGATTTGGGGGGGAATTGAATGAAATAGGCAGTCAATGATGATGTAAAAAATCCATCTGTTTCTTTTAATGCTAAGAAGAAAAGAAAGTTCAGAAAGGACTAACAGGAAAACTTTGAAATGAACATGCTGGAATTATCCTTAAAAAAGTTGTACCTAATAAATATTTGTGGCTTCATATGAGAAACAAAGGAAACATTGGAAAGTAACCATGGAGGGGAGTAAAGGAATATTCTAACTTCCCTTCAGGACCAATGTGGTATGAATAGGGGTGTGCAGTAGGAGGGAGCAGCCAGTTTTGGAGAGGGTGGTTAGGGATGCAATGTTATCTGCAGGAAGCCAAGTCTCCAAGAGGCACACAATTGAAGGACCATTAAAAAAGTGTCCAAAGTGGAATGAAGTATGCTAGTTATGGAACAGGGATTCTACAGAGTGCAGTGGAAGAGTGGACAGAGTTCATTTGTTGATAACTGTTAAGTTCATTATGAAAAAAGGAAAAAAAATTAGAAACCAACAATACATCTGGAATAATGGCAAAAGGGTATTGTGTTCCCAATTTATAAATTATTATTTCTAAATAAATACAGTGTTACCCTTGTGGCTGTAAATTTGAGGGCAGGAATTATAATCATTTTGTCCTTGTTTATCTGGCACCTTGCACAGTCCACTCAATAGTAGGCACTCAATAAACGCTTGTTGAATGAAGGAGTGAATGACCATTATTGCAGATAAGTAAGACTTGAATTGAATGCAGAAAATGAACTTGCGTCAGGCTCTAGTCTGATGAGCGCATATTAGTCAAAGAAACACGTAATTAACTTTGCTCTATTAGTTCCAAATGATTTCAGTGTCAGTATTTACTTGGAAGCCTGACTCTACTGTGAGAAATGAAAAATTAAACTTTGAGTCATTCTCAAATCAGAGCACATGGTTGATACTTTAATCCTAAGGAGTGCTCCTTTCAGCAGCGTTTTTGGAACCTAATTGGAAAAGCAGCAAACTCTATCCAGTCCCTCATTCCCAAGGCTCTTCCTATAGTTGGTGCCCTACAATCAGCAGCGACCCCTCTGTGAATCCATAAATACTAATAGGCCAGCAAATGATTTATTGGATATGTTTATTCAGTGTTTGCTCAGTGTAGGTCATTGATGTCCCTGGGATGAGAGTGCTGCGTTGTTAGCTTTCAATGGCAATCTCCTGGAGGAAAGGGAGCACATCTATTTAACTTGTTTGGTACAGTGCCCAATTCAACAAACAGGTGCCAAGTTCCTACTGTGTGCCAGGCTTTGGGGTAGGCACTGGAGATTTGGAGTAAAAGTGAAAAAGGAGTTTCCATTCTACTGGAGATGCACCCAAATCAGTCAACAGAAAATACAGACAAAGTAAATATCAAGGAAACTGGAGGAAGGGAACACTAGCAAATGGAAGAAATCAGGATATGCTTTCTGTTGGAACCAAGACTTAATCTAAGTCTTAAGGGAAGTGAAAAATTCTGAAAGGTGGAGGTAAGGATAGAGTACACTCAAAATTTGGGGGACAACCTGTGCAATAACATGAAAAGGGATGGAATGTTTTCTGTGAGACACTTACAGCAAATTTCATTCATTTATTCAACAATCATCTAAGCCCAACTATGTACAAAACATAATAAGACTTCCTGTTCAGCTGGGTAAAAAATGGTAAAAAGCCTCTGGTCTAGAGCTCACAGCCTAAAGAGGAGATAGGAAATATATACCAATAACGCAAATTTGAATAGATACATGTTAGATTTTAAATACTAGTAATGATTATACTGAAATATACGTCAGTAATTTATTTTGGAATGCTTCCCAACACTGTTATCAATAACCGGTCATTCATTCAAGTGTTGGCTGAATAAATGAATACAAGAACTTATTTAATCAGAATTCTGAATGTAAGCTTAGCCTCTAGAGGCTTTCAGTGACTGTTACACCCAGGTTTAGCATGTTTGGTTAGCGCTGTGATGCTGCTTGCAACTGTTAACACTATGTCTCTCAGACTGAATAAGTTTTAATTACACAGTGTGTGAGATTTTATGGATTTTGGTCATGGTTTTCAATCATGGAGTTCACCATTGACTTATTTAAATATGTTACAGATAATGTTCAATAATATGCAGCTGGACATTAGACAACCAAGGTCTAATAACATTTTTCAATGCCAGAAAATACCAATGGGCTGTCAGACCATACCTTGAATCACAGGACTATGCTTTTATTGTGATTGGTCTTGTAAATAGTTATTTACCCCACAAGCTCCTTGAGGCGAGGATCACATTAAGTATATACTTAGAACCTCTAGTATCTAGATCACATAATAGGCATTCAATAATTGCTCATAGAAGTAAACTGAATTAAATCAAATTTACTTTCAATAACCCTGAGGGGCCAGAATGCAAACTTAACTACCTTTTCTTTCTCCCCTTTAATGTGAAAATGTTGGTTGCTCTTACAATATTACCGTGGGAACAGCAAAGAGACTAAAGGGTTATTTGAATTCAAGAACTGCAGTTTGGCTCCCCCTGCTGCCATGTCTTTGAAAGGTTAGGTCCACATCTAACCAAGAGTCAGTGGGGATGGAGATTGGTTTATGTCAGTCATGTCCCTGGACCATACTTGGAGGAACGACTGAAAAGGGTGACTGGGAAGAACAGGGGTTACCAGCTCAAACATCACCATCCTGGAATTTCTCTATTTTTCCCTGGCAGCTTTTCTAATTTTCTCAGACTGGATTTCCATAGGACAATTCCATGGAGGGGACAGTAAGCGAGGCACAAGGAAGATGCCTCTGAGGTTATAGTCAACTCTGATATTCTATGGTTCTGTTATTTCAGTGCTAATAAGAAATGGTGTGAGGTAGGGGAGAAAAAGTCAGCCTTGGAGCTAAGAAAATCTAGTCTTGGCTATTTCCCTCCATCTCTCAGTGTTCAGGGAACTCTTTAAGAATCTAAGTTGCTGATAGCCTATGAACTCATCAAGCTTTTTGGGGGAAATACAGTAAGATATGTAGCTTTATGCTGAAGTTTTAATAGAACTTTTTTACCCAACTCTCCCAATAGCTGTGACCTGTGGCTGGACTTTGGGGCAACACACTAGCACAATCACCAAGCACACAGTCAACCCAGGGAATACGCATGCCATTTGTGCTCTAAAGCACCACTTCCAGAGCATTTGTGCTCAGTTATACACACAACCACAAGGATAAGGAGGAAATTCTCAAGAGCATCAGATAATAATCCTTTCATAGATCCAACAAGCCTTATGAGGCCCCTGCCCTATACCTTTACCATGCAATCTCTCTGTGCTCCCCCATATGCAAGACAGTTAAAATCTACATCAGCATTTAGCTCAGTGCCTGGCACATAGTTAGCACTTAGTAGGTTTACTGACTGCCTGACACCAGCCTCTAAGCACTTAAATAAATGGCTTCGAAAGGAAGACTTCAGCAGAGGCTAATTTCCTCCCACATTCCCCATGAGCCCCAACTTCCCGAGTTGCCATTTTTTATAATTTGGTCCATTAGCATGTTTTAGACTCTGCCTATGTTGCTTCTTTAGTGAAGGATCCCAAGGTTACACTTCAAATAACTCTGAGGTCTAGTACCTCAGTTGAGACTCATCACCTCTACCACGCCTGACCTAGGCTGAAAACACTCATATATCTTCCAAGGATGAACAATTTATACCCTACTAGTCTAGAAGATCAGACGGATGGTGTCATTAGCAGGGAGAAAGGGGAAGACTTAAGGATAAAGTACATAACAGAGAATACTCTCCTCTTTAACATCCAAAACTACTTTCCTCATGATCACCATAAAAGTACGCAGGTCCCAGATATACACACCATCGCCACAGAAGCCATGTGCCTGATACTGTCAATCAGCCTGATTTTTCACCGTAGCGTCACATCTAGCACTAGAAGAGACCTTGGAGATTAGACATTACACCCCCCTCATTTAACAGAGGAAGGGCAGCATTATGTGGCACACCCAAGATCACCCAGGTAATAAGTCACAATCAGGAATCAAATTCAGATCCTCTGACCAGGCTTCAAAACCAATAGTTTCCATGATGTCCTAAAATAATGTGTTTTGTATCCCAGGACCAACAATATTCTTTATTTATGTTAAATTCTTTTTTATAATCAACTGCTATATTATCTGTATAGCTTCAGAGAGGGTGAGTAGGGAAATGTACAAAATCAAAAAATTCAGATTACCTATTATTCCAGATGCTCCCCTGTGAACAATAGCTCCATCACGGACATTTAGGCTTTAGTGAATAACAACCCATTTGGCAATTTTGGAGTAATGGAACAGATGGTAGGAGTGTGTTGGGGGAGTAGTATGTAGGAAGAAGGGGGTTGGGGGAAGGGAGAGGAAGGGAGAAGAATGGGTTGGGGAAAGAGAGAAGAGACTAACAAACGAAAGTATAAATAGACTCTTCAGATAAATACTAGATTAGCTGATCAGGGGACTATAAAAGCAAGGAAAAAACAGTAATGACTTATAGTTGGTGATTATGGGAACCAGGGACCTCCTTCCCAAGTTATTCAGGGATTCTGTACATTTTCTGATTTTAAATTGATCTATCAAAATAGATCATCCATGGCCCTTTGGGCCAACAATAAAGGTCTTAAAAGCTTTCAAAACATGTATTTGCCAGTCATTTATAATCTGGCCTGGAAGCTAGGAAAACCTAGGTTCAAATCCTGTTTCTGGCACATAATGTCTGTGTGACCCTGGACAAGAACATTAATATCTAGTGTGCTAAGTATGTAAAACTATATAAGCCACATTTCTAGATGGAATTTGTCATCAGAGAGTTCCTTATAGCAAGAAAATCACAGATAAGAGTCCTTAGGCCTGACTCAATTAGAAGCTCTACTGTCTTTGTAAGCTTTTGTGGATGGTCCAGAACTGTTTTGTTAAGAGTTAGATAAGGCAAGGTTTGAAGCAAAACCTAGAAGGAATAGGTTTGCTTTGTTACCGCAGGGGAATAATTAGGTTACACAATATTGAAGTCACAATATATTGCACAATATAGAGTAAGAAAAGTTAAAGTTTTAACATCTTTTAACTTAACTCTAATTAAGTAACAAAGTAAACAAAGTAGCCTTAAACAATTCCTTTTGCCCTACAAACCTTGAACTTATTCTCCAAAAAATATATATAGGTAATTAGTGGAAAGAGGGGATATTTTGTAATTATATGTGGGACATCTATACTTGAGGGAATGCACCTAAAGGGAACTAGTATGACCAGGTCACATGCACCAAGGGGCAACAGCAAAGCTGCTGATGTCAGCAATGAATGTCACCATGCTTTTCTCCTGCCAGGTAATCTCTGCTGCTCTCCACCAGTGATTACTTTCCATCCTTGGATGGTCATAAACTCCAACTATGTTCAGGGTCACCTCAAACCCTGTACCACATGCATTATCTATGCGTGCATTTATTGTCTTTTCACCAGTTCTTCCAGCCACCTCCATCATCCACTGAGGTATGCTGTAGTTAGTAAGCCTCTCCACTGCAGATGAGAGGTTATGACTCCGCCGTCAGCCTCCTGTTTCAATCTGCTTCTATGCTTCAGCTCTACTTTTCAGCTGAGCTGCTTTCTTCAGATCCATTTGCAATTTAACCCTCATTTGCTATAGATGGTGAGCTTAGTCTCCTAGGCAGAGAGGACACCAGCCCTATTCAGCTTGGCTTCTCAGGTAAGTTTCTCATCCAAGGGCTATGAAGTTTCAGTCATCTCAGCCAAGATTCTCAGCCAATAGCTTTAAAACTTTCTTGACTCTCCTCAGTCAAGTATCTCAGTTAATCTTCCCGACTAAGACTTTCAGTCAATGGTTATGCAGTTGCCTTTCCCTTGACCAGGCTGTACCTGATTATGTGTGGGACATGGTCCTTGGCTGGAAATGAGGTCTCCTCTTTAAACTCATCTTAGAATTTTCTGATAACTGCTTCTCTGAACTTCTTTTCTGTATTTAAACAAACTCAACATTGTCTTATAATCTTCGATTTTCCCTGGGTTTGTCAATTCAATTGCAATAAAAGTTATGGTCAGCAAATCTTTAAAAAAATTTTTTAGACTTATCATGTCCCTGGCTAGTATAAATGTTCCAAGGATCTACTTCCTCAAATAGAAAAGGGATTGAAGAACTGTTTTAATCTTATCCCAGGGAAACCTCTGTTGTAGGTAAATAGCACTGACTGTACTATAGATATTCCTAAAAGGCTGATGACCTTTGTCCTCTCTCTACCTAGTAACACATCACAACCTCTCTCTCTCTCTCTCTCTCTCTCTCTCTCTCTCTCTCTCTCTCTCTCTCTCTCTCTCTCTCTCTCCCCTTTACAAATGCTAATAAATTAGATTGAGGCTGCTATGTCATGGTCACTGTCTACATGAAGACATGATTCTCTTGTCATCAGATTCAGTTTCCTTGGTTTCCAAATGTAATTCTAATAATGGATGCTGGGGAAATAGCTGTTCTTATGATATTCAATACATATCAACATTTTACTAAACCCCAAAGCCCTTATAATTTGAGTACAATTTTACTTGAGATAAGTAGTTATACCTCATCTGGAGTGATTTAATTGACTTCAAATATTTTAAATAAAATTTGTTATTAAAGGCCTCAAGAAATTTTCCCATCAGGGTGTTCTGTCATCTATACAATTTTGGCACTAAAATTATTCAAATAGAGTAATCTTTTCTTGTCTGCTAATAAAAAAAAGTTTGAAATCTGTCAGTCATTCCATCAAAGGGTGACTGTAGATATTCTTAAATGTGGATCTGAAAGCTTGATTTGAGGTATCAGGGAAAAGCAAATCATTACCATCATCAAATGCATTTATTAAAAGCCTATTTGCATGTGATAAATGAGGCACAACAGAAAAAGAATGACATTGCCTTGGCTGGGTGGCAGCTGGGGTGGAGTGCTCACAGCAATTGTCTGGGAGCCGGCATTGCCCACTGGTGAGTGGCTGCATGACCTTGAGAAAATCACTTAAACCAGGACCTCAGTTTCCTTTTCTGAAAAAAGAGAGTCAAATCAATGAACACGTATGAAGTGCCTACCATATGTCAGGCACTATGCTATATATATGGGGTCCAAATATAAAGAGTGAACCAGCGTCTCCTGCCAATGAATTTACATTTCAATGCAGGAGACAACAAGGACGTAAAAATATGGATAGCATGAATATAAAGTTAATAAATATATACAAAGTAGTTAAATACAAGATAGATTGGGTGAGAGAACTAGCAGTTGGGAATATAGAAATTCTTCATATGGAATATTGACTACAAAGTAATTGAAAATAACAATAAAACCAAATGCTATATAATTGTAATAACCAATCTTGGCCCCAGAGGTAAGGAAATTAACCTCCCTCCTTTCCTTGAAGAGACAAGGGAGAAAAGGTGTTGAATGTTGAATATACTTACAAGTCTTATAAGATTTGTTTGTCAGTGATGTTTGCCTAAAAGTATTCTTTGTTACAAGAGAAGTAACAGAAGGAAGTAGGTGGGTATAAGGTAATTTACAAATATGACTGTGATATAAATGTAAAAGGTAACAATAAAACTGTTTACAAAAAGATATCTAGCAACTGAATAGATAACATTCAGACATAAGGCCAGTCAGTCAACAACAGTAGTAAACAATTTAGTCAACTCTTCATTTCCTATCAGGCTCTACTCCTCTGGACATCTCCATAATGCCCCAAAGAAAGCCCTTAATCTTGGAAGATCATTTTGGCCCTGGAGCTCACAAACTCCCATCTTAGAAGTACCCTCTGCCCCTGAGCCCCTCTCTCTAACTGGAAAGTGCAGAGATTCTCCCAGAACCTCCAAACTATCCATCTTTTTATTTTCCACCAGCCTGCACTTCTCTGGACATCTCCATCATGTTTCCAAACAGGGTATCTTCTTTTCCTCTCCATCCGCAAACTTTTTAGCTTTCTTTAATGTGCTATCTTCCCCATTTGAATGTAAGCTCCTTGAGGATAAGAGCTGTTTTTATTTCTGCTGGATTTGCATTCCAAGCACTTAGTACAGTATCCAGTACTTCTTAAGCACTTAATAAATGTTTATTGACTTTTTTTTATGCTTTGCTTGATATTAAATTAGAGCATTATTTAACAAAGCTAATTGGTTGTATCTATTAGGCACGTTATATGATTTTAACATATACACTTTGCTTTGCTCTACTGGGTACATTTTTTTTCTTTTTTCTTTTCCCAGTTGCTGAACAGTAAGCAGAATAGACCTTATATCCCCTATATTTTTGATTGCACACCCTTGTCCATAAAAAAATGTTGAGTATGCAACCTCAATATATACGTATTTATTTACTTACAAATTGCATATACATACTATTGTATTGCTTTTTTTTTTTTGGAGGGCAATTGGGGTTAAGTGACTTGCCCAAAGTCACATGGCTAATTAGTGTGTCAAGTGTCTGAGGCCAAATTTGAACTCAGGTCCTCCTGACTCCAGAGGTTGCATTCTACTCACTGCGCCACCTAGCTGCTCCCATACTATTGTATTAATATAATATGTTCATTATAAGCACACTTAAACATATACATTTAAAAGGATGAGATCAAGATGAAACATTTTAAATATTTTATTGTCAGAACAAATAATTTTGCTCTTTTGAAAATGCAGTGTAATTAAATTTGTTTTGTTATTTTAAAAAATACTGATTGAACACTTTGTGACACAGTAATTCACAGGTTTGATTTTAAGTTTGGTGTATTTGGATACTTGGTTTTACTGGCTATCATAGCTGGTATCTATATGAGGTATCTAACTCATAATAACATGTAGATACAAATGGCAAAAGGGATACTAAATCATAATACTCATTTTTCAATTCCATCCACCTATTACATCAAAATTTTTGTTGAAATGTGGTGTTATGGGAATCTGAAGATCTTCCCTGCCCCTAGGCCCTTTGATAGGCTTAAGTGGCTCTGAGAACCTTCCCTGAGTTGAAAACATACTCTGGGGGCGGCTATGTGGTGCAGTGAATGGAGCACCAGACCTGGAGTCAGGAGGAAAGTATACTCTGCGCCCTAATAGGCTGAATGTGGTCACATGGAGCCTGTGGCAAGAGGCTTGTTCTTCAGGAATGTCCGCACCTTGTTACTTTGTGATTGGGCCATGAGTCAAGAGGGCTGTGACATTCTCTGATCCAGGAGAAGGCTATATATACCCTGATGTGAGGTTTTGCTCACTTTGGAAAGAGTTGTGTGATTTGGCTGCATGAGACTCTGGGAAGCCGTTGAGCCCCCAGGCTTTGAAAACCCAGATGTTGATGCTTCCCTCTTTGGTAACTGACTAGGTATGGATGTTATGGTCAGACTGATGGAAACCTGTCTGCTGATCTGTTTCTTTGCCTGCTTGTAACTTCTGTTTGTATTTTCTGAAGTTCAGAGTGCTGACTTTTCCTCCTGAACTAGGTAAATGATACATGTTTGATTAAAGTAAGATTGTTAACCCATTTTGAGTTGTTTTCCTTTAGAAAAGCAGATCCAAGAACCTGTGCTAGCAGCTGCCCTGGGTATGCTAGGGTGCTTGCTGATACATGTGGCTGGTAAATTTCCATTATTCCTGAGCACAACCAGTTGTTCTTAACAAACTAATTAGAAGATGCTGCATTTTTAACAAATGGTTTCAAGACCCACTGAAATTCTTCATCTGTAATATTTTGAAAAAAGATAGAAAATTCTGTTTCCAAATTTAAAGTGTGTGGATATAAAGAGCTTTTATAGTTGATTCATCGTTTTTGGCAACACACTTAGTCTGCAAATGTCTTGCTCATCATGATGGCTTCTGCTATCATTACCTAATGTCTCAAAGCATGCTATATACTGAAAAACAAGACTTAAGTCCATATTTCAAATAATCTCAGTAACCAAATTTTTTTTCCCTTAGATCATCACTTCTACCCTATGATGTGTCTGACAAAGAGTTCTTACTCTTTGCAAAAGTATCAGTTCTGTATTTTTTCTTGTTCTCTTGAGCTCATTTTCTTAGTTTTCTCTTTAACCCATAGTTTCTTTGCAGGAATATTTTTAATCCACTTGTCCATTTTGTGAGGGTCAGTTCAGTTGAAATGAGTCAACATAATCCATTAAGTCCACTTAAACAGGCACATTCAAACTACAATATGTTTTTATATGCTGAAAGTGAATATACAAGTATGAGAACCACTGTCAACACCTCTATACTGTAGAGTTCCCATTCTTTCCTCAATCTATTTCAATCAGCTGTGACTGTCACATGAACAGAATGAGGTTACCATTGTCAATAGATATTAGATATTAGTAAAATTTTGTTTCTTCTTTAAAGTAGATATTCTAATTCTTTCTTCCTGTACCCCAATAGACCATCTTGCATACCCCTTCAGCTAAGTGCACTCACTATACTTTGGAGACCACTGCTCTGTATCTTCCAGTTAATTCTTTGACTGTGAAAATATGGTCTGCTGAAGAAAATCATTTGCAAAAGATTAGTTATTTCCTTCTCATAATTTAATCAAACACACCCTTTATATGTGTGTAGATCATCCTCATAAAGATTTTATAGGCATAAGGAAGCAGGCATGCAGGTCAGCAGTTAATAATATCCCCTTGGTTGCCTTTTTGTTTTTCAAGTATTAGTGGCAATGGAAGGTCATGAAAATGGGATCTGTTATTTGCTCCACATTTTATCCATTCTTCATGGGAGAGAGGGAATGCTAGGGAGAGAGGTGATCTATTCTAGGTCTGCAGGGCTTCCAGACTAGAATTTATGAGTTCCATCAATGCATTTTAATCCCTGAATTTTTCCATGGTCATATTAGTTTGGGAAAAGCTAAGCTGAGAGATAGGAAAGAATGTGGAAAGAAGGAGACAGTACAAAGGAAAAGGGTAAGACACAGAGGAGGAAGCAAAGACAAGGAAACAGGAAAAAAGAAGGAAAGGGGTGAGGGGAGAAAGGGGAGATGAAAAAGATAGATAAAGAGGAAGAAAGGTAGCAGAAGAAAGAGGGTTTGTTGTTCATTCATTTCAGTCATGTCCAAGTCTTCCTGGCCCCATTTGGGGCTTTCTTGGCAAAGGCACTAGAGTGACTTTATCATTTCCTTCCCCATTTCATTTGACAAATGAGGAAACTGGGGCAAACTAAGTCACACAGCTAGTAAGTATTTGAGGTCAGATTTGAACTCAAGAAGATTAATCTTCCTGACTCCAGGCCTGCCACCCTATCCACCTAGCTGCCTTTAGAGAGAGGGAGGAAGAATCATCTCGGGTGGTCCACATTCTTTTCAAACTGTTCAAGAAGTAGAATGAAATTAAAGATCCACTCTCCCACCAATTCTGCCCTCCCCCAAAAG
Organism: Pseudocheirus occidentalis; assembly: GCA_028646575.1. Classification (NCBI taxonomy): domain Eukaryota; kingdom Metazoa; phylum Chordata; class Mammalia; order Diprotodontia; family Pseudocheiridae; genus Pseudocheirus; species Pseudocheirus occidentalis. The sequence continues at coordinate 48,558,132 of CM053597.1, forward strand.
GAAATGGAATATTGATCCACCTTATCAGACCTAATTTTAAGTCCCTTGATTTAAATCAAATTTTAAGAATAGTCACCTAAATTCAACATTTCTCCTGAATGGTTCTCTTGGAGAAGTTGCATGCTGACAAATTAATATAAATAGGAAATTATAAACACCTTAGACATCTAATGTCTGAGTTCAATTGTTTAATCACTTTGGAAGTGCCAAGAGTAGTCTCCCTTTGCTCCTGGCTTAAAAGCTTCCTGTCTCTTGGACTTACAAAAGAAGGTTCCTTATGCATCATGTCATACATGATAGGAAAATATTACCTCATGGTCCAGAGAGAACCTTCAGCTGTTCTACCTTGTCAAGCAGGAATGTGTTAAGATTGATTAAGCATTCCTCTGGCAGAAGTTAATGAATATGGATGCATGACTAAAGCTTTTCAATAGGTTTTTTGTGAAAACTTTGGCTTGTATACTTTGGGCAATGACACAGAGCTTTAGCAGATAACAGAGCCTTCCTCCTAGGGATCATCCAAAAGAGCTTGGCAAATGTATCATTAGAATCACAAAGTATTTCATAAAAACCATCACGTAGTGTACAGCACACAGGGGCCCTCAGTAAATAGTATCAACAGGTTGCTAATGCCAGTGAATCTGTTTTTACTTGTTATCATAACTGCAATGAGTTAACCATTTAGGAAAGAAATTTGTTGTCCTTCACATTTGAAATTAAATGTGTCTCATTCCTGCGGTTGTGCTTCTTGCCGTCAGTGGGAATGACCAGGGTTTGCACTTGTTTTCATCCATTCTATCCTCGAAGAACAGCATGAGAATAAAAAGAAAGGTAGTGTGGTCAAGCAAAAAAAGGTCTAATGCTGTTCGGTGGGACAGCCATTCAAATACTCAAAGGCAGGTTTTATATCTTCCCCTTAAGTCTTCTCTTCTCTAGGCAAAAAGAATTCCCAGTTCTTCCAATGGATCCTCATATGGCATGATTTCTCCACTATGGTTTATTCCAGTGCTGAACATGAAACTATCAACGTGGTTCGATAAGAGCTGAGAGCAACAGGGCCATCACCTCCTTTGTTCAGGATGTTACCAATGGGCAGCCAACCAGTAGGACCAGCCACCTCTACTGATAGCAACAGAGGTAACTGGGGACCTCCCCTTTCTGCAGCCCACCAAAGGGCCACTACAAGACTGATTAGGACTACCTGCGGCCACTAAAGGAAACCAAAGATGTTCCTCTTCTGTAAACAATCTCAATTTCACAATTACTCAGTTCCCACTAGGCATAAGACATCTGTCAGTTAGATGCCGACTCCCATCTCCCCAGCTCTGCCAGAGGTCTCCCAGATCCTCCCCCCACTCTAATTTTTGGATCCACTATTTTCTCAACAGAGCAACATTTGCCTTCCTCACTAAGGTCCTTGGGGCCTCTCCATCTTCCCTACTCTGCCCAAGTACTACCTGGCCATTTCATCTGCTGTGAACTGAACACAGATATGAAACTCCTTTAGGTGATGTTTCCCCCATTTAGAACAGGTGCTCCAGGTAAAAGGACTATGTCCATTTTCTCTTTGTATCCCTAGCACTTAACACAGTGCTTTGCTCTTAATTAAGCAAGCACTTAATAAATGGATTTTCATTTCATTCCAGAGTACGGCATTAAAATGACATTCATTTTATAAAGTTCCATGTTACACTGTTAGCTCATATCCAACGTTCAATCCCCAAATCTATAGGTCTTTTCCATATCAACTTTTGTCTGGCTGTGCCTTTCCTCATCCTGTCCTCATGTACAACTGATATTTTATTTTATTTTTATTTTTTTCCATTGTCTTGTTTATTTACTTTTAGTTTACAAGATTCAGTTCTACAATCACTTGAATTTCAATCTTTTTTCCCCTTTCTTCCCCTCTCCCCGCCTCCACATGGTGGCGTGCAATCAAGTATGGGATCTGCAAATACTTTCACATTTTACAATAGTCTGGTTGTATAGAAGGGTTGTAACTAATGGAATGAACAATGGGGGAAAAAAAAGAAACAAAATCAAATGTGGAAAAGAACGATAGCATGTAGACTGCTTCAGTCTCCATTTAAACTCTGGTCTTTCTAGATCTTTCTCTGAAGGTAGACATCTCCTTCCATCCTGAGACTTGTAGAGTTGTCCTATAACTGTGCGTTGCTGAGAAGAGTCCAGTTTATCAAGGTTGGTCATCACACATACCACGTATCTATGACTGTGTACAAATTTCTCCTGGTTCTACCCTTCTCACTTAGCATCAGCAACTGATTTTTTAGATTCAGATAAAGACCTTCACATTCTCCCATTAAATTTCAGTTCATTACTTTATGAAATGTTGCTATTTGTATATACCTTGTACCTATTTTTTTGTGTACATGCTGTACTCCCCAATAGGAAAATAGTACAGTGGAAAGAGCACCCTCATTGGAGTCAAAGGACCTTGAATTCAAATCCTGCCTCAGATACTTATTACCTTTAGCTAAGTCCTTAGTCTTCCTGGGCTTCAATTTCTTCGGGATTGGACTGAATGCCCTCTAAGGGCCCTTCCCATTCCAAAACTATGAACTTCAAATTTTATAAGCTAAAGCTTGCTATTCTAGAACTATATTCAGTCAAAGATCATAAGATCAAAATCCTATGATCTTTGACAGAATATTATTTGTCCTGGTGAAGAAGAAGGGAAAATTTAGTCCAGGGTAGAACAAAACAAGAAAAGACATGGAGGTAAGAATGATCATAGTATATGCATGTGTTGGTGGCTGAGGAGGGATAAGGAGCAGAAGAATAAATTGAGGGTTTTGTCTATGCAGGACTATGAAAACAATTGGAAATGAAAAGTTTCATATGTAGCTATTGTCCCCCCTCCAATGTAGGCCCTTGAAAAATATGCCAAAATTTAAGGCACACTTTGACTTGGCATCTATTCAAGCCCACAACTCATGTACCCCCACTAATGTGGGAATGATCCAAAGAACACATTAACTCAAAGTATATAAGCTCCTTAAAAGCAGAGACTATTTTGTTTCCATGTTTCTAGCCATAGTCCCTGGCAGAGTACCTTGTGCACAGTAGATATTCAATAAAGATTTATTGGATTAGACTGAATTAACTCTATGTCTTCATCTTGGTTATGATAGAAAAAAAATATGAACTAAAACACAGTCAGTGACAGATCCCTGGGATTCCCCACTAGAGACCTCCCTTAAAGTAACAGTGAGTCATTAATGACTACATCATGCATCTCTGAACCAATTCTGTACCTTCCTGTACCATCATCAAGACACATCTAGGCATTTTATCCAAAAAAAAATCATGATATGTTTTATCAAACATTCTGCCAAAATTCTGTTATAGGGCGTATCCAGTATTCCCCCAATTTTGTGTCTAGTTGTCCTGTCAATAAAAGGAAATGAGGTTGGTCTGGTAAAAATCTCATCTTTAGGAAGTCACACTGGTACTTAGTGATCATAATTTCCCTTGCTAAGTGCTCACAAACAATATATTCTAGAACTTTCCCAGTTGATGAAGTCAAGTTCATTGGCCAATAGGTTGAATAATCTACCTTCTACATTATAAAAGTAACTGTTTGTGTTTACATAGCATTTAGTGTTTGCAAAGTACTTTACCTAATATAGACTTTCATCTGATCTTTGTGACAACCTTATGAGATAGTTGCTCATTTTATTAATGAGGAAACTGAGAATGAGGGGCTCTCTGGGCTCCTCTTTCTCCATCATCATGCTGCTGCAAACTTCTCATCCTGTAAGATGCCTTTGCTAACATGCCTCAGTAATCTTCTCCCCCTGAAATTTCCTTCTTCCCCTGCAGTCCTGTCCTTTGATTGGTCAATTCCTCCAGGAACTTTCATTTTATGGAAATATCCAGGCCAGTCATCCTTCATTCCTCTCCCAGCTCCGCTTCTGATTTTTAAGACTTCTCTACCATCCCCTGTCTTGGGTATGTTTTCTCTCTCCTCCTGTTCCTCCAACCCTGATTTTCAGCTTCCTTTTATGTATTGTCTTTCCCCCTTAGGATCTAAGTTCTTTGAGGGTAGCCAACGTCTTTCTTTTTGCTTGCATTTGCATTCCCAGCACTTAGCACACAGAGTTTCTGGCACATAGTAAGCATTTAATAAATGTTTATTGTCCAGAGAGGTTAAGTGATTTTACTAGGGTTAAGCATCTGAGATAGGATTAGAACTCAAGTATTCCTGACTCCAAATTCAGAATTCAATCTTCTTTGCTGCCTAGTGGCAACAATCAGGATATCTGCACATCTCCAATTGTTTAATGTCTCTCCCATTAGCCATAGTTTTTAAAAATCACAGGTTGTAGAACAATAATAATGCATATAAGTTCTTTTAGTATCCTAGGATATATCATTGTTTAATATTTCCCAGTTTGAGGATATCAATATGGGTTGAGTAGGACTATCTCTAATCTATGACATTATCTTCTCCTCTATCCTAAGCTGTGGGCTTTATCCTTTCGTTAATTAAACAAGATTTTGCTTTAAACAAGAGTGAGGGTTTGTGTACTTTAAGTTTTCAAGTTTCAAAAATTGAGAAGTCATAGCTTTTACTGATTCTTGTTAGAACTGTCCATATACAAGGAGGGAAACTGACCATAGCAAATGGAAAAAGAGTAATCCACTGAAACCAAAGATTTGATTTCCATGTTAAATCATTTAGCTACTCTGAGGCTCATTTTTCTCATGGTACAGATGAAAGGGTTGCACAGTACTAATGTCTCTTCTAGCTCTTGCATCAAGCTCTTAGTAAGAAGAGTTTTATTGGTAAAAAGAGAATTTAGGTGCAAATTAGGGTCAAAGCATTCCATTTTGCTGCCTCCACGCATTTCCCAAACTCTTGGCAAATAATGCCTAAAGGTTTGTTTATATTGCCCTGGAGCTAAGTCAAAGACTCAATAGGAGTTGAAAGGAATTTACTGACCCTAACCCAACTATTATGCTGGAATGAGGGTACTACAGTGCTGGGAGAAAGAAAAATAAAATAAAAATAAACATACAAATTTAAGGTAAGAGACTTTCCTTGTGTTGGCTGAGTATAGCTGTAGGTCTGAATCAGTAAAGAGCTGAAATAGCTCTGAGCTTTGCATTAAACTTACAAAATGTAAGTTTTTCCCTTGTAGGGAAAAGGCTACTTAGCTTCAATTCAGTCAAGTTTTACCAAATGGCATCTATAGCTCAGTGGAGAACCCGGAGAGGCAACAGAATGGAGAAAGCAGGTCAAGAGATTACATTAACAGCTCTGTAGAGAAGCAGCAAGTCAGTGTTTCAGTGGCAGAAAGATATACAGTTCTGGGATTACAAGGTCTCAGGGCTATGCATGTTTCCTTTCCCTCCGGTGACACTGGAACATGTGGGAGAATGTGTCCCTCCCCATGTGTATGGGGAAAATTTTCCATGTTACTGATCTAGGGATTCTATTTAATTAAATGCCTCTCTGCTCTGAATTAATGCATCTTTTGGTTTGGTCTGGTAAAAGAACAACATTGGTTGAGTCACATGTGCTATAGGTTTGAACAAAGGTTGACAAAGGTGTACTTTCAACTGTGATGTATTTTTCAGGTACCTAATTTAAGATCAGACAGGGCCACATATGGAACACTTCATATCCATTTGATTGGCCACCCTCTGTAGAATTAGCCTTAGGTTATTCTACACACACACACACACACACACACACACACACACACACACACACACACACACACCACCCTGCTCATTTTTACCTATAAAACTTGTCTTTTAAAATTCAAATTTATTTTGTTTCCAGCTCCAAATTCTGTCCCTTCCATCTCCCCATCCCCTCTACCTCTTTCTCCCCTCTCCATTGAGAAAGCAAGAGAAACAAAATCCATTAGAAACATGTATAATCAAGCAAAACGAATAGCTATGTCCACCTCCATAGCTTTTCTCATGTTGTTCCCTCACACTGGAATGTATTCTGCCCTCTTCCTCACCAATCCACTTAAAGTGATATTTCCCTTTACATGTAGGTAGTTACAATTTATCTCTCTGACTCAAAACCAATAACACTAATAACTGACATCTAAAAGATCAGGAACCACGCCTACTCTTTCATATCCTCCATAGTACCTACTGTAGCCCTAGGCACACAATAAGCAATGAATAAATACTTATTTACTTGACCTGTTGTCTTACTAACTGATAGTAATAAATTCAGAGGGACAAGGACAAGGTCACCTTTGTGATTCATGATTCTGAAATATGAAGTGCTATGAAATATGTAAATGACAAGTAATTAGAACCAGGTTTTTATTTGAATAAAGATAATTTATTAACAAAAGTATAAAATAGATTGTATCCAGTGTGGTGAAATTGGATAATTACTAGATATGCAACCTTGGCTTTCAGACAAATGGCATATGACGTTATTTTTTTTTTCTGTAATTCTAGTCATCCAGCACCAAGATTTGGATGAGTTGAAGTAAAATTTACTCTGAACTAAACCAAAAGGATTCACTTATGCAGCCTTCAAAATGCAGTGGAGAAAACCACAAACTCTTGAATAAAATGTATATATTTATTATTTAACCCTAGAAATGAAGAAATTAGACAAAAGGAAAGGAAAGTGTTTAGAGCAACAGGAGTTAGGAAATTTAGACTGAGTCAGAGTCAGATGCTACTAATTCAGCTGGTACTGCTTTGGTACAGCCCTACCAGAGACTGAAATGTCATTCTCAGTGCTGATGGGATTACCTTGATAAGACTTCAATATTTAGAGTCTCAATGCTTTCCTCCATGTAGGTGCTCCCTCTGATGTATACTGCATGACTTGCTAGACAGTCTTGAAGGGCTGCTGAAGCCAAAAAGTTCGTCACCCTGTGGAAAACTGGGCAGCCCAATAAATAGAGGCTGATCCTAGGACAATTCAGTTCGATGCACCAACTATGTATGAAATGCCTACTATTTACAAAGCACTGTGCCAAGCACAGTGGGTGCAGACAAAATTAAAATAGCCCCTGCCCTCAATGTATGGACATTCTATTGAAATCTATGCAAATAGAACTAGGAGGAGGGAAGACAGGGAAGGGAGGGTAAAATCACAGGGTTCTTTGGTCTAGTTCTGCACTGTCTCTTCTGAAGATAAGACAATTAGATAGAATTCCTGCTGAAGAAGGAGGAATTGAGGCCACCAGGACACCAAGACCACAGAATGGGATTCTGTACTGCAGTGGAAATATTTCTGTGCTCAGATTCCAGTTCTTCCAATTACTGCCTGTGTAACCTGAGTCTCAGTTCCTGCATTTGTAAAGTGAAAGGGTTCAATTCCTTAGGTGATTCCTAAAGTCCTTTTCAGCTCTGAATCTATGACCCCATTTATACCCACCAATACTCTTCTTCTTGGCCCCACTAGGAACTGTTTTGGAAACTTGGTACCTCAATGAGACCATAATCTTACAGTTTTCCAGCTTTACTTTTCTATACAGATCCCTACACGTAAAGTCCAGTTGTCTCCAGTCCTCCTAGGTGAAGTCTACAGACACAGCCATAAAAGTCTTGGATTCCTCCCTTACTTCCTACCTTCTCCCATCCTGCATCCCTCCTCAGCTGTCTTCAGGTCTTCCCCCACATCATTGGAAAATTAGCGAAAACCTTGATGGGGACTGCCAGTGATTACACTCTGCTGGCATTGCCTTCAAGAATCCAATCACCTCAAGGTGTTGATGAGCAACATCATGGCATAACATCAGACCAGCGGAAGTGGTATGAAGAGCCTTGGCAGCTACACAAAATATGTTTTAAGTCCACTATAGGAGGCCCTCCCTTTGGTGGGTATATCTATCTAGGAAGCTGAATAATAGTTAAGGTTGAGTTTGAATCCTAATTATCCCTCCCCAGGACTATTTTAATAGCTTACTCATCAATTTCCCTCTCTTCATCCTCTCCTTCCCTTTAATGTGGAGGTTCTTAACCTTTTGTTGTGTCATGGACCCCTTTAGGATTCTGGTGAAACCTTTGAACCCTTTCTCAGGATCATGTTTTTAAGTAATTGAAGGAAGTGCTAAATTTCAGTTAGGTATGTAAAAATAAAGACGTAATTTTCATTCTGGCCAAATTCAGAGAACCCAGGTTCTGATCAAATGCATCTTTCACTCAGTTACAATAAATTTCCTATGGTCCAGGCATGACCATGTAATTACTCTGTTCAAAAATTGACTGACTTCCTAGAAAAATTACAAATCTCTTAGTCTGGCATTCAAGGACCTTTATAATTTGGATTCAGCTTAAGGGCTGTTCTTCTCTTATGCACTTTATGTTCAAGACAAACTATACTATTAGCTGTGCTCTGAACTTAACCTATCAACTCCATATTTCTACAAACTGTCCCCCAAACCTAGAATATTCTCTCTCTTTAACCCCATCTTCCAGAATATTTTCCTTCAAGGATAAGCCCTGGTATCATTTTGTCATTGAATCTCTTCTTGATCCTCCCATTCCTAATACTGTCTCTCTCTCTTTCTCTATCTCTCTCTGTCTCTCTGTCTCTCTGTCTCTCTCTCTCTCTCTCTCCAAAATACTCTTAATTTACTAATCTATGCCCAAGATAAATCCCATTAGTAGAACATAAGTACCTTTGAGGACAAGGACTACTCTCTTTAGAATTCTATGGCCTAGAATCTAGGTCATGAAGCGGTATAAGTGCTAGACTTTGGAGTCAAGATGATCTGAGTTCAAATCCTGCCTCAGACATTTTCTAGGTGTGTGACCCTAGATAAATCTTTTAATCTCCCTCAGCCTCAGTTTCCTTGCCTGCAAAATGAAGAGAATAATAGCACCTAGCTCCTATGGTTATTGTGAAATTGCAAAACTGAAAGTGCTATATAAAGGTTAGCTACTAATGAACACAATGCCTGATATATAGCTTATGTAGTAGGTTCTTAATAAATGCTTATGGAATGCAATTAACTGGTATCTTAGAATCTGAGCAAAGAAAGTAGGATGTCCTTAAGGGATATCTTTACCAAGTTCTGGTATATTCCCCAATTGCCTTCTCTACCTGTAAAACCAGTCCCAGTCATTAAAATTGGATGATCCTCTCTAATGGTCATCAACAAACCTTTACTCTCTGGCTTTCCTCCACGAAGACCCTAAACACTACTATTCCTTTTCAATTCTTACCGCATTAACTTCAGATGCACATATTATAATCATAATTTTTTTTGACATTTAATTTCATATTTATTGGCATCTCCCCATAGAGCCTCTTTATAAGAATGTACGGTTAATAGTATGTGGCTTCCTTGAGGATGGGAACTGATGTCTCTGTTACTTTGTATCCTTTGCACCTAGCAAAGCTCCTGGAACATAGTAGGTGCTTATTGTTTCATGTATAAATTAGTGTTCTTAGTTCAGGAATCTGGTAATACAGTAAGTCCTTAATAAATGCCTGATAGCCTCTTTTCTTACCTGGATGCTTCTTTGACAATCCTACTATGCCCTAGGGGGCTCCTGAAAGATCCCATCAGTCTTGGTATCTACTTCATCACTATTGGCCCAGTCCCTCTGATTATAGAGTGGAGCCATGAACTCTAAAACCTCCATTAAAAAAAAGAAGGGAGCACTTATTTTTCCACCATGCCTCCCTGTCTTGGGTACCTTCTCTTCCCAGCAACTTCCTTCCCACCCCTTTTCAGCTTTCTTTTATGTATGATCTTCCTCCATTTTAAGCTCTTTGAGGACAGGGACTTTCTTTTTTCCAATTTGTATCCTCAGAGCTTAGCACAAAGAAAGTGCATAAGAAATGTTTCCTAATTCATTGCATGATGATTTGACTTAAATAAATGAATGCCATCTTAAGCACATCAATAAGCCACTCACAAATGTACTCTCTTCAAGGGTTGCATTTTAAGCCGGTTAATGTCATCCATTTTCTATTGATTGTATGAGGTTTTGTTTCAGAGTGACGTTTACTAACAGTTTCTAATTTCTGGGGGTGCCTGCATCACCCTAATGACTACGGCTACCTCACTGAGCATTGGTAAAAATCAAACAATTACATAAGTGTTTTAGATGACTGGATGAAAGTTTCTTCCAAGTATAGATATATTGTTATTATAAAATGAAATTAAAACCTAGTTTCTCTGCCTATTTAAACAGAATGCAATGAAAATAAATGGACCATTTTACATGAAACAATTAATTCAAGTGGAAAATGTAAAATTTAGCAGCTTGCAAAAGAGAACCCGTTGCAATGACTTTCCAAGGATATTCCTTGTCAGAACTCACTCCCCCTTGTCTCCATCTGCTAGTCTTGTGTTGGTTATAAAAACTGAGAAGGTGTATCTACAACTACATCATAGATGATGTTTAATTTGTCACCATCTCCCATTCTTATTGACCCAGACATCTTGGGCATGTTGCTAAAGAAGAACTGAGTGTGAATTTGTCACCTCCATCCAATTCTGCAGCTCTGGTTCGCTTGAATTTGCAGCAGAATCTGCGCAGCATTATTTTCTTAACTACTCCACAGGTACTGATGATCTACAGAAAACCATTTGCCTGATCCCTAACTATTTCTGCCGTATAACTGCCTTTTCAGTCCTGTAGACTGAAGTGGAATTTTATGACCTGCTACATTACAGGTCACAGTTTCTCTTTCACTTTCTGTGCATCTATTCAACTCTGATGAAAGCTCAGATTCCTAAAGGATAAAACCAGAGGGAACTTTAGATGACATCTACTCCAACCCCTTTTTTTCTGGATGTGGACACTGAGCCACAGAGAGGAAGGGAAGCAGGGAGGGAGAGTTTAAGAGCCTACTATGTGCCTGGCATTTGACAAATATTACTCTATTCAATACACACAACAATCCTGGAAGCAAGATGCTATTATTATTCCCAATTTACAGACAAGAAAACTGGGGCAGATGGTGGTTAAAAGTCTGAGGTCAGATTCATTGAACTTAAGTCTTCCTGACTCCAGGCCCAGCCCTCTATTGACTACGCCACCGGCACAGCTAGTTAGTGGCGAAGGCTAGATAGGAATCCAGATCTCATGACTCCTAGAATTCCAATTTTTCTGTACCACCCGCAAAGACAGCAAAGAATAGAAGGAACGCCACTGGTTTTGGAAACACCCTTGATTTTCGCCCTGGCTCTACTTTTACTAGTCATAAATACCTTGTGCTAATCACTTAGGGTGATGAGACTGCCTCCTCTTCCTATTATGTTTCCATGATGCATGCACACTGCAAGTGCTAAATAAATGTTTAGTGAACAGAATTTCTTATCTTCCCTGATCCTAGGGTAACTTTCGGGCCTAGAAGTAAAGGTAAGTCTGATATGGCTTTTCCTCCCTTCCATTTGTTGTATGTACCTCTGCTTTGTTTTTGTATGTCAACGTGTGCTAGCTTTCCCAGCCTCAAAGGTCCCTGAGTGCATGGTCAAAATTAAAACCCACCAACAAATGCAAAGCAGCAGGTCACCTCTGTCTCCCACAGAAACAACATAACTCAGTCAGGCTTCAGCTGTCAGGATAAGAGGAGCCCTCAAAGAAAGATTCTGCACGATGCTGAGAAGGTCAGGGAGCTAAGGCTCCACACCATCATTTGTTCACATTTTTCCATGGTTCTTACTCTTAAGTATGGGTGTTACCCACTCACAGTAGCTCATTAATCAGAGTAGCTTTTTATTATGAAAAGAGCAGTGCACCAGCCAGAGTCCTAAGGGCTTGCCAGTGAGGTTTTCTGCCCATACCTTAAAATGGGCCAAAACACCCCAGGCTCTGCCAACTGTGATTACACTTGGCATTAATTGAGAATGCTGAGAGATATAAGCCTTCCTGAGCTTAGCCACCTGGAGCAGATTAAAATCTGGGTCTTGCTGGTGAGGAGGTCTGAGGGATTGGGAATACAGGGCTGTTTTAATCTTTTCCAAGTCAGCCTGTTTAGAAATATCCATACATCAAATGTTCATGGATCTCAGGCAATTTCTTTCTCAGGGGAGATTTCAATTACCAGGAACATGAAGTGGGATTAAGTTGTTGTGGCGAGCCATCTGGATGGAGAGGATTCACCATCTCCTGGAAATATGTTCAGGGATCCACCACACCATGATTTCAAAAGGAAAGTTGCTAAAGGCCTTCTAACGTGTAAGCAATGTGACCCTGGAAAATCTCATCTCATCTGCCTGGTGGAAATAAAACACAGAAGAAAAAAAGAAAAGAAAGGAAAGAAACAAAGAAAGAGACAGAAAGAGAAAGAGAGAAAGAAAGAAAGAAAGAAAGCAAGAAAGAAAGAAAGGAGGAAAGAAAGAAAGGAAGAAAGAAAGAAAGAAAGGAAGAAAGAAAGAAAGGAAGGAAGGAAGAAAGAAAGAAAGAAAGAAAGGAAGGAAGAAAAGAAGGAAGGAAGGAAGAGAAAAGAAGAGAAAAGAAGAGAAGAGAAAAGAAAAGGAAAAGAAAAGAAAAGAAAAAAGAAAAGGAAAGGAAAGGAAAGGAAAGGAAAGGAAAGAAAAGAAAAGAAAGACATAGATCTTTGGCCCAATATCCCTGGATTTAGAAACAGCAGTGGTATGGGTGGAATGGGTTAAGCAAATAAGGCACGCCCTCTGCTGGACCTTCTTAGCAGGGGAAGCAAGAGGATACATATGTGCCCATGGCATTTCATCACACCATCCCAACAAAGTGCTTGGCGGAATATAGGACCACCAATGACCTCTTATCTCCTGAGATGTTGTTCCCAGACTCGTTGAGAATATCATCACCATCATCGTCAGGAGGCTATGTGGTATAGTAGAAAGAGTAATTATTCATTCTGATCTTGAGTCAGCAATGACCTAGGTTCAGATACCACCCTTGATGCTTACTAGCTTGTGTGACCCTGGGTAATTCCCATGTTCTCTCTGAGCTGATGTCCTCATCTGTAAAATGTGGGTTACACAGTCCAAATGAGGTAATGTATATTACATCCTTGGCACACTATGAAACACTCTGTAAATGGTCCATTGGTGCTTCTTCCAAGCAAAGGCCATTTCTAGTTGCAGTCAAGCAAGCTGCTTAGTATTCTTCCTGATCCCAGAAAGCCTCTCATGCCCAGGAATTCCAGCAGCAAGGTCAGGGAAGAATCATTTAGATGCTGTTCACTTTTCACTCCTCCAGATGCTTTGTTTTCTGTGACCCAATAACACAAGGCCCTATAGGTGAAGAAGGTATATATGTATATGTATGTGTAGATATGTATATATGTGTGTATATATATATGTATGTGTGTATATATATATATAATGTGTGTGTATATAATTATGATATATATATATATAATTATTAAAGAGCTGTGAGTAGGGGGTGGTGGCATGATCAGACCTGTGCATTAGGAAAATTACTTTGGTAACTGAAGTAGAAAGAGACTTGGGACAGGCTACCAAAATAATCTGAGCATGATATGAAGATGGCCTGCTTCAGAGAGGTGGCAGCATCAGAGGAGAGAAGGGAGAATATTGAAGAGATGTTGCAAAGGGAAAGTTGACAGGCCTTGGCAACAGGTTGGATATGGGTGGAGGGACAGAGAGTGAGTGGGAGGGAGACAGAGTTAGAAGCAGAGAATGACATCTAGGTTGCAAGCCTGCAGGACTGGGCCCTTGACAACAGTAGAAAAGTTAGAAGGGAAGGAAGGTTTGGGGTGAAGGTAATGAGTTCAGTCTGGGGCATGTTGTGTTTAAGATGTCTACTAGAAATCCACTTCAAGTTTTCTGAAAGGCAGTTGGAGATGCAAGAATGGAGGTCACCAGAGAAATTAGGGCAGGAAAGGTAGATTTGAGAATTATCAATCTAGAAATGGTATTAAATCCACGGGATCAACAACTGATATAGAGGGAGATGAGAAAAGGGCCCAAGACAGAGCCTACCTAAGGTTAGAACAAGTGATAGGTAGGAGGAGACTCAGGAAAGATTAGAAAAAACCAGAGAGACTCGGATATCAAAGAGGAGAGAGTGATCCACAGGGTCAGAGGCTAAAGAGAGGTCAAAGAGGAAGAGGACTGAAAAAAAGGCCCATTGGATTTGGCAACTAAGAGAACACTGGTGATTGTGGAGAGAGAAGTTTCTGTAGAATAATGAGAACAGAAGCGAGATTGTAAAGGGTTAAGAAGTGAATGAGAGCAGGTGGCTAGGTGGTGCAGTGAATAGAGCACTGGCTGTGGAGACCAGAGGACCTGAGTTCAAATCTGGTCTCAGACACTTGACACATTTACTAGCCATGTGACTTTGGGCAAGTCATTTAACCCCAATTGCCCTCCAAAAAGGAAAAAAAAAGATCTTATGCCAGATCAGGAGTTCTTTAAAAAAAAAATGAATGAGAGGAGAGGCAGTGGAGGCACTGATGGTAGAAGGTCTCCTCAAGAAATCTGGCTACAAAGGGCAGAAGACAATAGAGGGGAAGAAAGATCAGGGGAGGGTTTTTTGAGGATAGCAAAGACATGGGCATTTTATAGGCAGCCAATAGATGGGCAGTGAAGATGAGTGACAGAGTAGGGAGAACAGAGGGGCAATGGGATGGAATGGATCACTTGGGTGGTGGAAGGGTGGGCCTGGGGTAAGGAATAAGGTCACCCTATTTAAGATGAAGGGAATGAGGAGGTAGAAGAAAGAAAGGCTGAAGGTTGAAAACATGCTAATTATATTAGTGTCAAAGATGTATCTAATTTAAAGCCTTACAAAAAGAGTAATTCTGGGGAGGCTAGGTGGCACAGTGAATAGAGCACCAGTAAGAGGACCTGAGTTCTAATCCACCTCAGACACTTAAAACCTATTAACCATGTGACCTTGGGCAAATCACTTAACCCCAATTGCCCTGCCCTCCCCCTCCAAAAAGCCAAAAAATATCCCCAACCCACAAAAAGGGTAATCCTTTGGTATGTAGTATTTAACAATAGTTAAATTATGAAAAGTAATTAAGCAGAAGTTGTCCTGGTACTATACTTTTTAGGGAAGAAAGAAACAAATTATATGAAACAAATTCCTCTCAAGGATTTACTTAAAAACTCAGGCATTCTTTGCACTTAGTACACCTTCAGCTCAATATCTTTCATTAGTTTCATCTATTGTTCCACACGTTATTTCTTCCTTCCTTCCTTCCTTCCTTCCCTCCTTCCTTCCTTCCTTCCTTCCTTCCTTCCTTACCTCCTTACCTCCTTCCTTCCTTCCTTCTTTCCTTCCTTTCTTTCTTCATACCACACACACACACACACAAACACACACACACACACACATATATATATATAATATATACTTTTTTTAGAATTATGACTAAGTCACCTACAACATCTTGAAGTTATATAAGAAATAGCTAATTATCTTCACTGTTTATTACTCACTAAGGAAGGAAATTGTGCTAAGACATTAACCAAAATATTCAATTTACCAGAACTTATTCACTGCACATTCTGGCTAATCTAAATTTTAATGCCTTCTGTAAATCAGAACTAACCCACAGAAGAGTTGGTAATAATAATCACTGGAATTTATATGATGCTTTTAAAAAATTACCTCACTTTATCTTCATAACTACCCAAGGAGGCAGGTATTATAGCTTCTTACAAATGAGGAAACTGAGGCAGACATAAGTTAATGGGTTACATGACTTGCCCAGGGCCATACAACTAATAGTAGCTGAGGCCAGATTTGAATTCAAGTCTTCCTGACTTGAGCTTCAGTGCTACCACATAGCTGTCTGTAAACAGTACAGTCAAGTTTTACCAATGTTCCAAAGGGCTGACATGGGGAGAAGGACCTATGAAATGTATCTTCCTTTGCTTTAATAAAAACATCAGCCCCTTCTTCTATAGAATGAAATATTTAAGTTATATCACATATGTATAACATTGTAAAGAAGTTTTACAAAAAGCAGAATTTCAGATAAAACAATATTGAAGGCAGTTAGGAAGGGATGTTATAAATTGAAGATGTGTTCCTTGGTGGGCAGGGGCTTTTGAGGGTGGAAAGGAAGTTTGAGAAAAGCTTTGGGTAGAAAATGAGGACTACTTGGCTTCAAGGGGCCAATATTCCAATAGTATCACCAGATTTCAATACATAAATTAGTTGGGGGTGGTTATTAAATATTAATGAAAACATCATTAGTCAAAGCAACTTTACGTGGGATGTATACATATAACATATATATAATGGTATCTCAGCCAAAGCAGAAGTACCAAATGGTTCCTTAATATGGATTTATTAAGCTCTTACTTGAAGGCAGCTAGGTATCAGGGTCTTAGTGTGTTGGGCTTAAAGTCAGGAAGACCTGAATTCAAATCCAACCCCATGCACTTACTAGCTATATGACCCTTGGCAAGCACTTAAACCTTTATTTGCCTCAGTTTCCTCAACTCTAAAATGGGGATCATAATAGCACTTACCTCCCAGGGCTGTATTGATGATCAAATGCTACATAAGAGCTTAACCTTCCCACCATGCTCCAGCACTGGGCAGGGAATGGGGTAGAGGGAATGGCAAATATAAAGAATGTAGAATTCCTCCTCTCACAGACCTTACATTCTACAAGTACAAGGGGAAGAGGGTGATCAACAATGTCAAAGGCTGAAGAAAGGTCACAGAGAATGAAGAGGCTGAGAAGGGCTTTAAAAATTAACCAGAGATTAAACTTTATCAAGGGCAATAAAAAGTCACTGAAGTTCATTGAGTGGGATAGAGGCAGGGTCAGGTTGGTGCTTAAATAAAATCTCTCTGGCAGCTAAGTGGAGGACAGATTGGAGGGGGGAAAGCTATGAGAACAAATTTGGAGGCTATTTCAATAATCTAGGCGAGAGAGAACGAGGGCCTGAATCTAAGTGGTGGTGATATAAACAGAGAGAAGGGAAGACAGACAACAAACGTGGATGTAGAAAAGGTAAGATGTGGTAACTGATGAGATGTAGGGTGAGGGAGGGTGAGGAGACCAGAGCAAGGGTAAGATGATCCTGAGAAAATAGAATAAGGAGACTGATGTTCCCTTCAACAGAAACATGGATGACTAGATACCTAAGGAAATCAAGAGCAACTTAGATTCTAGAGAGACAATTTAGATAATTCTGTTAAAAACCAAGTGATCCTTTGCTAGTGCTACCCATAAAGTATTTCAAATAATTATGTAGCCCTTTCTATGACTTTATTAGATAATCACCACACAGTATGTGTCTGCTATGCAGCTTTAAATGGCATTTTCATTTACTTATTTTCAAAGAACTTACAATCTGAAAGACTATAAATTGTTTTCCAAGTGTGGGATAACCCATATGAGAAATTCTCATTCCTATTACTCACTCAATAGTTCACAATGCAAGGGACTGCTTCCCCATAGTCCCTATAAATGTATTATTATAGCCAGAGAATAATTGGCTTTGGGCTCATTTAATAATACTTATATTTGTATGGGTCACTTAATTTTACCTTTGGGGACTTTTTTGTTATTCTTTATTATTTTCAAATGTTTTCATTATTAATATATTGTAAACTCTGCTATTAACTAGCTACGTGACTTCAGGTGACTCAGTGCTCCTCTGGGCCTTCATTTTCCCCATCTGCAAAATTATGGAGATGAAAGATGATTTCTGCATTTCCTTCTACCACTAAGATTTTATGATTGTAAATATTGTCCAAATGGAAATTTACTTGCAGGAATAAAAATGTGTTCAATTTCCCATGCTACATATAAGGAGAGCCTTTATTTTATGAAAGAGCTGAGTTGTGACTGCTATTTACTACTCCAGTCTGGTGTTTGGCCAATCACTCAATCAATTAATAAACATTTATTAAGCGCCTACTATGTGCTAGGCGTTGTGCTAAACAATAAGGGTAAAAAAAGAAGGCAAAAGACAGTCTCTGTCCTCAAGGAGCTTACAGTCTAAGGCCAGAACTTCATAATCACAGAGACAGAGAACACCTTTGTTGTTGTTGTTCAGTTGTGTCCAAATCTTCATGGCTCCATTTGGACTTTTCTTGGCAAAGACAGAGGAGTGATTTGCCATTTCCTTCTCCAGCCCATTTTATAGTTGATGAAACTGAAACAAACAGGGGTAAGTGACTTGCCCAGGGTCACACAGCTAGTAAGTGTCTGAAGTTTGGGTTGAATTCAAGTTTTCCTGACTCCAAGTCTGGCATTCCATTCACTCTACCATGTAGCTGCGCCCAAAAGCCTTTAGTCTGCCAGTCTCCAAGAGAGGTTCTAGCTACTATACCCAAACAGACTGGTGCTGAAAATTTATAGCTAAGATTATAGCTAAATTATATAACTATAAAATTATTGCTAACATTTAACAGTTCAGGAGACATTCTTACCAGTATCAGTCAGGCAACAAGTCAGTAGTGATTATAGTAGTTACTCAGAGACCAGGCCAATGGAAACTCACAGCCCAGTGGCTCAGTGAGAGCAATATAGGGATATCGCTAGAATATGGTGGTACTGAGCCACATACTGAAGCACTGTATACCTATAGAGAGTTGCTATACAATATGTATTACTCAGACACAGACCTCTAACAAATGACAGCTATGCATGCGTACTCTCCCCCACAATGTAGGAAGGTGTTCCCAAGGTTTATGGGGAAATGTTCTTTTGCATACCTTGTTACCTAGAGGTTTCATTAAATGCTTTTGCTTTGAATTGTGCCTGCAGAATGACTAAAGGAAAAAGATAAGCATATCAGATGTGGATCCCAAGTACCCACAGAGAACCTCAGATTTATTCTGGAGGCCCAATATATGACAAATAGCCCAGGGTTAACAAGAAAGTTCATACAAAATAAATATAAGGCAATTTGGAGGAGAAAGTTCTCCAATTGAAAAACTGTCAAAGGATATGAACAGGCAGTTCTCAAGGTAAGAAATCCAAGCTATCAACAATCATATGAAAAAATACTTCAAATCACTAATAATTAAATAAATACAAATTAAAATAACTGATATTCTACCTCACACATCATATGACACTGTAAAGACAAGCAGTTATGAAAGACTTAAGAACTCTAATCAATGCAGTGACCCACCATGATGCCTTCTATGAACCTCCTAACAGAAGTGAAGGACCATGATGAGAAGACATTTTTTGGACATGGTCAATGTAGGAATTTGTTTTGCTTTACTATGCATATGTTTTTACAAGAGTTTTATTTTATTTTTATTTTCCCAATGGAAAGTGAAGAGAGAAAAGAAATGCTTGTTAATTGAAAAAAAAAATAAATTTAAAGGGACATTTGCAACTGGAGAGATTAGTAAAGACTTCGTGTAAAACATAGCATTTGAACTTAACTTTAAAGGAACAGGGCCTCATTGGGACCCCGATGATTACCCTACAGAAGGGACGGCAGTCATTGCAAAAGCAGAGCGACCAGAGATAAGAACTGCACGTGTGAGGGCCAGCAAGATGGCCGGTCTGACCAGCCTGTGGAGTGTTAAGGGAAATAGCGTAGAAAGCTGGAAAGACAGGTTATCTGTGCTCTTTAAATCTCTTTACTTACTTATATTCTGTATCACTCAGTGGACTGTTGTTAGGTCTTTGAAGAAGGGACCCCAGTCTTACACTTCTGTCTTTATATTCCCAGCATCTAAAACAGTACCTTGCACAGCATAGGTGCTTAATAAATGATTTTTTTAAAAGTTTAATTGATTTTTAAAAAGGTTTTAAGTAAAGTCTTTTTTGGGGGGAGGGGCGGTCAGCTGCTTCCGTCTGCAGAAGTTATGGAAATTTAGGTCAAAAGTAAAAAGCCGAAACAGCCTTTTTCCAGGCCTGGTCTTGTTTCTGGTGAGCTCGGTTTGAAGGGGGGGGGGGGAGGGTGGCACAGTACGGCCCCGGCTGGTCTTCTGCTACCTATGAATCTAAAGCATTCATCCCTAGCCTAGAAAAGGAGCCCAAATTGAGGCCAAGGGCACTGTAGGCCTGGGAGGCTGGCCGACGGCGCAGCCTGGGCACAGACTGTGCGTACGGTTTCTTTCCTGGGGCTGGGCAGAGCTGTGCCAAGCTCCGCGCCCCAGCCCGTGCACCCCACCCCCGCCGCCTCGCATTTGGAGCACGCCCCCTCCTCCGCCCCGCGCCGAAGGGGGCGGGTCTGGGGAGGGCTCCCACGGTGCCCAGGTCAGTGCTCTTCAGACCCGCAGCGAATATGGCTCGGCTTCTTCTCCGAGCACTGTCCTGGCTAGGCTGGAGAGAGCTGCCCTCAGGGCCCCTGCACGGAGGCGCCAGCGTCAGCGTCGGAGTGGGGAGAGCCAGCCACAAGGACGTAGGTAGGGACTGAGCCGGTCCCGGCCACTGCGCCCCGGAGGGACACCATCCGCAAGCTCAGAGACCGCCCTGGGGAGCCAAGGAAGCAGCAGGGTCTGCCCCCATCTCCTCCACTATCCCCACCGCCCTGGGGACACTCGCCACTCTCAGGAGTCCCCTCCCCCACCTGTCCCCTCCAACCATCCCTTCCCTCAACTGGCCCTCTCCAATTGTCCCCTCCCCTAGCTGTTCCCTCCCCCAACTGTCACGTCCTCAGCTGTCCCCTCCTCCAGCTGTCTCCGCCCCGAGCTGTCACCTTTGCTCTCCAGCTTTCCGTTTTGCTTTTTCTGTTTGGCTGCGTGTCCTAGCTGCAGGCTCTGCCTATTCGAAGCACGGTTCTTTTTTTTCCTAACAGAAATGCAAAACGAGATCCCCTTTCCCCTCTTCGTGTCTTTCTCTGGGTTCAGAGCGGAGCCCCCTCCATGTGCACCTATGACATAGGTTCCGATCTTTCTGCTTCTTCAGGTTCTGACTGGGAAGAAGAGTTTTGTTGCTTAACTTTTCGCAGGTTTATATTTTATCTTATTAACTAGATTGTAACCTCTTGGTTACAGTTGGTTCTTTTTAGGACTAGGACAGAGCACTTCACGGAGGAGGAACAACATTTTTAACAAATTAACTTAAGCATCACCTGTAGTCCCGCTTAATGCAAGAAACCTTTCCTGTTCTCCCTTAATATCAGCACCTTTCTTCAGATATTCTCTCCAGTCTATCCTGTGTATGTCTTATTTAAATGTTTTGCTAGTACCTTATTTTTCCCCCCCTTACATTGTCAAAAAAATTTTTAGGATTCATTTTTACAAGATTTTTCAGTTCCAAATTTTTCTCCCTCCCCTCCCTCTTCTGAAAATGTCAGGCAGTTTGATATGGTTTATATACATGTGCTATCATATAAAAATATTCCCATATTAGTTACAGTTGTGAAAGAAGAAACAGAGGTTTTTAAACCATGAGAAAAAATTAAGTAATTTTTTTTAAATGCTTGGATCTTCATTCAGAGTTCATCAGCTCTTTATCTGGATGTGGATGGTTATTTTCCTTCAGGAGTCCTATCATGCATGTATCTTGTTGTAGGCAGCTGTTTGCACGTTGTCTCCTCCATTAGACTGTAAACTCCTTTTTTTTAATCCAAAGGCACTCAGAACTCTGTCCAGACCATAATAGGGCTTAATAAATGTTTATCGATTGATCTATTGACTGATCAGCACTTCATGTACACTTGTTAACTTGACCATCTTGTTCCATTGAGGATTTTGAATCTAGAGTCAGTCAGCATCAGAACGTCACCCTTGTGTGGGATAGTTGGCTGCTCATTTTGTAGTCAGTCAATCAAAGAGCATTTGTCAAGTGCTCAGACTTTGTATCTGGAGACTGAAAGACAAAAATGAAACAGCCCCTGTCCTTAAAGAAGTTATGTACTAATGGGGGAAATGAGACAGCCTGCCAGCCAGCCAGACAGTCAGACAGACAGTCAGACAGCCAGCCAGCCAGCCAGCCAGCAGGTCAGACAGCCAGCAAGACAGCCAGCCAGCCAAACAGAGAGACAGAGAGACAGAGACAGACAGACAGACAAAGACAGAGAGACAGAGACAAATAGACAGACAGCCACACAGCCACATAGAGAGAGACAGAGACAGACAGACAGAGACAGACAGACAGAAAGACAGACGGCCAGACAGCCAGACAGCCAGAAAGACGGCCAGACAGACAACCAGCCAGACAGCCAGACAGCCAGCCAGACAGCCAATCAGCCAGACAGCCAGATGGACAGACAGACAGACAACCAGACAGCCGGACAGCCGGACAGCCAGACAGACGGACAGACAGACAGACAGATAGATAGATAGATTAGATAGATAGAAAAAATGCTTGTAAGGATGTTTGTTTCAGGGCAGGATTCATGTAGATGATAAGATGATATCCAAGCTTGGTCTTGAAGGAAACTGGGAATCCCAAGAGGCTCAGGTGAGAAGAAAGTACATTTTAAGCCTGGAAGATGACCTGGGCATAGGCAGTGGAGCATCACATGTGCTGAACAGCTGGACTCTAGTGTGCAGAAAGGAGTAATATATAAAATGAGTGAAAAGACGAGCAGGAGCCATGTTGTAAAGAACTTTGAATGTCAAATGGAGGGGTTTATAATTTGCCAGTAGAAATAATGGAGAGTTACCAGAATTTTTTGAACAGGGGGATGATTTGGCCAGGTTTGTCCTTAATTTCTTTGGCTACTATGTGGGACATGGATTGGAGTGGGGAGAGAAGATCAGAATACCAAAAAGGAAGTTACCAGAACAGTCCAGGCAAGAGATGGTGATTGGTGGCCAAGATGGACAGCTTCCAGGCTATGTGAGAGTTTGAGCAGTGTCTTGGAGTGAGAAAAACAAGGTTTAGCAACTGATTAACTCTGTGGATTTTGAACCTTGGTTATTGGAAAAATGATAGTGACCTGACCAATGAGAGAGAAAAGCACATGAGGGAAAGGTTTGTGGAAAAATACATTGAGTTCTGTTTGGGGCATGTTGTGTTTGAGATGCCAAGGGGATAACTAGTTCAAAATGCCTAATAAACAGTTTGTGATATGGAATTGGAGGTTAGGAGAGAGACTAGGCTGACTACCTAGATTTAGGAGTCAACTGCATGGGTATAACGGGTTCTGTAGATGATAGACAAGATTTATACCTCAAGCAGGGTATTTATTGGACAAGATGAACTTTGAGGTGGCTTTTAGCTCTAAGAATCTGTGGTTCTAAAATGACACTAAACAGAGCATTAGTGATTTAGGCTAATTTTAGCACATTAAATGAGGTGTTTGCTAAGAAAGATTGAAATTGATTATTTTGTTTTTAATTGTTTGGCAGTTCTTGGAGAATGTGTTCTAATACTCTGTTTAACCTTTCATTTGTGAAACTATTCATAACTGCTTTGGAATCTTAGGAAGCTCACATATGGTCATGAGGAGGAAGATTTTGTAGAACTTTGGTCTGTTTTGTAAATGTCAATGAGCAGTGTGGTTCTTTCAGCTATTAAATCAGCTCTAAAATCCAAAAAAGTGCCAATTTCATTACTACAAACTTGAAGAAAAGCCAGTGTTCAAACTCTTCCATTTATATAGCAGAGGATTTTTTAAAAAACTAAACTTGTGATTCCATAGGCACAGGGAACTCCCTGGATCAATGTATTTTCATGCCTGCTCTATATCTTAGAGTTTTAGAAAGTTAAATGACTTGCCTAAGGTCACTTAGCCTCTGACAATGTCAGAGGCAGGACTTCTTTTTTTAAAATTAAATTTATTTTTTATTTGTTTTCTTGTTTACATTATTCATTTTCATTACATTTTTGAATTACAATTTTTCTCCCCATCTTGCCCCTGCCCCAACCCTAAAACAGCAATCCCACTGTAAAGCCCCTCCCC
>CM053597.1:48587431-48600786 GCA_028646575.1 Pseudocheirus occidentalis
GTCTGTCTCTCTGTCTCCCCCCACCCAGGGCTCCTTGCTCTGTTAGCTAGGCTGGCATGCCTGCCCTGTGTGTGGCATGCAGTTGATTGGCAGTTGGTGGGTTTGGCTAGCCCCTTCTCCCTGGATGATGGCCGTGAAGGCTAGAAGCTGGGCACGCAGTGGTGGGAGAGGTGCTGCCACCCCCAGGGCTCCTGGGCCCATTTGCCAGACAATGTTTGGTGTGTGTATCAGATACTGGAGATGAACTGCCAGATGTTTAGTAGAATAAATTTGTGGGTTCCCCAGGCAGATGGCATATATAACACACCCTGTGTGTTTGGCTATTTTACAAAATGGGCACAGTCTATAATCTGAACTCATGTTGCAATTCCTTTTGGAACTGATCCTTTTCCATATTTTACATGTTAAAAAAAGAGTGTCCAACTTGTGAGCTCCTGATGAGATTTATTAAATAAATATCCTGAAAGCCTACAATCCTAATAGCTTATGTACGCTTAGAGACTCACCAAGTGCTTTTGTACAACATTGAAGGATAATTACGTTGATTGCTAACATTTCTAGAGTACTTGAAGATTTAAAGAATGTGCTTTAGGGACATTATCTTCATCTAATTTTACTTCACAAAAACCAAAGAAGTAAGGGGCAGCTAGGTCCTGGCCCTGGAGGAGGATCTGAGTTCAAAATAGGCCTTAGGCACTTAACACTTACTAGCTATATGACCTTGGGCTAGTCACTTAACCCCAAATGCCCTACATTCCCCCCTCCAAAAACACCAAAAAACAAGAGCACCCCAAAGAAGTACCAGCTAGGCAGTTCTTGCCTTTAAGGAGCTTACATTCAATTTGAAGAGATCAGTCACATACAATTGAACCTAAAATGACAATATAAGGTAGTGTATGATGAAGTGACAATGGAATGTTATAGGGCAGGGTTATGTAGTCTTAGGACATCAGTATAGAGAGAAATGGCTGTGAGCCAGAGAAAGTAAAGGAGATTCTAGTTTAGTTTTGCCCTGAAGAATAAGTGATATTTGGATAAGCAGACAGAAAGGGTATATAGTCTGATTGCCGAAGTGTGCAGGTTGGGTATTTCTGAAAACACAAATAAAAATGGCCCTTTGCTACATTTAACAAGCCCAGTTCTGAGCCCCACAAAATAAAAAAAACTTCCCTTGGTTACAGATGACAATCAGTGCTCCTGATGGAAGCTCGGGGCGGGACTGCCCATAAAGCAAGGTGCCAGATCCTCTTGGCACAGGAGCAGGCTCTGATTTCTACAGCTAATTTTAGGGTTTGCAGAGGGAAAAAGTCCAAATGTGCCCAGATGGTCTGCTCACTAGGTTAATTTGAAATTGTCCCTTATGCAGAACACTACAAAACACAGTAGTAAAACTATCATAGGGAGTCTGGATGTTTGACCTTTGAGTTTTCTGAGCCCGAAACACATGAGGAGCTCTGAAGTCCCACGTTTGATTTCGCACTGCTGCTAGTGATTTCACATGAGGACTTTTGGCTAGCCTAGTGGGGCTATATCCAAGCTTTCTTTCTATTAGATAATATTCATAGTTCTCACCTAACCCTGGGCTAGTAACTGAGTGTTTCTGGAGCAACTAGTAAAGAGGAGTGGAAGGATTCAAAGGAGGAGTTGGCCAAAAGAATTGACAAAGAGAGGTTCCCATGTGCAGTGGCCTTCATTCACCATAATGTACTTTACTCATTGACTCAGCTTCTCCATGCCTCAATGGTTCTCCAGCTCCGTACTGAATTCCTTTTAAAGTTATAGAGCCTGATCACGTTGAGTTAATGCAGCTACCAAGTCAATCAAGAAGCTTTTTATTAGACATCTCTTATGGGCCAGGCACTGGGGATACAGAGTTCCAGAAGCACTTGCTTTCCCATTGGGACATGCCCAACATGCTCATGAGGAGAGCCCAGCCCATTTAACATGTTTTAAGCATGCAGAATTTCAAATGCCACATGGAGCATATTAAAGACAAAGCACCTTTCCCCCTCTTTGCTGAGCTATGCTTTTATATATTTATATTGCCACTTTAATTGGGGATTTCAAAGTGCTTTATCTGGGGAGAGTAGATTCCTATTGAATGAGTTCCTTTGGAATGGAGGCTGAAACCTTATACAGTTGCAGAGGATGAGACTTTGGTCTCCTGCTTTTTAAAACTCTTTGAAGTTCTTGGATGAAAGGTGTTATATAAATACAAAGCATTATTAATGCCATGATTTGAATATTTGGCACAATAAAGACTGAGCTGTAAATAAGCCTGCAGGCTTTTTCTAGAGAAGCCCGATGCAATTTTTTCACCGGGGATATTTGGGTTGCCTGTCAGGTTGGTACAGGGATTCCTAGAGGCACAGCCTATTTCTGAGTTGTGGCCTTAATTTTAAGACTTGTCTCTGCTTTTTAAATATGATGCTGTAGAACTTGTTCCTGACGTGGATCCCGGAATACAACAGCCTTTTTTTTTTTTAAATTTTGTAGCCCTTCAGTGGAGCCCTTTTGAATAATAAAGAGCCTGGAATGTATCACTGTGTTTGCTGTGACAGCCCACTGTTCAGGTAAGAGGGAGAAGGGAGAGGAGAGCTAACCATATACCTGAAAAGCTCTGCACGCTCCAAATCCTGCTTGGTGCTGTGTGCTGACCTGAAGTCATTATAGCCTAAACTCAATGCCCAAACACTTGAAGTCTTTTTTTTTTATTAATTACTCAAATCTGGGAATTGCTGCAAGTAATTAGAGAATTTGAGCAGAATATCTGTCCAAAGCAGGGGTCCATAGACCTCAGGATGGGGGAGGAGGGGAAGTCTTAAATGAGGAGACTCAGATGGGGGGGAGGGAGAGGAAATCACATCTTTATTTTCACTAACCTCTGTCTCAGTGGTTCTCAACCTTCCCAATGCCTCGACCCTAGTACAGTTCCTCATGTTATGGTGGCCCCCAACCATAAAATTATTTTTGTTGCTACTTTATGACTGTAATTTTGCTACTGTTATGAATCATAATGTAAATATCTGATATGCAGCATGTATTTAAATTGAACATAATGCATATTCTAAGAACCACTGCAACTGACATTTAGCATTTCCTTCAATTATTTAAAAACATTATTATGAGAAAATGTCTATAGTCTTCTCTAGCATACCAAAGGGGTCCATAAAAAAGTATCCATGAAAAACATGAAAAAGGTAAGAAGCCTTGGGAAGGTAAATAATATTATTTTTGCAATATATTATTATAAAATGTGTACCTATGATTATTTTAATCTAGCTTTGTGTTTTTCCTGCCATGTTCCCAATAATTAAAATACAAGTAAGTAACATTATTAGATACCTGAAGACAAAACCAGGAGAATTTTTTAAGGGAAAAAAGTATGGGGGAAAAAAATCCCATAATGCTCCATTATCATGAGATGAAAATGGTAACCCTATTGGAGAAAAATGGATTTACAAATTAATTTAAGAAATGTAGAATTTTATGAGAATAGATTCCCCAAAGTACTTGACAGTGGTGAATACTATGCCCTTTTCTATAGAGTTAAAAGTAAATTAAATTGTCCCTTGATTTCAAAGCCTCTTTTAAGTGAATCAGGATCTGAACTCTCACAACAAAGGCTTTTTGTTTAGACATGCAGGAAACAGTCTAAAAAAAAGTAGATTAGATGAACAAGAAAGGAAAACATCTTTGAAGTCCTGTTTTTTAGAACTTCAAAGATGTTTTCCTTTCTTGTGCATCTCCTCTAAATTGGTTTAGAATAAAATATAAATCAAGCCAGCTCTGTGAATCTTCCATTAGACAGTACTTCATTATGTCCCCTTAGCCTTGAACAGATTGGGTTTTCCAGCTCTGCGGCTAATGTGGGCTGCATTAGGACTTGGGGAAGGCCAGACCCCTGCCATCAAAGGATGAATGGAAATTAGGATTGATTTTTCCTTCATTGTCATTGATAGGCAGGCCCTTGCCTGGACTCATTTACCCCATCAGTGACTTGTGAGAAATGATCTGAGGTGGCAGTCAGTCCTAAAATGATGTGAGGTAATTGAGGCTAAATAGGTTAATTTTTACACAATTTACAAATCACATTTCCACAGTGCCATTGACATTGGTTATCCCAGAGACCTGAGGTCTCATAAAGATGGAGAAACATGTCCTGAGCACCAGAATAGCCCTAAATTTTAAAAATGCCAATGAGATGTGCACACTCACAGGTGCAGAGTCTTAGCAGGATCCTGCTTGTCAGAGGCAAGAAAATAAAGAACGCCTTCAACAGATTTTTAAAAGGCTTGACTTGCTACTGTATGATGATTAGATTTTTTTTTCTTTTTAACAACATCCTTGGACATTGATGAGAAAAGTTAAGGAGTCTTTCCTTGAATGGACTGTCAATTTAACTCTGTCAGCAGAGTGAGAACTAAGGGTAGGTAAGGTTGGCAGCCACCCAGGGCATAGCACATTGAAGGGGCAGAGAGGAGCAATCAGAGACACTTTGTAAATGTATGTTTTTATTGCCAGAAAACTACCTTTCCATGGCACATAAGGTTAATTTTGAAAGTTCAAAACCTCTCCAATATTCTCAATTTATTTGCCTTGGTCCTGTGTGTGTGTGTGTGTGTGTGTGTGTGTGTATGTATATGTGTGTATGTGCCTAGATTCCTTTATCTATAAGGTCGAGTCCATGTTTTCTCTTCAGACCATTCTGTCTAATCAGGCAGGGCTACCCACCAGTCCCCTGTATTTGCCCTCCCCATTCCACTTTCTCTATCTTTGGCCACATTGTTCCACTCTTCTCTCTGAATGCCCCTTTCTCCTTCCTCCCACTTATCTACAATATACTCATCCTTTAAGCCCCCAGCTCCAGTCCTATCTTATTCCTAAAACCTTTCATTGCTTCTTTTCCTGATACCCAAACCTTGTTTGTTTTCCACGTATTCCCTGTTTCTGGTTAATTCTACTCCAGTCAGATTGTTGAAGAATCATAGTATAATGGAGTGAGCTCTGAATTCAGGATCGGGAGATCTGAATCTAAGTCTCTGTTCTTCTACTAGTGTGTCCTTTGGCAAGTCAGTCTTTGGACCCCAGTTTCCTTATCTGTGAAATGAAATACTAAGATGACATTAACGTTCTTTTCCAGCTTTGTCTAGGATAGTTAAGGGTGGAGAACTGTATCATACATCTGTGTTCCCGTAGTACTGAGCACTTAATAGGGAATTAGAAACTGTGAGACCCTGGACAAATCTAAACTTCTCTGAGACTCCGATTTCCTCATTTATATAACGAGGATTCTTGCCAAACCTATGATTAATAGTTGCTAGTTGGTCAATTCATGGATTATAATAGCTTCCCTGCACAGTCAGCAACAACAGGATTTTTGTGCAGATCAAATGAGATTGCGTATGTGGAATTAGTTGGAAATATATATTCTACAAATGGAAACAATTAATTAGTGACTTCTTCCTTCTCCAGAGTGGTTTATGGTCCACAAAGTGAACTTATTTTATTTCGTTTGATCCTTTCAGCAGCCCTCAGAAGTTGGCTGAGCTAGTAGCCCTATTTTATAGGTGAGAAAAATAAGGCTCTGGGATGTAAACCACATATTAGGAAGGACATTGACAAGCTGAATACTTCAAAAGGAGGATGAGTAGAATGGTGAAGGGGCTTGAGACAATACTATTGGGGAGAGAACTGAAAGAACTGGGGATGCTGAATCTGGAAAAAAATGAGATGGAAGATAGATGTCGTTGCCATCTTTAAGTGTTTTAAAGGCTGTTGTATAAAGGAAAGATTAGACTTGTTCTTGGTCCCAGGTGACAAAATCAGGAGAAATGGGAGGCTGCAGAAAAGCAAATTTCAGGCTGGATATTAGGGGAAACTTTATTCATTTATCCTAACAAAAACTGGGGAAAAGCTGCTTCAGGGGGCAGGGAGTTTGAGATAACATATCAAATATGCTTTGCATACGAATGCTAGATGTAAGGTCTAGCATCTGAGGACTTAGGTCAAGGTTGCTGTGGGTTCATGATGGTTAAGCCTGCATCATTCTCTCCCCACCCCCCATTTCCAGTATCTTTCCAAATAACAAGAAATGCAACTAATAGAATAAAAGAAAAGCAACTAGGAACAGAGGAGAGGCAGGAAAAGACTCATCACAAGATAAACCGCCTCTCCCCCCAAAAAAAACCAAGCCAGTAGAGAAATTGATTAAAACAGAAAAGTGGGCACTCAACCCAAAGGAGTCTCCAATATAATGAATTAATAAAATGGTATGGAAGAAATGATTCAAAAACCCCGTATGAGAAGAAATGCACAAGAATCACGATGAGACTTTTTAGAAGTTATTGCAGGAAAAAATGTGAGAAATTCCACAGTGATTCAGCAAAACATTAAAAGAATTAGTGGAAGAAATAAGGGTGAGAACTAGAACTGTCAAAAAAAAAAGAAATCTGGAAGACAAATGAGAATAGATAAGGAAAAGCTATGGAGAATCTCTCTGAAACAGTAGATTCTCTGGGAGAAAAAAAAGAGAATGGAAAACACAGAAATGGAGGAAAGATTATTATATCAAAATAAAAAGACTAGAAGATTGGTAGGAAACTGATCTTTCTACAAGCCAACACAGCGGACTTTGCATCCAGATAAGTGGAGAATCATGGTTCTCCATTGGGAAAAAATATAATAAAATGAAAATTCTGAATACCAGACTTTAAGAAATCATGCAAGAAAATATTCCAGAAGTGTTAGAAACAGAAGATAAATATCCATATCAGTAGACTCCTTGGACCATCAAGAAAAAAAAAGCTCACCTAGAACCATCACTGTCAAACTCCAGAATTCTAATACTAAAGAAACAAAAATTTTGTAAGCAGTCAAGCAGAATCCCTTCATAGACCAGAGAATAATTAAAATTGCTGAGGGCTAGAAACAAAAGGAAAACATTAAAATATGGTATTCTAAAAAGTAAAGGAAAAACGTTTTCACCCCAGAATAACATATCCTACAAAATTAACCTTAACCATAAATGCAAAAATGAAATATTAGCAAAAGGGAGGAAATTAAGTTTGTTCTTTTGAAGAACTCAAAGATAAGGAAGGCACTTGACATGCAAACACATTAAAGAAAATAAAATTAAGAAAAATAAATGTCCATATGAGCAAGAAAAAACAAAAGTAGATAGACATATTCACATGATTCTAGGGCTATTAAAACAAAGAAATAGCATTTATGATTGAACTTCAAAAAGGTTTGGAGAGAAAGGGAAGAATGAACTACTTATTGGATCTTCATTTGTAAGTTAAAATTTCTTTGGTTAGAACTGCACAGATAATCCCTCCAATAATATGAAGAATGGAGGGATCTCTGAAAACAAAGGGTTTTGAACTTGGACTGGAGAAGAGGCTATTTATTGTCTTATAGCTCTCTCACTTTGAAGGACAGAAGGGAAACTGGAGAGAGAATACTGCCAGGGGGAAGAACATATGTCCAATTCTCCAGACAGAAAGTGGAAAGCTCTGAAAGTCTCCCAAGGTGAAGAGTTACACCAGAGACCTTTTGAGTTCCGTCCAGGGAAAGTGGGGACATGAGGGACTCTTCACTAGAGAAAGCTTTTTGGGACTAGACACTGCCCTTAGAAAGGAAAACTCTAGCTCCATGGGGCTTCCTGATAGAAAACCAGTCTGAGGGCTAACAGCTCACTTAATGGTAAGACTCACCATGTCTTAAGCAAAGAGGAAGGAAAAAGACTGATCATCTGTTTCTTTTCTTTACTCTTGTTCTGACGCGAAAGACATTGTAGTTTGAGGACTTGACTAAACTTAAGTATATTATGAGAAATGAAGATATACTTCATTTTGATAAAGTATTTGACAAAGAGAAACACTAGGAATAGTGTAAATGCCACACTGGAAAGCCCCTAACCCTAAGAAAATATAAAGAGTAAATACTGCCCTGATACATCATTCTAGTATAGAAATATGACCCTGATTGCCTACAGGTATGGCATCAGAGTAAAAGCTCTGCTAAATCGGAAGGACTCTAAGTCCAAGGACAGACTGAGGTGGATAAGGCACTGAACTAAGAGGCAGAAAGAGCCAAGTTCAAATCCTGCCTCAGACATTTACTAGTGACTCTGTACTAGTCCCTTAGCTTCTTGGTGACTCAGTTTCTTCATCTTTTAGACTAAGGGGTTGGACTCTGAGGTCCTTTTCATCTCTAAATATGTTATCCTATGATGCTCTGATTGTTTAAGGACCAGTTTAACTAAATTAGGAGAGGCTCTTTGCAAGGTTCACTGAAGGATGATAACTTTTATTCTTATTTTTTTGCTACAGCAATTCATAAAAATCATCTAATGTATAGAGGAATTACAATCTGAAATTTGTAGAGGGAGTACACACATAAACTAAATCATGACTCCATTAAGCTTTGAAGCATTTTTAAAACATTCTTATTTAAAGGTTTGAGTTGCAAATTCTCTCTCTCCCTCTCTTCCTCCTCACCTCTCCCTTCCCTAAGATAGTAAGCAATGAGATATAGGTTACACATATGCAATTATGTAAAACATTTCCATATTAGTCATTTTGTAAAAGAATACTTGAACAAAAGAAAAAAAGAAAGAAAGTGAAAAAATACAGCTTCAGTCTGTATTCAAACAGTATCAGCTCTTTCTCTGGAGGTGGACAGTGTGCTTCATCATGAGTCCTTTGGGATTGTCTTGGATCATTATATTACTGAGAATAGCCAAGTCATTCGAAGTTCTTCATCAAACAATATTATTATTACCGTGTACAATGTTCTCCTGGTTCTGTTCACTTCACTATACATCAGTTTATGTAAGTCTTTCCAGGTTTTTCTGAGCTTGTTTAGCCATTCCTCAACTGATGGGTATCTCTTTCGTTTACAATTCTTAGCCACCACAAAAAGAGATGCTATAGAAATTTTTGTACAAATAGGTCCTTTTCCCTTTTTTGGATGTCTTTGGGATATAGAGCTAGCAGTAGTATTGTAAGATCAAAGGATACGTAGTTTTATAGCCCTTTGGGAGTAGTTCCAAATTGCTCTCCAGAATGGTTGGGTCAGCTCACAACTCCACCAGCAGTGTGTTAGTGTCCCAGTTTTCCCATATCCCCTCTAACATCCAGCATTTTCCTTTTTGTCACATTAGCCACTCTGATAGGGGTGACTGGTACCTCAGAGTTGTTTTAAGTGCATTAAGATCACTCAAGTTGTAAGTAGAAGAGTCGTCTTGAACCCAAGTATTGTGCTTCCAGATCCAGAAACCTTTCCACTTAAGTTAGGAAGACCTGAGTTAAATCCAGTCTCAAATACTTACCATCTCTGTGACTGTTGGTAAGGTACAGCCACTTTTTGCCTCAGTTTCCTCAACCGTAATATGGGGATAAAAATAGCACCTACCTCCCAGGGTTATAGTAAATATTATATAAATGTTAGCTATTATTCTTGTCTCCTTACTACAGTTCAATGAGTTGAGATTCCCTATTATAGCTTCCATGCTGAAGGCTGCTCCTCCACAGAAACAGATGTTAGAAGAGCATTTGTTCACACTGATTCAAGCCATGCACTCTAACTTAGCATAGGCGTGCAACTAGATATTGACAGTTCAGGCCTGCTGCACATGATCCAGATTCACTCTTAACCATCAAGCTTCTCCTGTCAGGAATGAAGCTACTTAGAAGGTAGGCATGGTCCATGCTACCTTGTAGACCAGGAAAGCTAGTCATATACCTTAAAGCCAAGTAACCCTTTCATAGATGTTAGATCAGCATATGTGGACACTTTATTCACTGTACTCTAAAGAGAACACTATAGAGAAAGAAGTTGATGCCATTTTGTATTTAAAAAAACAATTTGAAAAATCAATTGTTGAAAATTTAAAATTTTAGTAGCAAAAAATTAATTTCACATGCTTTTTGTGTGAAGTCTGGACCTTGTTAATATGTAATGTAAAAAAATTATCCCTTTTCCTAAATGAAAGGGACTTTTCTGACAGTTTTTCTTGTATGTATAGTTTTTGGTTTTATTGGGAATTGATTTTCTTTGAAGTATCCAATTTGCAAAATCTGGGGAAAGTATTTCTCAATAAAGAAGTAAAACCTACACACACACACACACACACACACACACACACACAGCAGTAAATGGCTTCCAGTCTCTATAGAGGTATGTCAAAAGGAGAAAGAGGGCAGGAAGGAAAGTATGTTGACCAAATTTCCATTAAAGTAAGCCTGTAAGAAAGTTGATTGTAGAGGTATGTGTATTAAAAAAGGCAAGTGAAAAAGTGATCCATTTTATTAAAAGTAGAGAAGAAGAAATGGAATTCAAAGCTTGGCTTAGATTTAAGAAGTTTCAGCCTTGGCACCTTTTGTTCATGTTTATCTCCCCATCTACTTTGTAGGCAAACTTCCAAGTTGGGCTAGGATTCAGACTCAAGATGTCCCACTTGACCCATAGTCAACCATAGAAATTGGTTTGAACCATGACAATAGCCTTTAATAAATGTTTGTTGGATGAGTGAATGACCATGAGCTGTCTATCCAACCCTAACAGTGAGAACTAATCGCTCTGCCCTCTTTTCCTGATCCCATCCCAAACAAGAAGTCCTTGACATTCCAGACTCATTCATAAGAATGTACGATCATTAGCTTGAACATTGAGTGACTTCTATGGCAGCTCCCATTTACCCAAATTCAAGTCTGGGAACTCTTAATTTATTTGTAAGCTTAGGGAAAAGTAATGAATGGCCAGGAAGGCTCTAAGAGTCTTCCTTCATAGAGCTGTGTAACAGTCTCTCTGTTCCATAAGCTAACTTTCAAAGTGCTCATGAAAATGTTTTGTTTTCTGTAAATGTTAAATTATGTTGAATTCTCCTTGAATTATCTTGTGGCCATGAAACATATTTCACAGTTTTTAAAAAGTTCTCCTTAAAATAGGTATAAACTGAAAACTTCTCCTTAAATTTGGTTTCAAATCATCCTTGTCTGATATATGGGGCAGGCAAGTAAAGGATATTGCTTAAAACCCTGCTATGAGTTCCATAAAATTAATGGAAATTTTTCTGAGATGTGAGTTTAACCATGTACCACTAGGTGTCACTGTGTGTTGATTTGGGGGACTAAGGAGTTGCCAGTATTTGAAATTAAAAATAAATTAGGATAGGTCCAGAATACTGCTATTTCTTACTTTGTATTCCTTAAAGTGTGCCAGTCACTTAAATGTAGGGACCCACTTTTTCTGAATTCTCTTAAATTTTAAAGCCTCCTAAATCAAGTTGTTTATATGCTTGCACAAGTCAAGCCTGTCCAATTAGGGATCATATATCTAGATTCTGTTAATTATGTCTGCAAAGGGCTTCTTCCCATAAAACTGTTAATTTTAGAAAATTTAGCTTTTTATTATTGTTTTGGAATGAAGAATTATTTACAACTGTTTCTTTCAAGTTCTCAAGCCTTAATGATGAGTATGATTTATCATTTATGAAACTGTAGTTTAATAAGATAAATTTTCTTAAGTAAATATCAGCAAACATGAGTTAATATAGGATATCTGGGCATGGGAGAAGCACGACAAAAGGACAACTCCTGGCTTTTTAAAATTCATTTATTTATTTTCTTGTTTACATCATTCATTTCCACAAGATTTTTAGTTACAAATTTTCTCCCCATCTTTCCCCCACCCACCACCCCAAAACAGCCATCCCACTGTATAACCCCTCCTCCAATCTGCTCTCTCCTATGCCCTCCCCCATCACCCCTCTGACTTTCCAGTAGGGCAAGATAAATCTCCCTACCCCAGTGCCTGTATATCTTAATTCCCAGTTGCATGTAGTTAATAATAATAATAATAATAATAATATGTATATGTATATATTTACATATATATTTTTAACATTTGATTATAGAACTTTAAATTCTAGTTTCTTTCCCTTCCTCCCTCATCACCCACCCCCACTGGAAGGACAAGCAATTCAATACCAGCTGTACATGTATAGTTACAAAGAACATCTCCACAATGGACATATTATGAAAGACTGACTATGTGTCTCTCCTTACTATCCCTCCCCACCTTGTTCTATTCTCTACCCTGTCCCTTTACAGAAGTGTGTGTTTCCAGCAATGCTCCCCGCCCCCCCCATCTCCTGGCTTTTTATTTTTTTAGGCCAGATAGGATTAGATGAGTATTGTGTCTTTTTTTTTTATTTTTTAAAATTTTTTATTTTCCCCAATTTAACAACAATTTTAATAAACATTATTTTTAATTAAAAAACAACATTAAGGGAATTTTTTTAAGATTCAACTGAGAAATATGATATACAGATGCTGGAGTATAGAAATCCACTTTGCCCTACTAGAAGGTGGGGAGGGGGAGGTTATAAGAGAGAACAGATTAGGGGAAGTGGTATTCCTTAGGCTTGGTATCTTGGGGTGCATAATGTGAACTTCGTGAATAGCCAAAAAAGGAAAGAAAAATCTTCATGAAATCAGTGAGTTCCCTTTTTCTTACATATGATCTCAAATCTTGGGTCTATTGGACTCTTGTCTTACCTTGTGAAAGAATGTGTCATGGACATTAGGGCCTTATGTTTTGTAATATTTCTTATTACTTTGCTATCTTAGTGAATATTCCTGTCTAAAAGCTAATTTTTTTTAAATGGCAGCATGATGGCTCAGTGGATAAAGCAATAGGTTTAGAATCAGGAAATCTCATCTTCCTAAGTTCAAATCTGGCCTCAGACACTTACTAGCTGTGAGTCCCTATGCATGTCACAACCCTGTTTGCGGTAGTTTACTCAATTATAAAATGAGCTAGAGAAGGAATTGGCAAACTATTCCAGCATCTATGCCAAGAAAACCTTATAATGGGGTCACAAAGAGTTGAACAGGGTTGAAAAACAACTAAACAAGAAAAGTTAACTAAATCTTCATGAAAAAATAATCTATACCAATCCCAAATCATCATCAAGAAGAATAGTAGTAACATCTTATGACATACGTAAAATTTTAAAAGAAGGCTGAAATCCATAAGGGCTTGGCCTACTTCTTTGAAGGAACATGGCTGTTATGCTCTAGAAACATATCTTATTGATCATCTTGAATAGTAGGTATGGTAGCTTTAGAACATTGCATATTTTTTCTTTTTTTTAAATTTAGTTTTTATTTGTTTTCTTGTTTACATTATTCATTTTCATTACATTTTTTGAATTACACATTTTCTCCCCGTCTTGCTCCTGCCCCAACCCCATAACAGCAATCCCACTGTAAAGCCCCTCCCCTGCTCTGCTCTCCTATTTTCTGGTAGGGCAGGAGGGGTCTCCCTATCCCAGCCCCTGTATA
>CM053597.1:48601286-48628786 GCA_028646575.1 Pseudocheirus occidentalis
GGAAACTGTGAACATTGTACTGAATAAAGATTTGTAATGGAATAAACAGAGTATTCACTAATACTGTGTAATCCAAATCTTAAAAGCTCCTCACAGTAGCATTCTCTCAGAAATCTACTGCTGATTGGCTTTACAGATGTCAAAGTAAAGGTATTAGCAGGGTAGAGGAGCGCTGGGGGAAGGGTCTCAGGAAAGGCCTCCAGAAGAAAGTGGGGTTTGAATTGAGTCTTGAAGAAATACAGAGGAGCCAAAAGGAAGAGCATTCCAGGCATGGAGGACAGTCAACAAAAAGGCACAGAAACAGGAGAAGCAGTGTCACACTTGAGAAATAGAAAGAAGGTCAATTTTGATGAACTGTAGATTTGTGGAAGGCAGTAGAATGTAAAAAAAAAGACTGAAAAGATAAACCCTACTAGGTTGTGAAGGGCTTTAAATTCCAACATAGGAGTTTCTATTTTATCCTGTAGGTAATAGAAGACTCCAGAGTTTATTGAGTAGGGGCTAATGATACAAAAAGCAAATGTTCCAGAGATTCAGAAGGTTCAGGTTCAGTAAAATGTTGCAGGGAAAGGAAGAAAGTATTGCACACCTAAGACAAAAGATAGAAGTGAAACAGGGATGTATGTATCAAAGGCATAAAAATCAATTTTGCCTACTTTGTAATTTTTCATTCTAGAAATGCTTTTATCATTGAAATCCTTTGACCTGCTTCCCCTAAAATGTTATCTACAAAAGTTTAAATTCAGACTGAGAGTTAGTTTGCAATCTAAATACTATTGGGTATCAAGTTATATTATAGACATCCAGTTCTCTCTCCCAATGACTTTAGACCTTGAAAAGAGCTTAAAGATCATCTGTGCAAGCACCTTACCTTACAGATAAGTGAAATGAGGCCCATGGAAGTTATATGATTTGTCCAAGATCACAGCTAGTAAATAGCCTAGCTAGGTTCTGAAATTGGGTTACTGTTTTCAAATTTATCACTCTTTCCACTTCCTTGATAAACAGTAATTTGTCTAGCATTTTCCAGAACAGTGAGTAGTATGAAACAAAAACTGAAAATAACCGAGGTTTCCCATTGCAAGAATAATGTTTTACATTAGTATAAAAAAAGATTTCACATATAATTATTTCTCTTGAGTTCCCAACAAGTTTGTGAAGTAGACAGAGCAAGTACTAGTATCTCCATTTTACAGATGAGCAGACTGAGGTTTGCTCAAGGTTACAGGTCTAGCCAGTGTTGAATTAGAAGTTAGAAGCCAGGTTTTCCAACTTAAATACTCCAAGAGTTTTCCTATAAGTCCATCTTGACAATATAACTACTGCTGACATTTTATCACTTATAATTGAACAAATGTGAAAGGGCTTGAAGAAAAAGGACCCTCATGATAAGAAGGCCAGAAAACCACAAATCTACCAAGAATATACAGGTAGGTCATCTTACTCCTTTCCCATACTCTCAGAAAATTATTATGGTTCAAAGTTCTATCCTTCAAGGCATTCTTCACCCTCAGGCATCTTCACCTTCAGCACCATGGCCAGAGCACCTGGAAGCGGTACACAGGCCAATTTCCCATAGAAAATCTTAACTCAGTGAGGTTATAGTACATTCTTTGCCCTGGGTCCCAGAGTCTCAAATGAAAATGTGTAGAAAAAGTTTCTACTATAGTATCCTGATATTGTTCAGGTTCTGAATATTTTATGGAGGCTGTCCCACTCAGAAATCTAATTTATCTTAGGAAAAGCTTCTAAAATAAAATAATGAGAGAGAGAAAAACAACCTCAGGTCTTTGAATCAAATGTTGTCTGGTCTTCATGTTGATGCTCGATTATCATATCTGGACTCCCAGGCCTCAGATATTCACTTAACTATGCAAGAAAGACTTGCAGAAATTCAATTTCTGCAGTCCTTACTTGATAGGTTAACTAAAGCTGCGTCTGACATAGGATCATAGATATAGAAATGAGAAGGACCTCAGAGACTGCCTAGTCCAACCCTCTCATTTTACAGATGAGGAAGCTGAGGTTATGAGAAATAAATGGCTTGCTCAAGTTCACAGCTATAATAAGTGAAAGAATAGGATTTGACCCAGTTCCTTTGACTACAAATCCAGAACTTAATCTACTATACCATACTTTCATATTCAGACAGTCTCCTTTTTAAACTTGTCTTTTGATCCATGTGTTTATCAGGGTTGTTTTTTTAAAGTATCCTCAAGTATTCTACTTCATTTGAATCCATCTGGTTCTAGTATCTGAACATATCTTTTTATAGTTGAACTCCTGTAGAGACCCAAAGAGAATAAGACATTGGATTATCAGAAGTATTAATTGTATATTCTTCCCTCCCCCTCCCCCATTAATATTTAACTCTTCCTCTGTCAATAGTTCTGTTAAAAAAGAACCTGTCCCTTCAGTTCTTCATTAACCTCGGGAAGCCTCAAAATCAACGTACAACAGATGCCCATAGATGTCCTTTGAACAAATGATGGTAGATTTTAAAAACCTATCTGGTCTTTCTGTTTGTGTCTTCTGACTCCCTCTCCTCCAAGAGACCTTTGTTCTTGTAAAGCTGAGAATCTTTCTCTCCAGGCCCCACATCAAAACAATAAGGAAACAGAATTCTAGGCAAGAGGGGAGAAATTATTGGAGCTGTTGGCTTTCAAAGAAGAGGAACAGACCTATCTTTTCCATATTGTTAGTTGATGACTGGGCTTGAAAGAGTTTAAATACTATAAAAATATCCTTAAATAACAATTGATTGTTAAATGTTCACAATTCAGTTCTAAGGAATTTGCAAAGATTCTTCACAATAAGCCTGTATTAGTTAGAGTAAGCATGATTTTCACTTGTTTACTGAGACATGGAAACATTAAATGACCTGACCACTTTTAACGCTAAGAGTTAGGGGCAAGGCAAGAACTAAAATCCAGTTCTCTGGACTCCTAGGCTATTGTAAACCATTCCTTTCCCATCTCGTCTCTTCCTCCCTCCCCATATTTGATGCTGCATATGTAGGCTGGATTTGAGTTTCTGTTAGCTTGCTTGTTACTTGCTTCTTTAAACACACACACACACACACACACACATACACACACACACACACACACACACACACACACCAAAACAAAACCCAAATCAGCTTGCATGTTTCTCTAGTGGCAGCTTCTTGCCTCCTGCCTTGCTTCTGGTCTCAGCAGGGGCCGGCGCGAATCCAGTGATTCCAGCTGCAGCATCTCTCCAGAGGGAAGCTCGAAGCCGAGAGCGCTAGACTGATGATTCACTGTGGGAGCCGAACGTGTCCATGACCGCGGCCCTGTTGGCCTTCCTTCCTCGAGCCTAGAAGTGCCTCCTCAAGGAGGAAAGAATTGCCCTTCTTTTCCTCCCTCAGTCACTGAATCCTTGCCTAGGGAGAAGTATCTGTTTCCTAGGTTGCTTTCCTGTTTCTCCAAGAGTCTTGATGCGCTGACCAGGTGGCTCCAACTCCTAACTCCAGCCCCAACGCAGTTTAGAAATATAGATACCTTTGCTTGGCATTCGGTTTCCCTTTAACTCGCTCCTTAATGGAGACCAGGAACAGCCTGGAGGAAGGAGAGGGCCTCTCCAACTTCAACCTCAGTGGGAGCTGACTGTCCAGTAGAGTTCCTGGCCCTTTCCCAAACACCCCGTAAAACAAACATTAAGAAAGTCAACTCCAGGCTGCAGTAGCTCGCCCCTAGCCCACTACCCCTTAGTAGGCTTGATGAGAAGGATCGTAGTTTGCAATTGTATATATTAAAAGAAGAATGTTAGCATTTTTGGTGGTGGGAGGCGGAGGGACTAGCTAGAGGGACCCGCAGACGGGAGAGTCCCACAGTAATTGTGAATGGTAATAGATGCAAACTTCTGGTGTAGCTAGCGCGGCGCCTTCTTCTGCAGTTTATAAGACAGTAAAAAATGTGTCTTCGATGCCCATTGTGAAATTCAGTAGCTAACAAAAGAAGACATGTGAATATTCAACACGGCCTCTTTCAGTTGCGTTTTCCAGGATCTCTGGGCGCCCTCGGGTCTTTTTTTTTTTTTTTTTAAGAATCTGCAAATACCTGTTTAAGTTTTAAAAGCACATGGAAATAGTCCGCGAGTGACCATATAATTTGATTTGCCAGGCAATCTCCAGAGCGATTGCACATCATTTATAATGTTCATTGAGCATTTTGCTTAATTGTGTCTCTTTCTGAAAGGGAAGTACAGCCCCCTCCTGACTCTGAGGAGCACAAGTGGCGAGATTCCCATGGATTGCCCCGTACTGCAGCTTGGAGCATTCAGACAAACGCCGAGCTGCTGGGTTTGTTCTGTGGGGCGGCCTTCCCCCTCCCTGTTCCCCTGCTCTCCGCATGCCCCCGCCCCTCCTTTTCCCAAGCAGGATGACCTGAGAGATCCTGACACTAATGTCTCCGGGCTGAGAAAAGCGCTCAGGTACTGGCACGCTCGCCTCTTGAAGCCATTCAATTCACAACCGGCAGCTCTTGCAGGTGTCGCCTTTTGAACACCCTCCCCTCCTCTCTCCCCCCATTCAGCCGACGCTGTTCACTTCTTGCTGTGCTATGGTGTCTGTAAAAGGCGCAAGAATGGGGCTCATTATAACGCGGGACCACAGGCGACACCCCCTGTTTGGATGGATGGCTTCCCGTCTCTTAAAAAGGCAGGCTTTCAATTAAATGGTTAGGGGACCCGGGGATCCCCCTTACAAAAGCCAAACCCAGGTAATTCAGCTCCCTGCAGACGCCGAGAGGGGGAGCTCTGCACTAGAGCACTGGCGGTTGGGGAGCCAGTGCGAAGCGCACTAGCTACTGGTTCAGCGCAGTCACCCTGCGGGCCCATCCCCAAACCCGTTGCTTCCCAGCTCCGCGCGGACGTAGAACGCTTCCAGCGTGTGTGGAGCCGGGGGTCTTCTAGTCACTTAAACACTGAGCAAGTCCCTGTGCTCAGTGACTGGACTGACCCACCATTCTTCCGAAGTCCCAAGATTACTTCTAGTCCGAAACAAGATTTCGTCCACTCCTGCAATCAAGGACCATTGGTTCGAATCTTGACTCACCTACTACTTACTAACTGTAGGGTTTGGGGAAAGATAGCTTACTGAACTTGAGTTTCCTCATCTGTGAAAGGAGACGAGGACATGTAATAGATGGTCCCTAAAGGGTCTTCCAGCTCTGACATTCACGCTGAATGACAGTGAGTCTGGATGGATTGAAATTCAGAGAGGTATGAGCCAAGCTAGCATACGCCCCCTTGTAAACCCGTTGTCTCATTAACCGAAGTGAGGTTGACTTTGCGCCTTTGTCTTTTTTCAACATCTCTGTTACTGCTCTGTGAAAGGGGCGACCCTCTTCTGATTTATCCCTACCCCAACCCCAGACCCTTTATCTTCCTCTCTTTGTCCGCTTGGAGATGGCAGTTATTGACTTTCCCCAAGGCAGTCCCAGTGTCAGCACCCACAAATGGCATTCTCGAGAAAAAAAGGTAGCGTGGTCTCAGTCTGTCTCTGTGTCTTTGTGTGTCTGTGTCTCTGACTCTTGTTTGTCCACCACTCCTTCCGCGAAGTAATTCGAATAAGGGAAAAGTCACGGCGCACTGTGCCTTGCGCCTTCTCCAGTCTGAAAGAACTGCTTCAGGCAAGCTTATTTTAGTGTATTGATAATCTCTCTTCCCAAGTGAATGGCCCCATAGTATACCGTCAGCTCCGCAACGTCATTTCTCTCCCACCTCTCAGCCTCTTTTTTGGTTTCTGTTCCACCCGTTTGGTAGGTATCTGCCATATGGATGCCACCTTGAGCTGCCTGTAGGCGTCCGAGCTTAGTTCCATGCCCTCTGCCCCAGCCTGGATATACCACCCAAGGTATATCATGAGGCGTGCATCTCCTCACTAACCCAGCCCTTCGCTCCGCTCCAGCTCAGACAAAATAAACCCGTATGTGGAGATGGACGCGCATGAGCACAGGCATAGGCGCGCGTACAAGCACATACACAAGCCAGTCCTGGGGAAGGAAAACTGGGGGATTGGGAGATGGAGTTAATCTAGGGCCAGATGCCTGAATTATACCTTTTGGGGGAGGGTGTGAAGTGGCGGTGGTGGGGGAAAGCAGCATCTCCACTACTAGATACTGTGATTTGCCCAAGTGTCTGGCGGGCCTTGGCACCTCATTTGTTACACTTGCTTGCGCTTTCTCTGAACTTTCGAGACTGTGACTAAAAGAGTGGAGCAGGCGGGAGCCAGGAGGGGTGAGAAGAGGTGGGAGGGATGAAGTGGTCCTTTCCCCCCCACCCCATTCTGCCCCGATCCCCAGACTGGGCTTCTTCAGCCCTCCTCCCTCTCCTCTCCCTCGCCCCCTCCCTCTTCCCCCGCCTCGCCAGAGCACAAGTGGTAGGATTCCCATGGACCGGCGTGCTCTGCAGCTTGCTGCCCGGGCACCCGGGGCCCGGGGAGACGTGGCGGACACAGAGGGGTTTGTACACACGGTGACCTCCGCGATCTCGATATGAAAGGGCCTGAAAGGAGTCTGTTTATGGTGCATTACCAGTCAAGGGCTCAGGTACCAGCGCCTTGTGTCGGGGGAGCCTCCGCGGCTGCTCGTGCTGCAGGTGCCTCCCATACAAATGCCCCGGGGGTTGGGGGGGAGGGGGCAGAGGCCTAACTAAGCAGCAATTGCCGCCCCCCCCCACGCCAGTCACTCCTACAGCAATTTATTCCCTTCTCTCCCGCATTCTCTCTTGGCTCGCTCTACACTTGGTCCACTTGCAGCCAGACTGAAAGAAACTGCCGGAGGAAAGGCCTGGAGGACGAGGCTGAGGAGTGGGGGTGTACTGGGAAGGGTTGGGGGGTGGTGGTGGAATAATTAGGACATTATTTATAGACCTCACGTGACTTAAGAGGGGAGTCTGAAGGGGAAGCCCTGCCGCCTGTCTGATAGGAGGGCAAAGTTGAGGGAAGGAGGTCACAGGAGACCTGACCCAGAAGCGTCCCTTGTTCCATAGAGGACTAGGCGCTGTCAAAGGGGAATTTTCCTGGGAGTTTGCTTGGGGTTGCAATATTAAATTAAATATTCAATAATATTTATTCAAATAATCAAGACCTGACTGGGGTGCCTCCCAGCATTCTAGCCTGCCCCTCTAAAGCCATCTCTTCTCTCATGATGATGAACACTCTTCCTAAAACATTGGTTAGGGTTTGGGCGGCAGATTTGCAGAAACATGAGTCAAAAAACACAGAGGCCATCTAATCCAGCCTATTGTATCTGCAGAAGAATTCTCACATCAGTCACAAATGCCCATCTGTGCTTGAAGACATTCAATCATGGGGAACCTACTACCTCCCTACAGCAGTCCCTACTTTGGCAAAAAATTGTTCCTGGAGAGAAGGGTCCCTCTTTACACTGGTCATAGCATTGACAGTCACTTCAGTGTTGAAGTCACTCCCTTTATTCCTTGGACATTTAGAGAAATTCCTGAATCTCGATATTGGAGATAAAGTTACAAAAGTGCCTTGAT
Source organism: Pseudocheirus occidentalis (assembly GCA_028646575.1). NCBI lineage: Eukaryota > Metazoa > Chordata > Mammalia > Diprotodontia > Pseudocheiridae > Pseudocheirus > Pseudocheirus occidentalis. The sequence goes on from CM053597.1 coordinate 48,608,814, forward strand.
TTTCCCAGAATTCCCTGAAAAGGTACAAGTACTTTCCCATGCCCAACTTTGTCATTGTTTCTTAGACCTGAAGCAGCCTTTTAGCATGCAGGACAAGTAGTCAAAGCATACCACCTAGCCGAAACTCTTGTTTATTTTTGCTAACCAGGTGTTAAATTCTATTGTTTCTACTATGTTAAAGGTGATGCCTTCTGAAAGTGCTACTCTAAACAAAGCCCTATGCTCCCCGATTTAGTTATGGCCCTGAAAGGGCACTTAGACTTCTAGTCCAAATTCACATATTCCCCAATTCAGAAATTGATCGGTGTCTAAAATTTGATCAATTAACAAAACTGCTACAAGTTTATTAAGCAACTACTCTTTACCAGGCACTGTACTAAACAGGATACAATTAACAAAAAGAAAGTCTCTCCCCTCAAGAGCTTGCAATCCAAAAGTAGGAGACAATACACAAAAGGAAAATAAAAAGCTTAGGATTGGGGTGGGGTGGGCTGAGGTTACAACTGGTGATAAATGAAGATATAACAGGGATTATGAGGCTTTATAAAGAGAGGCTTTGGGAAGAGTTGCTCTGCTCTGCCTTCCAGCCCTCCAATCAGGGATGTGAGTACCGAAGCTGGGGTAATCTCCATGAAAATGACTTTCTCCGTAATGAGTTTATCCTAGTGGGGAGGGCATGATAGTGGTGTTGAACCGTATTTTCTCAAAGATCCAAGGTTATAAATGGTGGGTAGATTCCCAGACCAGACCAGACCACACCATCTCAGTGGAAACACTGCACATTTGTAACCAAACTAATAGAAAACAATACCACTACAATACTTGTAATTAAATAAAATGGAAGATGATAAAGGTGAGGAAGAAATAGATTTTCTTAATTTACTTTAGAATCATGGTTATAGAATTTTCCAACTGTAAGGAAATTCAGACATCATATAGTCCAACTACATTCTCCTCCCTATCTGCTGCATAGATAAGGAACCTCAGATTCAGAATGGTTGTGACTGCTTTATGGTTACTTGCATGTTGTTATTGAGGAAGATCAGGCATAATTAAAGAAAGATAATGATGTGGATGGAGACCTTGCAGAGATTTTAAAGGGACCTTCTGGACACTTGGATGTAGATTGTCTTTGTTAAATACATAATTTCACCTAGGTTGCATATTTTTTCCTTTAATTGGATAGAGCTCACTAGCAGTGCTCCTGTGTATTAGCTCACAAATGTGACAAAGAAGAGACAGATTTTCCAAACACAACTGAGCCAGAGCTGAAAAGATAATGGAAAGAAGGGAGTCAGAGGATGGGTGTGTATACGTGATGAGGAAAAAAGCTTTGGAGGCAGCATTAACTTAACTTTTAACAGTGAAAGAAAGGAAAAAGAGGAACCAATATTTTATGGGAAGAGTTAGACAAAAGGTAGTTAGAAGTCAAACAGTCCCCTGTGGCCCCTAGGTGGAGCCATGAATCCAGACTAGCTTGGTTGCCATATAGAGAAGCTCAAGTGAAGAACAGGGAAACAATATGTAATTGGTCTTTTAAATGTACACAAAATCAACAAGTCAACCTTTCCAGACCTGGCATAATCAGAGTAGGCAGTCACCTGCATGGCTGGATTCCAAGGACACAGGGAAAATTACTTTCCACTTGCCATGATACTTTAAGTTTTACTATGTAAGTCAGTCAACAGGCATTTTTTTTAAAAGTACTTAATACATGTCAGGAAAGATTAATAATTTTAATCTCTTGAATTGTGGTTCAAAACGTTCTCATTTAAAATGCAAATACTTAGGAAGGGGGTAACATACTGAGCTGAAAGGCATTTACATGTTATGGGAAATTAGTGTATTTATTAATTTGTCCACTATCAACTGAGATAAGTGACTTAGAGAATTGAAGTTTTATTGGAGATAGGTAAGACAGGGATAATTTTGGGAATTTAGGCCTGACCTGAAGATACTACGGTGGTTTTGGTGTATAGCTGAAGTGGGCGTTGATTTTTACACCAGCATAAACAGAGGAGGTAATTATATACATTGTGTGATTGCAGAGATACAGGGCACTCTCTTATATCTTCACACCTATTGTGGGATTCAAGTGATGGAGATAAAGCAAGAAAAAGGGACAAATAAATATAAAGTGAAAGGGAACTGAAAATTTTTTTCATATATTTCAGTTTGTCTGGGACTGGTTCTATTGACATCCATCAGTTTGCTCCAATCCTCTTTTCCCAACACAGATTAAGCTTCTTCATCTAGAACATGTAAGTAGTAGAATTACTAATCAAAGTTCTATCACTGGTCCAAGACTAAAGTTGAAGTCATAAATATTTAATATTCAAAATAATCCTTTGGGGGGAAAATTACTTGGCCAAAAAAAGTGCATTCATTCCCAAAAGTTCTATCTCCATGTTCAATGGTTGAGTGATTAAAAAAAATTTTTTAAAGCAATTATTTGTAATATAGTAAAACCTAGGTCCAATAACTGAAAGCAATAAATAATCCCCCTGTACAAATTTTTAAAATAGTGAGAAGGAAGAACCTAATAACTATCTCAGGAAGGACTGGTAATATATTGAAAGTTAAAGAATTTATTAGAGAGAAATTGAAATCTTTGGGGTTTTTTTCCTTTCTGGAGGGCAATTGGGGTTAAGTGACTTGCCCAAAGTCACGCGGCTAGTAAGTGTGTCAAGTGTCTGCAGCCAGATTTGAACTCACGTCCTTCTGACTCCAGGGTCAGTGCTCTATTCCCTGTGCCACCTAGCCACCCCAAGAAATTAAAATCTTTGCAAAGGTATGGAGAAATACATCAGAGGTCCATGCACAGGTGATGGAAAATATTATCTTCCACTTGCACCTGGGTTAGTGGGTAGTACTTATATGGGAATCAGTGCCAAAGAATAGGACAATCAAGCCTTCTGATTTTTGCTATACTTTTCCACAGAGTGTGTGGATGGAAAGTGTAGGAATTAACAACCAGATCTCTATTTGGGTGCATGAGTCTTAAACATCTTCAGAAGCCTGATTGAGAAAGAGGACGTAAGCCCCAATGATAATGTATTATTCTTTCCAACCAGAGCTATATGCTCATGGGATCATAGGATCCTATATCTAGAGTTGGATGCAACCTTAGAAATGTTTAAGTCCAACTAACTCATTTTACAGATGAGGTAAATGAAATGCAGAACAGTTAAAAACCCCTGATCTAACCAAAACCTTCTTTCCTTCTCTCTCCCTATGTCTCACTTTGCATAAACTGATTTTCCATCCTCTCTGTAGGTGAGACAGAGGATAGAGTGCTGGACCTGGAGTCAGGAAGACCTGAGTGTGTGTTTTACACATACACACACATACACACATCTATACATACACATATTCATATACCCACATAAATACATACATGTATCCTTTTGTTATACATAGAGATATATACATATGTATATATACACATTTATGTATATATTTTATACATATATCACTTTGCATATATATGTATATGTATGTGTGTATATGTGTACACACACACACATACACACACACTCTTTGAAAACATGTTTAGGTCTCCACCATACTTTAAAAAAATCCTTCTTATGAGAAGGCTAAGGTCCTACCTATCTGAGGCCAAGATGTGACTAATGACCATTCTTTTCCTTTTCCCATTTGTTCTATGCTGCTCTTATGTGAAGGAATTATGAAGATGGATATGACATTGCAATCCTTAAAAGATCATAATGGCAAGCTACCAGAGGTTCAGGGGGTTTTGTGGCCAGACAGCATAGCATTTGACATGACCATCAGGACTCATCTCAAGAATAGCTGACTCAGCCAGCAGCTATGCTGCTTTTGGAAGTGAACCTGGTAGGGCAAATGCTATGCAGAAATGATGGCAAGTTTGAACCCATTGTCTCCAGGGATCAAGGTAATATAAGGGAGAGTGCCTTCTCAGGTAATGGGGAAATGTTTGCTCTTTGGTCCCTGCCATACTTCCACAGGGCAATTAGTAGCTCAGTGGATATATTGTGGGACCTGGAGCTAGGAAGCCCTAAGTTCAAATCCAGTCTCAAGATACTTACTAGCTGTATAGCCCTGGGCAAGTCACTTATCCTGTTTGTCCTAATCCCTTAGAGAAAGAAATGGCAAAGCACTCCACAGTCTTTGTCAATAAAACTCCATGGAGTATGTTATGGAGTCATGAAGCATTGTACATGACTGAACAACAACAGACATCCCTTTGTAAAAGCTAAGAAAACAAAAATGAAAACAAAAACTGCCTAGACATTTATATCCCCCCGAGATATCGCATATCTCCTCCCTTTCATAATCAAACTCATTGGGGAAAAAAGGCCATCTACAGTTATTGCTTTCATTTCCTCTCCTCCAAATTACTCCCTCCAAGGTTAATGACAACGTCATGATTGCAAAATTGTTTGAACTTTAATCAGTTTTCATCCTTTTATTCTCTTTAGCATTTGACACTTTTGACTTCCCCCTCTTCCTAGACAGAATCTCCTTCCCTGACTTTTATAACATCACTTTCCCCTGGTTCTTTTCCTACCTGTGTAACCACTCCCAATCCTCCTTTGCTATAGCGTCTCCCTAACTGTAGGTGTCTCTCAAGAGGTCTCTTTTTGTGTCCTTCTCTTGCTCTCCATACCTTCTCTTGCTGATCTCATCAGCTTCCATAAGTTTGATTATTATCTCTACATAGATGACTCCCAGATCTCTGTATCCAGTCCTTATATCTCTCCTGAGCAGCAGTCTCTTATCACCAACTTCCTGTTGTACATATTCAATTAGGTGCCCATGGACAACTCAGATTTAATATATCCAAAAAGCAACTCATTGTCTTCCTTCTTAGACCTACTACTTTTCTAAAGTTCACACCAAAATCCTTCCAGTTATCCATATTCACAACTTGAATTATATCCTCTATTCTTTCCTTTAAGTCATCCCTTCCCCATATCCTATTTGTTGCTAAATCTTGTTTAGTCTACTCCTACAATGTATTTCACATCCATCCCATTGTAGTTAAGGCCTTTACCACCTCTTTCCCGGATCATTTTAAGTCTTCAGATGGAACTCTTGTCTTTCAGTTTCTCTCTCTCTCTCTCTCTCTCTCTCTCTCTCTCTCTCTCTCTCTCTTTTTCTCTCTCTCTTCCCCTCCCCTCTCTGTCCCTTTCTCTCTGTCTCCCTCTCTCTCTCTCTGTCTCCCTGTCTCTCTCTCTTTCTCCAGATAGGCTCCATATAATCACCAAAATAATCTTTCTAAAGCATTACTCTGACTGCATCACTCCTCTGATCAACAATCTTCACTGACTTCCAGTTCCAATAGGATAAAATATAAATCCTCCACTAAAGAGTCCAAAACACTTCACCGCTTGGGTTAAGCCTGCCTTTCTAGCTGCAATGTTAACTTCCCTTTGTTCACTCTAAATTCTAGCCAAATTAACCTAATCCCTGAACTCAGTATTTATTTTTCCACCTCGCTGCTTTCCTGGACTTCATCATCTCCAGAAACACATAATTTTGCAAGATGAAATGAACTCAGAAACTCATACCTCCTCAGATCATTTGCCACTCTGACAGCAGGACTCCATCATTTGAAAGGTTTCTTTCCCCCTTCCTCCAAGCTTCTTTTCATGCATTGTCAACCCCATTTGACTGTCAGCTCCTTGAAGGCAGGGCCTTTTGAATCCCCAGCAATTATCACAGTGCCTACAGCAGGTACTTTTAATAGTTGTTTGTTGTTTCTGATTCAATATTCCATCTCCTAACTCCAAGTCAAGTCTTAGGCTCCCTAAACATTGACTTATTGCAATCCCTTTAAGACTAAACTTGCAGGGAGAGGGGACAGAGCCAAAATGGTGGAGTAAAAGCAGGAACTTGCCTGAGCTCCCACCCCAACCAACTCCAATACCTGTAAAATATGTGATTCTAAACAAATTTTAGAGCTCCAGAACCCACAAAGTGACAGAGAAAAACAAGTCTCCCACTGAAGGCAGCCTGGCAGGTCAATAGGAAGGGTCTATCGCACCAGACTGGGGGCTGAGCAATTCCACATGAGCTGCATGGGCCCAGACCCAGGGTGGCCCCACCAGTGGCACAGACCAGCCAAAGCAGACTTAAGGAAAGTGAATCACCAGAAATTCTGAAGGAAAATTGCCCTGATATTCTAGAACCAGAGGACAAAATAGAAATGGAAAGAATTCACTGATTGATCATCTCTTGAAAAAGATTCCAAAAAGAAAACTCCTAGGAATATCATAGCCAAATTCCAGAGTTCCCAGGTCAAGGAGAAAATATTATAAGCAGTTAGGAAGAAACAATTTGAGTATTGTGGAAACACAATCAGGATAACCCAAGATCTAGCAGCTTCTACATTAAGGGATTGAAGGGCTTGGAATATGATATTCTGGAGGTCAATGGAGCTAGGATTAAAACTAAGAATCACCTACCTAGCAAAAGTGAGCATAATGCTTCAGGGGAATATACAGTCATTCAATGAAATAGACTTTCAAGCATTCTTGATGAAAAAAACAGTGCTGAAGAGAAAATTTGACTTTCAAATACAAGAAGCAAGAAAAGCATGAGAAGGTAAACAGGAAAACAAAATCATAAGGAACTTATTAAAGTTGAACTATTTATATTCCTACCTAGAAAAACGATAATTGTAACTCATGAAACTTTTCTCAGTATGAGGATAGTTGAAGGAAATACATACATACATGCATACATACATACATAAATATATATGTATGTATAGGAGGGTGTATATGTGTATAAATATGTGTGTGAGAGTGTGTATATGTGTATACACGTATACATAGACAGAGGGCACAGGATCAGTTGAATAGGAAGGGATAATTTCTAAAAAATACAATTAAAAGGTGAGAGAATAATATAATGGGAGAAGGAGAAAGGGAGAGATAGAATAGAGTAAATTATCTCATATAAAAGAGGCAAGAGAAAACTGGAGGGGAAGAGCAGGAAGGTGAAAAGGAATGGGTCAATCTTACTCTCATTGAATTTGGCTAAAAGAGGGAATAACATACACACTCAATTGGTTATCTTACCCTACAGGAAAGTAGAGGGGAAGGGGATAAGGTGGGGGTGGTGATAGAAGGGGGGCAGATTGGGAAAGAGGGTAGTTAGAAGCAAACACTTTTGAAAAAGGACAGGGTCAAAGTAGAAAACAGAATAAGTGAGGGGGTGGGATAGGATGGAGGGAAATATAATTACTTTTTCACAATATAACTATATGGAAATGATTTGCATAACTACACATGTACAACCTATATTACATTGCTTGCCTTCTCAGTGGGGGTGCGTGAGGAGGGAAGAAGAGAAAGAATCTGGAAAGCAAAGTTTTAGAAACAAATGTTAAAAAAATTGTTTTTTACATGCAACTGGGAAATAAGATATACAGACACTAGGGTATAGAAATCCATCTTACCCTACTAAAAAGTTAGGGGGTGCATGGGGAAGGATATAAGAGAGAAGAGATTGGGGAAAGGGGTATTCAGTATGCTCAATATCTTAGGTGGAGGGTAGGGGAAAGATGGAGAGAAAATTTGTTACTCAAAATCGTGTGGAAATGAATGTTGAAAACTAAAAATAAATAAATGAAAGATTAATTTTTTTAAAAAAGACTAAACTTATGTTCTACCTATGATGAGAAGCTTTTCCAAGTCTTTAAAGCTCTCTCCCCTAAAAAAATCATGTGAACATTTATTTGTTTTCATATTGTAACTTCTTGGTAGAATATATGTTCCTTGAGGGCAGACATTTGTGTCTGGGTGTGTATTTTATTATTGTTGTTGTTGTATATTTCCCAGCTGCTAATACTTGAAAGTAGTAGATACTTAAGAAATGCTTGTTGGATTGGATTGGATTTGGGTAGCAGTGACCTGGATTCAAACTTTAACTTTACCAATTATTAGCTAAGTGACCTTAGGCAATTCATGTCTCTGAGCCTCATTTCTTCAACAATAAAGTGGGAATAAGAATACTTCCATTACTTGCTTTGAAGAGTTGTTGTGACAATCAAGTGAGATGTGTTTACATTAAGTGCTTCATAAACCTTAACATGGTATTTCAAATATATGAACTATTATTAAAAAGTGGAATATTGAAATGATGTTTTTTCAATTAATTTTTTTGCCACTTCGCATTAAAATTATTACCAAGTCAAGAAACAGAAGTTGGATGGCTTGTTATGATACTTCAATAGAACTTGTACCTTATAGCTGTGGCTAGTTCTCCTACTCATACAGATCCCATCTTCTTAGCCTGTCTTTGCCCTTTGAGCCTCCACAGAGCTGCCCAATGTGTCAGATGGTTTCCTCTGTTATTCATAATTTATTATGTTGACATTATAGGAGTTCAAATACCTTTCCTAATAACAAGACTGAAGGACAAACTATGGAAGCTTTTGCTCTTTATCAAGTAAACCTTGGAATGACAGAGCATGAGTATTTGAAGAATTATATCATAATAAGTCTTTCTTTAACAAAGATTAATATTTAACAATTTGGAAATGGAAGGAAGACAACAGCGTACAGGGAAAATGGAAACCATTCAGTGTTCTGGAAAAGGTGCTAAAATTTTCCTTTTATATTAATCTTTTCTGAACAGGACTATCCCTCGATCTTCCTTTCTCTTTCTTTTTCCCTTCTTCTTTCCTTCCTTCCTTCCTTCTTTCCTTCCTTCCTTCCTTCCTTCCTTCTTTCCTTCCTTCCTTCCTTCCTTTCTTCCTTCCTTCCTTCTCTCTCTTTTAAGATTTTGAAATTATACACAGGGAGTGGTCATTAGCAGAGAGGCCTCAAAATGTTATGTGTGAAACCAATCTAGGGGCCCTTTTCCTTCTCTGAAAGCACATCTCAACATAATTCTGAAGCTTGCACCAGATCAATTCACATTTTGCTTTGAAATGAACAATCCTGATTGTGTGTAGACCTTCCATGTGGAGATCCCTGTAGCAAATATCAAAGCTATAGCATCCGAAGGAAGCTTAGAGACCATCTAGTCTAATTCTTTCACTTTATAGATGGTGAAAATAATCCCAAGAAATGAGAAATGATACTGATCAGGTTAGTAATGATACCAGGTTCTCCGGCTTCAAACAGAATGGTCTTTCCACTATGCCACATTGATATTAAGAAACAGATAAGGTCATTGCCTCATTGTACTTTCAAGTTCATCTTTCCTATAACCTTTGGCTTATACCTGAAATGTTGCTTTTACTGATTCTGTCTTTAGCTTAATATGTTACCCACAATTACAAATGTAAATTCCCTTGGAAAGGTAAATGCTTTAAACTGTTATAGACCATATATATCTTAGTATGAATCCATTTTTCTATGGTAGGGGTTTTTTTTGTTCTGTATTTTTATATTATTTTTGATGGTCAATAAAAGAGGAAACCAAGAAAGCACAGGGACCTATGTGAAGGGGAGAAAGAATGAAGGAAAAGAGCCTAGAATGGGGTAAACCATTTTATGACTGTTCCTTAGGATAAATTCTGCATAGGAGGAGATGGGGGGCAACAGGTTAGGGTTTATTTAGTGAGATTAAAGGTGAGCAGAAGGGAGATGAGGCTGAGAATAATTTTGCACCCAGTGTATTACTTCTAGAACTGAGGAAAGTATTTCCTAAATACAGGAGACTTTTAGTAGGAAATAACTAAGATCTTTAGGATGAGTGTGGAAGACATACATGTAGCTGATAAGAAACCAAAAAAAATCCTATGTAGCTTTTGCTCCGATTTTGTACTCCCAAACATCCTAATCCATCTTCCCCAAATATACTTAAAACTAGAAGTTCTGAGGATAGGGTTAGTACAAGTCTGGGGCAATTTGAAATTTGAAGCCAATGAGAATTAGGGAGAAAGTGTGGTACAGTTTCAAAATCTGCATTTGGATCTTTCCTCTGATGTTCACTACCAGTGTGATCATGGGCAATACATTTAAGGTCCCTCGACCACAGTTTCCTCATCTGTAAAATCAGAGTTGCTCTAGCTGGTGTCTTCCAACACTGGATCTGTTATCTTTTGATCATTTGTTCTGTGAGAAGCCTAACTTTGATGGTAGGGTAGGCCTGTTTCTAAGGATTTTAAAGGAAAGAAGTCTGCAAAAGCTGAGAGGTAGGGATTGGAAAAGCAGTGACTACCTTCCCCTCACAAGCCTCAGCATTGATTGGTGAGGGGGTTGGAGGTTTTTGAATTGATACCTCTCTGAGAACTATCATTCTATCTAGAGTCACCTATGTAGGTTTTCTTTTCTTTCCATCCCTCCTCTCCTCCAACTTTGGGGTTAGTTTGGATTACCTAGGTGTCTACTGTGTCTAGCTTTATGAAGGAGTTGGAAAATCCCAGGCCCTTATTCAAGAGTCTTGGAGCCTAGGTTGTGGAGCTGAGAAACAAAATGGGACTAGGCCTAATGTCAGGTGCAGTGCTAGGGTTTGGGGTACCTAGGAGAGAAGGTGCTATGATTAAAGATAATCAAGGGCTGGGCCTTCAAGCAGAAGATGCAGGATCAGGCCTACTCATTAATTTTTGTCTAGCCAATCAGTCTAGTGGGGCAGAGGATGGTCGTCTGCAATGTAGTGACCTCCAGTGACCCATAGAAAATCCCCTTTTATTGGAAGGGAATCATTTCTCCTTTTTTTTTTTAACCAGATAAAGGACTGTTCACATCTTACTTAAATCCTGCTTGTGTATCCCTGTGCATCCAAAGACCAACATCAATGATCAGGGTCCCTAGATGCTTCGGTGTTCCCCAGTGGTACCTCCTCCTCTCAGCACTTGCCTGGTGGGAGGGCCTTTCAGACCTTGACCCCTTTGTGACTGGAGTCAGCTAGTGTCCCGCCTCTTTTTCCCTCCCTCCAGTCTCACTACCTCAGTGCCTGAAAGCTTCATCCTCACTCTACATCTATGGGGAAGATTTAAAGGTGATGAACCCAGGAAAGGCCAGTGGCTGAAAGATTTCTATTAGAAGAGTTCTTATGTGTATACACCATGCAAATGTAACTTACTCCCAAACAAGTAAACAGTACTTTGGGGGTCAGTGTTTGATTCTAGAGGTGATGCTGGACAGTGTTGCCCCCCCAAAAATTGTGCTTGTAGTTGTGCACATATAGATTTCTCCTTAGCTTCCTCCCACCATGCTCCCCCAACTCAAGCACCTCACAAAAGCTCACCTTACCTACACCCAGTTGAACTACTCCAAGAAAGGCTTCCAGAATCTTGTCTGAAAATCTGTTGGCAGTAGCTCACGGACATGGTTAGCCTTATCAGTATTTTGTGAAATGCTTTAAAGTCTGTTTGCTAGAGTTTCTGAATGCAGAGATTCACCAGGTACATCTCCATTTTTTAGCCCAAGGAAAGTCAGTTACTATTAAATCCAGGAGGAATTTCTTTCCCTGTGTCATGATCAGAACACTGAATTTTCTGTCCCTCTCACTGCCCCTCAAGGCCTGACTCTCCAACCACTTCTAGGCCACAGGGCCAGAAAGACATGGAAATGAACAGACCACATGTAAAGTCTACCCAAGAAATAGCTTTCCACATTTTTATCATTTTAAAATATATCCCTGAATTAACAAGATGGAGAGGGGGAGAAAGGAGTTGGAGGTAGAAGGGAAGTTTTAATCAATACTCCCACATGAACCATATCCTTCTATAGCTTTTATGATTGTTAAGTATCTCACTGTCAGTTATCTTTGAAAAAATCTTGGAGATCAGGAGATATGAAGTACAATTCCCCCAATTATTTCTATTCATATACTATTTGTTTCATATTTACTTATCTGAGGATATATTCTTTCCCTTCAAGAGAAGACAAACTCTTCTAGGGAGCTGACTTTCATTTTTTATTCTTTATCCCCAGTGCCTAGCACATTAAAAGACTTTTAAATAGATGCTTATTCAATAGATAGATGAACTTTAAAACGAGCTAACCTTCAAACGTAGCCCTCCCACCCAACCCACCTACCCCAAGTGCACCATCCAGTCGAAGTTAGTTGTGTGTCTTTACAGATTTACTTTATATCTAAGTCCCGGATCTGAAGCAAATTGGTAGCATTTTCCCCCGAGAATATTTAAAGAAATAAATTCTGCTAATTTTAATCTTTTCTCCCCCAAAGTCAAGGAAATGTCTAACAACAGTCAATGTTTTCAAGCCACAGTTCAGTTCAGTAGGCTCTAGTTTTCTAAAGAGAGGCTGTATGTCCTCAGAAATTTCAGGGAGGGCGAATGTCTGAGAAAAGAAAGCACCAATGTAGAAAGACGCTTTCTCAATTTCCTACTATATCTCTTGCCTCTTTTGAATGAACACGTGCCTGCCGGCTGAAGTTCATAAATGTGTCTGAGGGGTGCCTCAAACTTCATTTCCAACAGTGTTTTGATGAAGAGACAATCAAGCAATTGTCTTGAACTATAAAGGGTTTCTTTACTGCCCTTGAACTGGGAGAAAGACTAGCCCAACGAAATCGGTGGTAGAATGGTCACGTTGGAGCCTATGAACAAAGAGCAGCCGTTGATTTTTTAATATCGGCGTAGCACAGAAGACTAGTAAGGCTAGAAAGGTGAGCCAGCTTGACTTTGTCTGACTTTCTCCTTTTAACTTGCATACCTTCCCTGAGTAAACACAAGCCTAGAAGTTTCAGATGTTCCCTTCTGAAATCAGGTTTTATTGCTTCAAACTTTTGGGGCCCTATTTGCTCTCAAAAGAAACGTGCCCGGCTGCGCGACCCTAAGAGCCAGCCCCTCACCTACCTTCTTTTCTTCTCTCTGTGTCTCTGTCTCTGTCTCCATCTTCCTCCCCCCGACCCTTAACCCCCCTGCTTCTACCGTTTTCCCTGTGTCTTTTGGCAGCTGGGGTTTGTCCCAGAGAACCAGACATACAGAGAAAAGGGAACAAACCCTCCGCGCAGAACGGTCACATTTTCCCATCTCTCCACCCATCCTCAACTTGCCCAGTAGTTCAGAGAGGTCACTCAGGAGAGCACTGAGGGGTGAATTTCCGAACTAGGACGGTGGTACTGGTATAATTTTGTCAACAATTTAAAAAAGCAGTCCAGGGAGCCAAGATCCCAAGGTGCAGGGAAAACATCACGGTTTAGCCCCAGATGTAATTACTGGGACTGGGGGGAAGTCCGTGTGTGTGTGTGTGTGTGTGTGTGTGTGTGTGTGTGTGTGTGTGTGTGTGTGAGAGAGAGAGAGAGAGAGAGAGAGAGAGAGAGAGAGAGAGAGAGAGAGAGAGAGAGATGGAGTGGGAGAGAGAGGGAGTGGGAGAGGGAGAAGGGAAAGGGAGGGAGGGAGGGAAGGAGAGAGAGGATGGGGGGGGGGCTGGCTCTTGGACTACCCAGTCTTCTATTCATGGAGCATTCAGTACTCGCTTCTCCGGCTCCTCTCCGATGTGCAGAAAAGTTTTTCGTGGGGATGTCGTGGAACAGGGGATCGTGGCCTCCGTGTTTTTCACTGAGGAAAGGGTACCTGTTCTCCTTTGCTAATTCTCAGGAACCCCCAAGCCAAGCCACAGGTGCCCTGGTGAGGCCAGGCGCGCAGGTGCAAAAGCTGGTAGCTTCGAGAAGGGGAGGACTTTATGGACCCTGTCGTTGTCTCCCCTCCCACCCTGCGTGGACTCCGCCCCCTCCTTACTCCTAGGCTTTCTGAGAACTGAAAGGGAGGGGAGGGGAGGGCAGGGGACTAGAAAGTCGTCACGTCGGCTCTCTAGGTCCCATATCAGTCCTCCCCACCCACCCCCCTCTCGGAATGAGTCGGTGCCTCCCTCCACACCCCCCTTACCCCCGCACGCACCCCTCGCACTCTGATTGGCTGGCACGGCTGGTCCATGGCACGCGCCTGTGGATGTAGTTATAAGAATCCTCGCGTGCCGGTCCTCAGCCCTAGCAAGTCCCCGATAGCCCTCCGGAGCGCAGCGCACTGCTGCGACGGGTGCAGCCCCTTAACCTGAGCGTCAGCTACAGTTTCCGAGGGTGGGGGCGGGGGGAGGTGGGAGTAGAGAAGGCCGTACTCACCTACCTTCAATACATCAAGTCTCTGAAAGAAGGGAGGCGACGAGTAGGGAAGTAGCACAAAGTAAGGAGGCGGGCGGGGGGGGGGGGGGTTACGGCACAGCAAAACCTAAGCCCCCAGGAGGTGAGCATGGACGCGGTGCTGCTGGAGCACTTTCCTGGGGGGCTGGACGCCTTCCCCTCGCCCTATTTCGATGAGGAGGACTTTTTCACTGACCAATCCTCTCGGGACCCCCTGGAGGATGGCGAGGAGCTGCTGCCAGACGAGCAAGCGGAGGTGGATTTTCTCAGCCACCAGTTACACGAATACTACTATCGGGACGGAACGCGGCTACTCCTGCCTCCTCCCCAATCTGCCCAGCACCCTCTAGGGGCGCCGCCCGGGGTCCCCGAGGAGGCAGACGATGGAGGCGGCTTCTGCTGCGAGGCCGGGGCGCCCTCCGGCGGCGGCAGCAGCTTCCCAGACTCCCCTGGTCCCAGGTCTCCCGCGCCCTGCCTCGCCTATCCATGCTCGGGAAGCGCCGCCGTACTTTCCCCCGGGGGGCGACTGCGGGGACTGAGCAGTGCAGCCGCTGCGGCGGCGGCTGCAGCGGCGGCGGCTGCTGCAAGGAGGCGGCGGCGGGTGCGCTCTGAGGCAGAGCTACAGCAGTTGCGGCAGGCCGCCAACGTGCGGGAGAGGCGGCGGATGCAGTCCATCAACGACGCCTTCGAAGGGCTGCGCTCGCACATCCCTACTTTGCCCTACGAGAAGCGGCTCTCCAAGGTGGACACGCTGCGCCTCGCCATCGGCTACATCAACTTCCTGAGTGAGCTCGTCCAGTCTGACCTGCCTCTTCGAGGAGGAGGCGGTGGAGGCTACGTTAGAGCCGGAGCCGGTGGCGGCCTGGGAGGGGATGGTCTCGGGAGCCAGGCCAAGAAGGTTATCATCTGCCACCGGGGCACCCGTAAGTGGCTCCCTGAGCCCGGGGACAGAGGGGACCCAGACCTGAGAAAAGACTCAGCTTGGATCAGGGCTCACAGATAAAAAAGCAGACAACCCAAGACCCGCCTGACCGCCTAACCAGCCAGCCCACGCGCTCACTCACACAGAAACAGACACAGACACCGACGCAGACACACAGACACCGACACCGACACACACACACACACACACACACACACACACACACTCCCAGGAGATGAGCGCAGTCCTAGAGCGCAGAGAGCCGGCTTTCACCAGCTTGTACCCCCGCCCTCGCTCCTCCCCTTCTTTCAATAACAGAAAAACTCTCCCCTCTGACCTTAGCTAAAAGAGGGCGTGCGCCAGGCAGCCCCTGCAGGCATTACGACTGGGCAGACTAGACACAGACGAGAGAAGGGAAGGGAAAAGAAGATTTTGAGAAAAGGAAGGACCCAAGGAAGGGTAAAGGAGACTGGGGAGAGGGTTGTCTCTGAGGAACCGTTAGACACCTGCTTCTTTGGAGGAGATAAGAAGGGGAATACGAATGGACAGTAAGGGAACACTGAGTGTTTGACTCGATATTTAGAATCTCTCTTCTTTTTTTCCCCTTATCTGTTTAGGATCCCCATCACCCAGCGACCCAGATTATGGACTTCCACCTCTGGCAGGCCATTCTCTCTCCTGGACAGATGAAAAGCAGCTCAAAGAGCAAAACATTATCCGAACAGCGAAAGTGTGGACTCCAGAAGACCCCAGGAAACTAAACAACAAATCCTCCCTCAACAACATAGAAAATGAACCACCCTTTGATTTTGTGTCCTAGGGACACCAGCCTCCCACAGATTGTGCCTCTGGGCACACTGCAGGTGTAAATATCTCTTGTAAATTTAATTTAAGAATCACATTTTCCTAATGGCAATCAACAGTTTGTTATTTATCTATTTATTACTCAGAATGGTAAATGAAGTAGACTGTTTTTTTAAATGCATAATTTATATAATTTATCCTGATTTTTAAAAATATGCAATAGTATATAATCTTCGCAGCACCTTTGGCAGAACTCTACAAGACTGGGAAAAACTCTGGCCAGAACGAATGATAATTTATTACCAGATATGGTTTATTGTGTTGTTAATAAATATGATTTATACTCTCCCCCCCACCTACATCATTTACTTATGGTCAGGAGAATCTGGGGGGCCAAGGAAGCTTCTGAGAGAAGGATCAATCCACTTTGGGAAGTTAAACCAAGTCAGAGGGAGAGAAAACATATGAATTTGAATGTATTATGCATTTATATCCTATCTGGTATATCCTTTTAGGAAGAAATAGAAGAGAGAGCAGTCAAAACTAACCTTACTTCCATGATGCGCTTTAATATTTACAATGTTTTCACATATGGTCTCATAAAAACCCTGTGAGAAAAGTAGGGTAAGTGTTGGGACAAGTCACTTTCTTTACCTCTCCTGGGCCTCATTTTCTTTATAAGATGAGATAGATTGTACTCTTTTGGAGTTGTACTAAATAGTTAAAGTCTTTTCCAGCTCCAAATCTTGTTATTCAAGGACTAGAGGTAGTGTCCTGGTGTACTGGCAAAAGTACTAGAAGAAGAGTCAGAGAACTTGGTTTCAAATCCTGACTCAACTATGTTAGCTCCAGCTCCTTCTGTATTGTTGTGGTTGGAGTATTATTATTGGAATCAAGGAGACAGGACTTCAAATCCTAATTCAGATACTTATTGGCTATGGCATCCTTGGCAAATCACTTTGCTCCTCTCACCCATACTTGTAGAATGGAGGGAATTGCACTTGAATCACCTTTAAATCTATGGTCCTGCCTGAGACATGAAATGTTCCCTAGATGGGTAATGCCCTCCCATATCTACTGCCTGAATGACTGACACAGGGATTCTCTCACAGATCTTCTCAGGTCACCACTAATCTCTTCCAAAAGACATTTACTTTCTCAATCTCCAATTAAAATCTTAGCAATAGTTACTTTGGTGCATTTCAGAGAGCTTACACCACATATCAAGTCCCAGGACCACCACACATTTCCAAAGGTTTTGTGGGCTAATTCAAGTGGAGTCCACCAACTGCACAGTCATTCACAGATGCCCAGGGTCAGTTGGAGGGGTGGAGGTGGGGATGGACCGTTACAGACTCGGGAGGCACTGGAGGAAAGGCTGGCTTAGAACACAAGAGGATACAAAGAATAACCTCAGCAATGAACAAAAACTGACAGTGGGCAAGTCTAGCTGCAGTTCTCAAAATGCAAGGCAATTTGGGAAATAGAAGATGGGAGATCAGAAGGAGTAAGAAAAAGTCTAAGTGGTGCATATAGGGAGAAAGGAAGATTAGACTAAACCAGATCCCATTTTTGTAATTAGTTTCTTCCTTGTATTTAATTCATCTTGACTGTGACAGAATCTCTTTTGCAGATCAGCAATTTGGGGTCCACCTGAGGTATTGGAAAGGCCTTAGACATTAGAGAAAGAGGAGATGATGGGGGTTAAAAACTGACAAACTGCCACCTAGCCTAGAGGTGGGGGAGGATAAAGAGGGGAGGATTTGTGGCAGGAATTGAGGTCAAATGGAAGCGCTGTCCACTAGCAGCCCTGAAGGCCTGCTTATTTGTCTGCCTCTCTTGGTTCTGACTTGAGTGACTGAGACAGTAGTTCTCTTCATAGTCCTATCAGCTTGCCTCCAATCTGCTTCTAAGGACAGTAGGGTTCAGGGCCATAGGTCCTAGTCCCAGAGACTGCCAGTACCCCTGGACAAGCGCAAAAGGGGAAAAAGTGAGCTAGAGATTGAGTGGATAAAGTAGAAAGGTTAGCCTGATCTACCCTTGGGGATAAGGGTAGGGAGGATAGAGGGGAGTGGTAGGCAGAATGAGAAGGGGGGAGCATGTGGTGAACCTGGAATTGCATGTTGCTACTGTTATTGCTACTGCTGCTGGCCAGCACCGCAGGTGCTGATTTTCCCGTGGTACCCGAGGCTCCAGGCCGTAGGCTCTAATGTTTCCGAACTGACCTGATGAACAGAGGCGAAGGGATGCCTGGCCAGTCAAGGTATAATTCATAATTGTCCCCAAATACTCACTTTCTTCTAGAACTGACAGATCGGAAGCAATATGTCGCCAGGATGCTAATCGCTTTAACCTACTTACAGACACATTTAGTGTTCCCCTGTGCTCCCGTGGATGCTATGGACCTCATCCAACAGTAATTAAAGGGGAAATCCCCTCTAGCAATCCCCATGCTGAGAAGGCTACCCAGACACACATATATACAATCCTAAACTCTCATCACATATCCCAGGAATTTTTTCCATTCTCAGAGTATTTTTGCCTTTTCTGAAAGACCGGGAAAATTTTACAATTAAGACTGAATTTTAGGAGGCAGGGGAGAGAGAAACAGAGACAGAGACATAGAAACTGGCAGAAACAGAGAAAGAAGCAGACAAACTGAGACACAAGACAGACAAAAACAGGAAGATACAAGAAACCGAGAGAGAGAGAGAGAGAGAACATAGGGACAGAGACTGAGACACAGACAGAGAGGGAGGAAGGGAAAGGAAGGGAAAGAAGAGGGAGGGAAAAAGAAGGAGAAGGAAGAGGAGAGAAAAGAGAATAAGGAAAATGAGAAGAGAGAAAATAATTTGATTTTATCTTGAGTATTAGGCCCTCATTAAACACAGAAAGTCGCTTTTGCACAAATGCTTCTATCAGGCATGTAATCTCATTACACTCATTAGAAAGTCAAATGTTATCCGGACTTCAACTTAATTATAAGTTATGGAAGTGTGGCCCCGTTTTCTCTGGGTGTGTAGACCTTCATTTCAATTGGCTGTAGCAATTCGGCACTACGAAGTCGAAACACTACAATCATTGTGAGGTGGCACCTTTTCTTTTGGCGCTCCCCCTTTGGGGGGGGGGGGAGGTGATTCAATGCTTCAACACATCCTTTAGTATGGTGCAGATCAAGCGGAAGAGCCGGGCTTCGAATGTAAAACACCAGGGTCTCTATCTTGTCACTCTCCTGTCCTGACTTGGCAAGTCCCTTTAAACACAACCTTCAAAGAGGCTGACAGTTTCTTTTTATTTACTCATAATCCATTCATTCTAGTGCCTCTGTCCCTAAAAAAAAAATGCTGCAGGAAAAGCAGAACGAAAGTATCATTTCAGGGTCTCTCTTGCTCTTTGGGGCTGCCCTGGTGTAACTGATTCCCGGGGCTCTCTCTTCTAGTTGCATAGTCTGGCTGGGAGATTTGCTCCGGCTGGAAGGCTTTACTGGTCAGTAAATATTGCTTGGCACTGTAAGGACCAGCGTGTGGGCAGATTGAGTGACAGGTATTCAACCTTCTTTCTAAGTCGCCTGGTTCTTTTCCTTCCAATTCTTCCCCCTCCTCTTTTTTAGATAAGTGATTATAAAAGCAGTTTTCCAAATTCGACTTCTGGAAAGCCTGTGTCTTGCTGACCCAAACCTTCCAACCCCAGAACACCCATGGTGCCCATTGAAGCTCTGAGCGCCGCACCACCGCCAAGTGCCACGGGACAGGCAGATTCTAAAGTCTGCCTTTAGTGCCCGAGACCATTTAGCATAATAAAGAAGCAGCAAATCCTGTATAAGGTGCATTTTATGATCTCTACTGGAAAGTTGGCGAGATCTTTTCCCAAGGAGCCTATATCCAACTAGTAATTGACTTGTACTGTGATGAAGGCAGAGAAGGAATGAGGAGGGGGCAACAGTTTAAGGATTAATCATAAATACGGGAATGGGAGCCATAAGCCTATTTCTCTTCCCTCCCTTTGCCCTCCTCTTCCCCTCACCCCCACATGTAGGTCATCCTCACTCCCCCCTTATCCCGGCCCCAGCCTAACTGGGTTCCGGTGTCTGTCTCTGTCTCTATGTCAGAATGGGAGTGACCGGGCAGAGGGGACCCACACTGCCCCTCCTACCCTTCCTTCCCTCGAACCCCACCCGTCTCTCGCCCTCCCCCCC
>CM053597.1:48631286-48690928 GCA_028646575.1 Pseudocheirus occidentalis
CCGGAGCCTGGGAAAAGCGGGCCGTAGAGAGAACTGTCCACAGCTTTGCTGTCTTTGCGCATGGAGGTCTCCAAGAGGGTCCCTGGGAAGCAGCCTCCGGGCTAGCGAGTGAAGGACCCAGTGGAGGTTCAGGGTTGGGCACTTGGGCCTACCAGCAGGAGGCGCTGGGGCACGACCCCCCCAGGCTCCACTGGAAGCCCTGGGGAGGCCTCCTCCTCCAGACTGAGGGGAACCCCCAGGGCCAGCTACACTTTTCAGCCAGTGTAGAGCTGTTTGCTGTCCTGGGCTCTGGACGCCTAACTTATCTGTGGTGGCGCGGGGAGCCGCGAGCCTCCCGCTGATCTCGGCACCTTTCTTGCCCTCTACGGGTGTCTGACCTTGCCTAGCGAGAGGCCTCGGGCTCTCTGGCCCTGCCAGCTGCTAGGCGCCCCAACTCCCCAGGCGCATGCACCTGTTCCAGGCAACTTGTTGTTCTGAAACTACTTGGAGAGCCCGGGAGGTTTTGCCAGGCTTAAGGCCGACTTCCCTTCTGCACACCCCACCCACCCGAGGCTGGATCTTCGTATTATGAGTCTGGACTAGGGACTCTCCGCAGCCCCGTCCCTAAGTTCACTTAGAAGATCTAGCGTCTACCGATCTTTGCCTTTTTTTTTTTTTTTCTGGGAACCCACATAGGGCTCCAGAGTCCAGTCACTTCCTCCATTCAAGAGCTTAAACATTAAGTTCCTCGAAGTTTGGAGTGAAGGATGACCGAAGGATCAGGGGTAGAAATACATAAGGGATTCTTTACCTCTTTTTAGGTGAACAGAAGGAAAATTCTGTACCTGCTCCACCCCCATTCCCTCCCACCTTCCCGTCCGTATACAAAAGCTGCTGGAGGAAGCTGGTCTTTTCCCCGCTGGAGCAAAGGAGTGGTGTGTGAGCAGTTTCACTTTTAAGGTGCAAGTTTCTGAAAGTAACCCCTCCCCATTTTTGGAAACTCCCCCCCCATTCTACGGTATCGCATGTAGCATCTTATTTGGGCTGCACCCCAAATCTCCAGTCAAACTCAGAATTGGTTTCTGAGGCATCTGTCATTTAAAACTTCCTAATAATTAGAGCTGCCCAAAGGTGGAATGGGCTGCTTGGAGAGGTAGTGAGTTCCCTGTCACAGGAGGTCTTCAAGTAGTGACCAGAAAACGCTTGGGGAAAGTTAAATCGGGGTTTCTTCTCAGGCAAATGGTTGTCCTAAATGGCCTGAGGTTCCATTGCTTCTCAGATTCTATAGTTTTAGACTTCTAATTATGACACCCGGATGATTTTTTTTCCCCCTTGAAGACATTCAAATTGGGGCAAGATGATGAAAGTACGTCGACTGGGTGCTGGTGGATGTGTGCGTTTGGTTGTTTTAAATATATGTATATATTCAATGAAAAGATGAAGAAGTGCTCGCCGGGCTTGATCGTTGGCATATTAAATGCAAATAAAGCTAAAAACAAAAAACCAAAATGAGCCACTTACAAATGAAGGACGTTTGGCTACAGCCCCAAGTCTAGTGCCTGCGCGCATAATTAAATATTAGGGTTCAGCAAATAGCACTTGAGCCAGCAGCAAATGTGTGACGCCTCGACGCAATTACTTGCAAGTTTCTCATACTTAAAAAAAAAAAACAAACCCATACTTGAAGTCTCTTTGATAGCAGTTCAATAGACACCCACGAGACGCTTGTCAAGCCTCCCCCTTCCCGACATTTCTCTTGCCTCCAGGGCTTTCATCCTAGGCTTGAATTGTGTTGTCAAAGTTTAGAAAGCGGGAGGGGGGGCGGTGTGTGGAATAAGAAGTGGGGGGAGCTTGAAAAGTCTTGGAAATCGGTATATTTTGCAGGTGTAGAATGTGGTTAATAACCATGCACAGTGCGCGCTCCCCAATGGTGAGAGTATGACAGGGACAGCTGGCTTAGTTTTCAGTGTGAAAACACCCCCTCGGTGGACCAAACACAACGACACTGACCTTTCTGCAGGGGAACCAGAGATGTGCCTTTGACTGAATTAGCCATAAAGACGTCTTGCTATGACTTTTGTTCCCCACGAAAGCAAAGAAATATTGCGTTTAATATGAGAAGTACTGTTCACAGCTTTTCCGTGCCCCTAAAGAAATATTACGGGGCTGATTTACTGGCCCCTCTTCTACCAGGCAGGCTCACTCTCAGAGGACCACGGAAGAGGAGGAGGAGGAGGAGGAGGTGGAAGAGGCACACTCTACGCCATTTGCCTGTTGCCTGTTTTCAAAGTTCTCACTCTTTGCAGCAGCATATTTATCAATCTTTTCATCTGACAATACTTTGAAATACATCATTGTCATCCGGGGTCGGTTGATAGATTATCTGCAGGCACATAGCCCTTTTCCAAGGTCAAGTTGAAGAGTCTTGTTTGCTGTTAACTGGAGTTGTTTAAAAAAAAAAAAAGCCAAACAATGCCTGCCTGTTAACTCTTCTCTTGTTCTTCCAGGAGAATTAGAAAGGAAATTTCCCTATTGACCAGTTCTCTGGACATTTCATCCTCCAGAGCTCCTAAATTTTGCAAACAAGTTTGGCACTTTAACAAGCACAAGTGAAATGAACAAGGGGATGGGGAGAGATTTAATCTTAAGGTTTGCAGACGGCAAGGAAAGATTGAGTACGAAATCATCTTTCCTCTTCTCCAAAGTCTGTATGAATTCAATTGCACTGTGCGTCCTGCTTATAGACACCAATGTCTGTGTGGTTTCAGCGTTTGAGAAAAACCTCAAAACTTAATCCCTTAGCTTCGGAACAGTAATATTGGAAGTGGGCTGAGGCCACTCTGGTAGCTTCCCCAGACTCTAACCTATTCCTTTCAGAGATAGTTTAAAATAAAACCAGCTTTAAAGCTTTGAATTTTATGGACTTAAAAAAAAAAGACAAATCTGGCTTCACAGTTTCCTCTATATCTGTGATGATTGATATTTTTTATTCAGCCAACTTTTATTTACCTTGCAAAAATGTTCAGGACCAATGTGATAAATTACAGATATGCAAATTTCTTTGAATGGTGTTGTAAGTGTGTCTCGCTAGAGTTGAATAACTCCTTGCAAGTCGGTCTGTGCGCACTCAGGACCCCAGGGAGCTGATCAAAGCACCCATTCTCTTTCATCCCCAGTATTCTCTTCCAAACTATTTCGATACAATATGTTTCCATGATGCACTTAATGTGCTAGGGACATAGAACTCATTACAACCTAGCTAGTTCTGCCGACCTCTTTGTTCAGCGGCATGAAGTCAAAGAAAAAAAAAGGAAAGCCTCTGCCAGTTGCCAGCTTTCTGAAATGCTAAAGCATGCGTCATTTTTCACCAGGTCTCGTCTTGATATCCTCAAAAGACAAACTATGAAACCGGCCTCAGCCCTTTCTGGCATTAATTACACTGCTGTCCAGCCGATCTGTTTTTCCTATTATATGCATTTCTCAGCAGGGATTTTTTTTTTTGCAAGACTAATGCAGCTGCGGGTTAAACTATGAAAGCATTTTTATCACTATGGAAAAAAAGTAAGTGGAAACCATTGCAAAACACTCAGGAAAGCTTTTGAAAGACTTCTTGTTGGTAGAGGAATTAGTTTGGGGAGTTTGGGTAAGTTCTCTAGATCCGACATTGTCAAAGTCTCCCAGGACTTCCCACAACCTCTGGGCTTTTCCTTGAGGACCTGTTCCATGTTGCTTGGAAATTCTCTTTTGGTTTCTAAATAAATTTCGAAGATGAAACCTTTAAGTCTTCTGTTGCCATTCTGGAATGAAGAAACAACACATTGCACCCCCAACTGCTAGCCTGCTTCCTAGGAATTTAGGGCAGGCATAATGGCAGTGAGAATATAAACTCTGTTTCACTCGTTCCGTTTCTTGTAGGGTTGATTGGTTGGTGGAAATGGCTGGCAGCCAGTTCTGGGAAAGATTCCAGACCTGACTCCGATTAACCCTCTCTGGTGAAACTCTGCTGGAAACCAACTCACCAGCAATTGCCATTAATCTACTTACTAATTAAGCCGATTCATTTCTAAAGGAGAAAAATTCCTTTCTTTGGCCAAACTGATGGGAGGAAATTTGAAAGAAGCGCCAAACTGTGTAACTGTAATTCAGCCAAAGACTGCTAAAACAAGGTGTTGATATATAGCAGGAGATTTAAAACAAGTTTCTAGGGCAACAATCCTTTGGAGACGGTGGTATATAGTGCATAGTAGATGAAGCTCGAATAATGCTGGGCTGCGCTGTGCCACCCCATGTACTCGGGTTGAAAATAGCGAGGCTCTTTTCCAGCTAAATCTTCTGCTTCCTTTTACGCACAGAGGAGTTGTCTGTCTCCAGAGCTTTCTGTTTGCTCCAGA
This sequence comes from Pseudocheirus occidentalis, assembly GCA_028646575.1. NCBI lineage: Eukaryota > Metazoa > Chordata > Mammalia > Diprotodontia > Pseudocheiridae > Pseudocheirus > Pseudocheirus occidentalis. The sequence continues at coordinate 48,635,657 of CM053597.1, forward strand.
GGATTTTAGCTATAGGCGACTGCTATCAGAAATATATTTCCCGAGGTTTAATAAGGATCTAGTGATATATCAGCAGAAGGGACTTCTTAAAAGGGTATTACTGATCCTATAGTCTTGGAACTTTTGGTTAGGGTGAAAGTGGGAGCTGAACATTACGCATGAAGGGATGTAAAAGAAGAAAGAGCGGCCCCTCATTCTTCAAATAGGATAAATAACGCACACCTTAATCTTGGTTTTCAAGGAAAACAAACGATGGAATCTCCAACTTCTCAGCAGGGAGCTAATTTGGGGGGGGGGTGAAGAGATGGGACATTTAAAATCAGAATATTCCTTTCCTAAGAGCGTTGCGCCGGCGCTGGTGTGTTGAGGAAGAGCTCACCTACAACCTCGAAACTTTCTGTCTTCCTTTAATAGAGACTTGATCAGTAAAGGCAGCTGCCCAGCTGTGTGGTTTGTGTAGGGAAGTGGCATCCTTGGTCAGACTTCATTTCTGCTTTCAGGATCTGCTTGGAGGTAGGGACCAACCTGTCTTATGGATTACAGAGGACACCGGACAATCCTAGTTTGATAAACCTCTTTATTGAAGATCGCTCCTTTGCATGTAGCCCAGGGCTTAGAGTGGTCAGGGGGAGCTCCACAGAGCTGAGGGTTGTGGCAGCCCCTGGAGGATCTGTCTGATTTAACCTGAACAGGCATAGAAAAAAGCTTGAGGAAAGGATGAATTGAGGGCTGATGGTGCCACCACAGAGCTTCCTCTTCAATTATAGGAGCTCATTCCGGGCACAATCTGGGATGGGAAAGGGGAAAGGTTAAACAGTTGATTTACAAACTGATTTTGGCTAAATTGGCTATCTGGAACTAAGGTAGAATCAAGGACTTCTCACTGTATTTATCTTCTCTTGGTACTCTGCTTTCTGTCTCTTTAGTTATTATTGGGGGATCCCCTTATTCTGTGAGTTGAATCTCAATGTCTTCATTGTCTTCCAAAATCACCACTGTCATAGAAGAGAAGATGAAAGAGACATGAAATTTGGTATACCCAGCACCCACTAAGAGGGGCCCCACCCAAACAAGCCAAGTCCAGATCAACTCTAAGCACTAACTATGGATTTCTAATACAGGTCACGGACTTCATATGGGCTGATAGCTCAGACCTTCAACTCATCTTGGTCTGTCCTGATCCATTTAGTGGGAAGAACACTGGATTTGGAATCAGGGGATTTGAGCTTGAATTCCCAACCTTCCAACTTGCTACTTGTATGTATGACCTTGTGCAAAGTCATGTAAGGTTAATGGACCTCAACTTCTCCCTCTGTTAAATTAGAACTCCCACTAAATGCTCTTTAAGATGGCTTTTAGCTCTAGCTCCTATGCCTATGCCTGGTAAAAACAACTCTCAGAAACAAAATATATCTTCCCTGGGGAATTGTCCCTTTTCCAATTTGACAGTGCAATTTTTTCTAAGACCAGACTTTAGGTCTCAGCTGACTTTCCCTGAATCCCTGCTGTCCTACAGTCTTTGAAATTGACTTTATAGGTGGTTGTGATCAAATCAGTAGGGTCAGTGAGTGTCCCCTTCCCAGAGCTTGGAACAGCTGGTGGGGGGTGGGGGCACAATGTCATAGAGCAAAACTCTCTTTTACGAGATTCAGGGCTAATTTTTGTCTCTGAAATCTAAAGATTTAAAATTTTACATTTCTAACTCCTCCCTTGAAACACATTGAGGAAGATATAAAAACAAGTCCCAGCAAGTACTGATCCAGCAGGTTACCACAAGCTTCCCTATTTGGATTTAGTTATGAGCAGAACAGACTGACCTCATACCAGGTTCTGCTGTCTTCTGTTCTCTCCTGGCAGGGAGGGAATTTTACCTGTTTCATGGATTGTGAGGGGAATGTTGGGGGTCTGAGCTGGGAAGGCCTAAACATGGGAATCTGATGTTACAGCTTTGAACATGAACAATGGAGCTACTAACTAATCCCAGTGAAATCCAGGAGCGTGGAGAAGGCAACAAAGAATTGCAGCCTTTGGGCACCGGTAGGTGTCAATGTGGTCACTACAGCCAGGGTAATGGGAGAGAGAAGCACACAGAGCTTGGCTGTCATTCCTAAGCTTAACATGAACAAAGATAAAAAAGTGACAAGCTGGGTTTTCACTGGTGGAATGTTCAAAGTAGTGTACTATTGGAGCCATTCCTAAAAAAAAAAAAAAAAAAAAAAAAAAAAAGAGGCCTTTCCTCTCCTTCCTTCTTCAAATCAAATATCAATTCTAGCCCAAGCATCCATGGTATTTCGTAAAATTAAGATTTTCTTTGGTTAAAAAAAAGACACCCCCCCCCTTTTCCTTAAAGCAATTCCAACCCATTCCCCACTGGCTAATTACTATTCTATCGATCTGTATGTACTTCCTAAAGTAAAAGATACAGCTTCCCAGCTTTTTTACAAATGAAATTAAGGATTTTTTGGAGAGGGTAGAGCCTGGAAAATCCTAAGACAATATTGAATTCTCAAGCATCTTTTAGCTTCTGTGAACATTTCAACTACTTTGACATAAAATCCATATGTTATTTTAAACATTTTATACATATGAGTAACATTTCTTTTAATGAAAGTCTCTAAGTCCAAACTTAATCTCATGATAATGCTTAGCCTGAAGCACATAGTGTTTCTATATCTTGGAGTTCACAAAACTATCCACAAAAAAATGTCCAAGACCTCTCCTGGGTGTTTGAATTTGAGTGAAAAGTACTGTTGGGAGGAAGGTGTATGAGACACATGGCAGAATGCAATGTGCAACTGCAAATGAGCAAACATGAGGGGACTAGATGCTTAGTTAACAAGTTTGGTTTATTCTATAATTTGGGGAAAGAATATTCTGCTCTAGCAACTTATTGATAAGATTGGTTGTTGGAATCATTACATGGAAGCAATCGACTAGGCATGTTCATTTCAATAATGAACCCAGAAACCCCATCCTTCCCAAATCTAAGACAAAGGCTAAAATAACTTGCTCAACTGAAGAATCTTAAGTCATTGTGCAATAAGATTCTGATTTTCTATAGTTGAAATAACTCTCTTAAATAACTTAAAAAAATAGGATGTAACTATCCTTAGAAGACTAATGACATTTCACAGGTAATGCAATTTGGAAAGAAACACTTCCATGTTTTCTTTTCCAACAATGTGCATTTTTGTAAACTGCTATAAATTGCAATTCAAAAGCACTGATCTCACCATCCCCAACCATTTTTTATACTGATCAAATGAATGCAGATACTCCCACTTGGGAGGGGCGACATGACATTTCACTTGGCAGTTCTAAACAGGTCAGGGACCTTTCACAGACCCTAAGGCAGTGGGAGGGAGCTCTTTACGAAACCGTGTAACCAAATCAAACCAATGGTTACCCCTTTTCAATACCATTGGAACCGTCTGCACAATGCCATTCACATAGCGGCACAGAAACTGAAAGGATGGTCAGCCAATGGGAATGTCTTTTCTTTTGTTTAAACTTACAGAGCTCCAAAACTAATACTTGGAGGAAAATAATGAAATTTGTTATGATCTCCTCCCCAAAACAACCATAAAGAATAAGCAGCCCTTCTTATGGATGGATAAGGGCATCCACATAACTGTACATTTTTATGGGTAGATATGCACATGTATGTATGTATATGTATGTATATTTATTGGAGATGTAGCTTTGTTCCTAGCCATAGGCACAAAGACACAACATGGCTGCCCTGGAGATGACCTATTGCTTTCAAGTTGCTTGAACACATCAGAATTTCCATTGTTAAGGTTGATTAATTGAAACTGATAAGTTACCATGAATAAAGATTGTTTTTCTGTTTAATGTGGTGGGCCTGATTTGGTAAATGCTTCATTCATGTAGCTTTGCAGTGCAGCATATGGGCCAGATTCATTCAGTATCACAAACATATACCATTTAGTATGCTTGTATGGTCACAACCAAAAGGCCTTTCTATTTTAATGACAAAGTTTGAATGAAAAATTCCATTTAAAGAGTCACTAGTAACATTAAGGGTGATTTTGTAATTTATTCAAAGATTTTCTGTTTCTAAGTTGCTGAGAATAATTTAGAGGGTACTAAACTCAAATTTAGTTTAGAAAAAAAGTAAATGCAGCAAAATTATCCTTAAGAGTTTTGATCTTCTTTAAAACAAAAATGTTATCTCTAAAATGTTTACAGACACATATGAAAAGGACACATTTTACAGTCTGGTGCCACCTTGTGTCACATGCTACTGATAAAGTTATCACTGATGTTTCAATGAGGTGCTGTCAACGTTGTTTTACATTCCCATAGTTTATGTGGAAAGAATTTGGAGATTATTTAGTAAATAAACAAGCAAACTTCTCCATTTTGTTTTTTAAAGAGTGAAATCAGGAGAAAAAGTTCTACAAAGTCCCTTAACTGGAGTTGGCTTGTCAGCTACTGAAATTTACTGTGATTTTATTTATTCTGGGACTTTGTTTACGTTTTTCCTCACTAGCTAATGTCTTCAGTCTCTTACGTGTGCTAATGACACATATGAAAGCCAATGTCACATAAGTAAAAATTGTGATCCCTTTTTGGAGCCTAAGTAGGAATCCTCGCTTTTTAGTAATAGGCTTATTATACTGTTTAGGGCCTTTGTTATTTGGCTCTACCTCCAAGTAAAGGAGAGCAGTAATTATGAATCTGAAAGACAAATTTTTTTCTCCTTTTGTGATATACAAATGAACTAAGGAAATAATGAGGCCAAATTGTCAAAGAGTAACTCTCCTTATTGAATACTTGAGATTTTAACAGAGTCTCTGATCCTTCGTGTCTAAGAAACAGTTCAAGTTCATCCAACATTTCTCAATTAAATTAACTGGGTAATCTCAGTTCAAACTCTTGTGGAGAGTAATAAACCAAATTGGTCACAGTTGACCACAGTTAGCATGTGCTTAATAAAGGACTGGATATCCTTTGGAAAGCTCATCTGTTCACCATTACTCTGTGAACTTCTCTTATAGTTTAAAGAAATACTCTGTGCTGAATTTTATCTGAAAAAGAACTTTCTTTAGACTCTTCTAAAATTAATTTCCTTTTTGGACCAGAAGAAAGATTATTAGTGAGAAAGTTACTAAATAGCTCCTGGTACATTTTTGGATCTAAACCAGACTTTTTTTGTAAAATATAAGAAGTTACTCAATTTTAGCAGATAGATTGTAGATTGTGACTTTCCTGAATGAAGGAGGTAACTCTCTACTCATGTGAGATTCTAGGACATATACTTACTAATGGGATAGAAAAATAAATGCACTCTGAAAGATACCAGGACATACTTTTGAAAAGGATTTCTATTTGTTCTTATTTGTGTATAAAGTTATATGGGTACAAAAATAAAGAAACCATTGTTTTTCAAGCTGCCAAGCTCAGTAAGGAGGGTTAAGAAGGCAAGAAGCAACCAAAGGTTATCAGTTTAAATTCTCAGTTTACCATTTACTGCCATTCTCTGTGATATCTACTTTTTATGGATAACTTGGATTTTATATAATTTTGTACTTGCAAAATTTGAAGATTTAGTAAAGTTGTAGCCATAGTTTTAATTTGTGTATAAAAATGTGGGCAATGAGATTCTTTAATTTGTTTTTCTTTCTTTTTGACATATTGATTTGGGACTCTCTTGCCTTTGCTCTAGATTGAGAGTTGAACCTGTGTCTGGAATTGCTGTGGATGTCACTGAAATGGCTCTTCACTGAAATGGCTCTCCAGCAGTCCCTGGCTCATTTGTATTAATACAATGTCATCGAGTATCTGTAGAACATCACTGATATTGTATCTTTTAATGACACTGGCAAAGACTCCCTATTATCTGCTTCACTTGAGGTGAAAAACTGGCAGGTCACTACAGTTATCTCAGCGGTTTCAGCTCTAATCTGAGAACAATCAAATCAGTGCTGCCATTGCCTCTGGAAAGGAAATGTAGATTGACAGTCCTCCACTGAGTCAGCTACATTAGAGTTAGAGTGACTTAAAGTGAGGGCTCCAGAGTCAGTAAGACCTAAATTCAGATCCATAGTAGACAGAAACATAGTAGCTGTGTGACCTTGGGCAAGTCATTTAACCCCTCTTTGCCATAGTTGAGAAAATTGAACTCCTACCTCAAGGGGCTGTTGGGGGGTCATGAGATAATATTTGTAAAGCACTTAGCACTTAATAAATGCTTGTTCCCTTCTCCACTTTCCCCTTCATCATCTTGGAGATTTCCCAGAGCTGAATACCCTTCCCTAGCTACCACTGCCCTTTCTGTGTTCTTTCATCCACCATGTGAAAGCAAGCTCTCCGAAGGCAGAGGCTGTCTCACTCTTGTTTTCCTATCCCCAGTACTTATTGTAGTGTTTGGTATATCAAAAATACTTGATTAATAAATGCATTCATTTTAACATATGCCCTGAAGACACTTTGTTTTAGAAGAGTCTTCAAGGGAGCATAGGGTGTGAATAGAAAAAACTGCTGATTAATAAGTCCATGGGGTTATTATGTTAATGAGGTATTCCTCATCTTTCATGTATATGTTATGGCCAAGCATTGTTCTCTCCCACAAAACCTCTCTTAGTAACACTGGCAGAAATAAAATGCTAAGTGGTATAAATAAATTTTTTACCTTGCAAAATATGACATTTCTTAAAATGATTACGTCCTTATGACAGGCACTAAATAAATGCTTTAGATGGCAATCATAAGAGCAGCAGTGGCCACCCTTCCACTGGAAAGTATATGAAGATGAGGCAAGATAAGGATCTCCATAACTGTGGTCCATGATAGCCAATCCTGGATCTCTGATCTGGAAAAAACTGCATTACTTTATTCTCTTCATCCTTCTCCCATTGACTTCACAGGATCATACACTCTGAGCTTGGAGAGACCTCAGGGATAATCTAGTCCAGCACCCAGGGAAGAGCAGTGACTTCCCCAAGGTTTTCCTGGATTCTGAAGTAAGTACTCTAGTCACTGCTCCAGTGCTTCTCTTTGTCTTATGACACATTCATATGTGCATTCCCAAAGGTTCTCTTCTCAACCCACTTCTCTAAACTGTCTTGTCACCTCCCAGGTCTTCAGCCACTCTCTGTATATTTCATTTCATTCCAATAAATGTTAATTCAGTCCTTCTTATGGATAGGGCACTGTGCTAGACTGGGGATACACAATGGAAGATGACAGTCTCCACCAACAAAGATTTTACAGTCCAGTAAAGGGGATATGCCATGTACAAAAATAACTATAGCACAAGTTAGAATATGGTAGGTAAGGAGGAGAGATTAGACAGACTGATGGGAGGGTTTCTAGGAGGCAGAGAGGATCCCTTGGAGCTGAGGAGTAAGGGAAAATCTTCACAGACCAAGTGGTACTTGACTGGGCCTTAAAAGACAGAAAAGATTTCAACAGTTGAAGTATTTCATTCTGGGCAAGGAGGACAATAGGCACAAATTCACAGAAATGGTAGAGTATAATGTATAGTAGGAAACAGTGAGTGACAGTTTGGTGAAGAAGAAGAGGAAGGGTATGTGGACAATGTCTTGAAGTCTATCTATACTTTGAAGAGAGGATGAACAGGGATCATGGAGGGGCTGACAAGAGAAATAGGAGAACATCTTTCTCCTAAAGGTGACTTTTCCTAACTTTCCTCTTCCTGACAGTTACACCCCTAGTCACTTAGGCTGGCATTTAAGGCTTTATGGTTCTCTAAATTCCCCACTTTTCTTTACTATGTTGTCATAGTTCATCCTCCATTCTCTAAGAAGAGGACCATGACATCTGGGAGGTGATGCCATGCCATGCAAATGAATTGGATGTAAGTGAAGGAGAGCTGTGTGGTCACCAGCCTCACTCTCCTCTGGAGCCATTTGGGTGCAGTGGCAATATACAGATCAGGGCAACTAAATGGTTGACAGACTTAAATGCTGCAGACTGATCTAGGGGAATGAAGAAAGAAAAAAAAAACAGAAAAAAGGCAATCGGATTTGACAACGAGGAGGACAATCATGACCTTTGGGAGAGCAGTTTCAGGGGCTAGAGGCAAACTGCAGGGGTTACAGAGTGGGTGCTAAGGAAACAAGCAATGAGCTAAGACTCTTCTTTCTAGAAGTTTGGCACATTTGGTGATCTTAACATCAGTAATATTGAAAGTGGGATCACTTATTGAAGGTGGTCGTAGTGGTAGCCAAGGTATTTAGGAGAATGTAATCAGACAACAGAATCTATACTTTTTGAACAGAGGTTATCTTATTCACTTTTGTATTGCCTTGCAATTCCTGGCATAGTGCTTAGGAAATATTTGTTGTTTAGTTTTAGGACTTTAAAAAAATCACCCATTCAGTTTCTACATCAACCAATTAATACATGCTCATGCACTGATTGTTTTCTTTCTTTCTTTCTTTCTTTCTTCTCCTTCCTTCCTTCCTTCCTTCCTTCCTTCCTTCCTTCCTTCCTTCCTTCCTTCCTTCCTTCCTTCCTTCCTTCCTTCCTTCCTTCCTTTCTTCCTTCCTTCCTTCTTTCCTTAGGGCAGCTGGGGTTAAGTGACCACGGTCACATGGCTAGTTTTCCTGTTAAGTGTCTGAGGTTGGATTTGAACTCAGGTCCCCCTGACTCCAGGGCCGGTGTTCTATTCACTGCACCACCTAGCCACTCATGACTGTTTTCTTTTTGAAAAACAGCACTCTACAAAAATGGTTGTCTGTATTTTCCTCAATATTGAATTGGTTGCAGCTGATTCTTGCTAATGCTCATTTTATGGATCTTTAAAAAAATCTTCATAGTCTACATTTGGTGATCTACCCAGTCCAAATGAATTCTAATGTGTTACAGTAGAAGTCCAATTTCTATTTCCTATCTCTTTTGTATATGTCCCCAAGGTGACCCTGCTAACTCAGGGTTAGATCTCTTTGAATTGTGCAAGACCTTGAGTGGGTACTTTCATTCACAGTATCTTGCCACAAGTCTCCCTCATTACCAACTATATTCATTTGTGGGATTCCTTTCTTACAAACAGCTATAGTTTTGGAGTGCCATCTGAAGTTACTGAACACAGAGGAGCTGGAAAACCTACTGGTGACAAGCTCATGACTTTGATTTTACATTATGGTCTAATCAGTTCAACTACTTGACTGTAGCCCAAAACAGTCTCTTGATCCATCACTGAGTGAACTCTAAACATTAGGGGTTTTTTTGGTTAATAACAAAAGAACATGAGAAATCAGCCATGATCTCTATCCTAATTTACTAAATTCAATGGCCTTTTCTCAATCCTTATCCTTCTTGACATCTCTGAAGCCTTGGACATCATCCTTCTCCTTGATACTCTCCTTTTAGGCTTTAGAGACACCGCTTTCTCTGGTTCTCCTTTCATCTGACTACCCAGTTTCAATCTCCCGGACTGGATCCTTACCCAGGTTTCACCTGCTAACCTTAAGTGCCCCTTAAGGCTCTGTCCTGGATCCTCTTTTCTTCTCCCTCTATGCCTTTTGCTTGGTGATCTCATTGGCTCCCATGAATTCAATTATCATCTTCATGCAGATGATTCTCAGATCTATTTATCCAGCCCTAACCTCCCTCCAGACCTCTAGTTTTGCATCTCCAGCTGCCTATTGAGCCATCTTGAACCAGATGTCGCATAGACATCTTAAACCCTCTACGTCCAAAACTCGTCATCTTTCCCCTAAAAATCTCCTCTCTTCCCAATTTCCTTATTAGTATTGAGGGCATCATGGTTGTCCCAAGTCACCCAGGCTCCCAACCTTTGTGTTACACTCAATGCATCACTCTCTACCATCCACTCTATCCAGTCTGTTGCCAAGTCCTGTCAATTCTATCTGTACAGCACCTCTCTTTTTTCTGGCTAGCGTTTACAAAATGCTTTCTTATTTTTAAAGTGCTTTGCGAATGTGATCCCATTTTCTCTTCACAATAATCCTTGGATGTAAGTATTCTAATCACCCCCATTTTATAGAAAAAGAAACTGGGGCTGACAGAGATGGAGTGATTTGTCCAGGGTCACACAGCTAGTAAGTATTTGGGGCAGAATTTGAACTCAGATCTATCCTGATTCCAGGCATGGCATTCTGTATATGTCTTCTGGCTGCCTAACTTGCCAAGTTAGTTGTTTCAGACCACAGCCCAACAACTTTTCATCCTGTGTCATGTTTGCCTATGTCTTCCATGAATTGTCCCTGGGGAGGGGGGTACCCAATGCCCTGGAGGCCTCTCTTCAGGAATTGTAGTATTTTGTGGATAGTGGTGAAGCTCTCAGCAGGGCCATTTGTTCTCTTTCCCTCTCTCCACATGACCAGCATGCACCTCCTTTTCTGGTACACAACCATACCCTTTACCCTTTCTCCTCTTCCATGTAAATCATCGCTGGTAAAATGCAGCAGATTACTGTGACACTGTGCATCGAATTTTTCCATTTCTCTTTGTATCACTCTGCAGTGCTGATTCTTCTGACGGAGAGGCACTCATGGCCAGATAGCATCACTCACACAGTATCAATGTTTTAAAAGATGAGTCTTTGTGATAGAAAGCAGTATGAGGTCATTAAAAGTACTGTAGGTATTTAAGAGAAAATTCCCCTCAAGTACCCTGAATAGAGACAATGAAGGAGTGCAGTGGACAGAGCACTGGGTGGGGAGTCAGAAAAACCTGAGTTCAAATACAACCCCAGATACTAATCGTGGAACCCTGGACAACTCATTCAATCTCTGCTTCAATTTCTTCATTTGTGGCTGTGGAATCAAATGAGGTATCTTTTAAAATGTTTAGTACAGTTCTTGGAATATAATAGAGGCTTAATAAAGGCTTGTTTCCTTCCTTATAAATAATGGCTTCTAAGTCTTTGTAAGTTAATGATAGAATGGAAAATAAAAATGACATGAACAAATATAAAAGAAAATACTAAGGAAAGGTGAACGTGAGTTAATGTTAGACTCATTAAAACAACAGTGGAATATAATATAGACATACAGTTAAATCCTCGCATTTAATATATATATATATATATATATATATATATATATATAGGCATGCATACACACATACATCTACATATTTGTATACCATTCTCAGAGGGATAGTCACTTCCTATATACATACCTACACATATATGTCTCTAAGGAAGCAATGGAGGAAACAGAGTCATCAAGAATACTTTTAGATGACAAAGTATTGGATTTAAGCAAATAAGGTGCTACGGTTTCTGTTCTACAAATACTATAAAAAACATCTTCTATATACTTCAAGAATTGAAATTTTTCCATATTATTCCTGAATAGATCTGGAGGGCAATCGATATATGTGAAGAGATCACAGTAACACTTAGACCTAGAATTTGGCCGACTTACTCTTGATCACTTCTGATCACTAAATATTTGTGTACTATATGTATAGCTTTCCATTCTTAAACAGTTATTTTTGCACACAAGTTTTATCAATTATAGTAGCTCAAATCTTTCTCTGCAACCTATTAATACTTGATAACTTCATATATATATATTATATATATATACATATACTTATATAACTTATACTTAATAACAAGTTTGACATATTCCTGAGAAGGAACCCAATTTTAGTTCCAGAATGAGATTTTCAGGTTGCATTAACTGTTCAGAGGTTAATCTTCAGAAGTTGTTTATTTTTTAAAAATCTCCCTTGCAATTTTTCTTTCTGGATTAAAAGAACAATGTAATCTGGCTACTTAATGTGTGCCACTCTTATGCATCAGATACTTGTGTTTGAGCTTTCTCTTGCTGACAAGCCCCGCAGAGGCACTGCTACTTTGAGGTTTTATCTATGAGATTCGTGTCTTTTGTGCTCATTAAGAACATTTCCAAAGATTACAAAGTCAATACCCCCCAATTACTGGGCTGTGAGAAAGGTCTTCTTGAGTACATAAAATCAGTCACAGTGCACATTATACAATGGGAGGCTTAGATGCCAAATTTTATCGCTGTGAAATAGCAAACAAAATTAATAAAGTTACAACAGTCTTCCTTAGGCTGTGACTTCTTTGCAATTCTGCCCCCAAATGCTTTGAAAATCTGCAGACACTGCTTCCTTTCATCTAAGCATCTCACCAAATTAGGGAGGCTATATCTCTTGCAATTTTTATCTGCACTTAACATATATAATCATTCTCTTAGAATTTTAGGTTTAAAATGTACAATATGTGAAAAATAATTTTTACTCTGTTAAAAAAGCAGGCATCGCTCAACAACAAAAATTATTAAGCTGCCTCATTGTTTTACTTGACTATTTTAATATATCTACTCTATGTTTTGATAATATTGGGTCCTCTTTTCCCCAGTACCTATTTTCCTCACTGGTAGTAAATTAGCTACTAAAGAAGGAAGAATAATTATTTTAAGACACCAGATTGATGCTTAGGGCACTATTGCTGTATAGTATTAACAGTTAAAGAAAGATCTTGGATATGTTCTCCCTAATTTGACATTTTTATTCTATCCTTTCCAAGAGAAGGGTTACCAAATTTCCATTTGGAGACATGTTCAATTAGAGTTAGGTCAAGAGAACATATGTTTAAAAAGGATGGTTTATTATATATCTTGGCATATTGAAAGATAAGGCAAAGTAAAAAAAAATATGGAACATATATATGTATGTGTGTATGTTGGACCTCTCACAACCTTAATTTACTGCAATATTTACTAAAAGCATTGTTGTTAAGGCAATAGATGTCTGTCTTTTTCATTCTTCTTACTCATGAACACCACTTTTTGGCACAGCATTAAGGAGGGCATACTGGAGAAGATACCAATCAAACATGCCTATATAAGGAGCATTTTTTTCAAGAGAATATATTTTCAAGAGGAAATAGAAGACTCTGGATCACAGATCACAAGCCTATCATGGAGACATGCCATAGAGATGGATAAGTCCAACTTTTCTGATATCAGCTAATCAGATAGAATCACTAGCCAGGCTAGATGGTTCAGTGGATAAAGGCACATCCGAGTTCAAATGTGGCCTCAGATCTTTGTGACCCTGGGCAAGTTGCTTAACCTCTGCCTCATTTTCCTCATTTATACAATGGGGGTAATAATAGCACTTACCTCCCAGGGTTGTTGTGAGTATAAAATCAGATCTTTGGAAAGTGCCAAGCACAGTGCCTGACACTATAAATGTGAGCTGTTCCTATTGGCCACAATACATCGATTCTATTTATGAAATATTTACTGCTTACTAAAGAACTGATACATTTTTCTGAAAGAATGTGTTCAGAGTGAGAATAATCTTTGGGGCTAAAAGGCAGGAATGTCATGTTTTAGAAAGTGATGGAATGGCAACAAAGAAAGAAGGGGCATCTATTTAACAGAAGACATTTGTGAACTAAGGAAATTACCCCCCCCCCTTTTCCATTCTAAGAATCATTACTATTAACATTCAAAACCTTCTTTAATTTCCAACTCAGATACAAAAAAGTACCTAAACAAATGTTTAAATGGCAGAACACTCAAAGCCCCAAGCAGCTGTTCCTATCTCTCCTTTGAATGTAGACAGCAAATTTATTTTTGAGAAGTACAATATGATTCTCATTTTATCTTTTTTGTCCTCCAACACACACATGGGGAAGGGAAGTCATTATCTCTCAAGTAGCAAAAGGATTCATAAATGTTTGATGATGATTAACTTACTTGCCAAAGGTCATACAGATATTCAGAGCCAGAATAAAGATGCAAGTGTCTGGATTTTGAAGCCAGTTTATGACATCACAGTTTATCCTGCCTAAAATACACATCCATCCTAATTGTTTTGCTGTTGGAAACTATTGGAAACTGATTGATGAAATGCCACTTTGACTTGACTTGGTCAGAAAGTTGAAGTTGGTGATTCTCAGGTCTGGTTCTGAAATACTCTAGGGTGGTGCCAATTATTTCAAGCTTAGTTAAGAAATTCTCCAGAGGGGGGAAAAAGCTCTTGTAGTAAAATAAATATGTACCATACTAGATTAGGCCTTGAGAAGAAGAGTATCAGGAAACTAAGTCAGCTAGAAGAGGTTTTGAAACCTCTGATTTATTGCAGAGGCATCAAATTCGCTGCCCTTTAGGGCCACAGGGCCATGCCAGATTAAAATGTAATTGGAAATATTCATCAAAATAAATAAAAATGTAATAAAAATCTGTACATATAGTTAATATGTGGCCTTCTAAGTCAATATTCAGCTACATGGATCCTATTTGAATTTGGGTCCGCTAATTTAAGTGATTGTTAAATCTCTGTTTCTCTTTTGATACTCGAACGTCATTCTAAACAAAGTCTACTTCTATGTTCTGTGGGACTGAGATCTCATCAGTGTGGGTGCTTCCTCCAAAGGTGGTCCTCCAAATGGTCCACACAGGGTGACAAAATCTTGCTGGCTATTAGATTGGTGGTAATCCAGTTCATGAGTGGCTATGGCCACAGACTGTTCCCCAAAGTCTTTCCAGATTGGTAGAAACTGTCAGTCATTTCATTATATTCTACTAGTAAAACCTTTGGGAAACCCAAGTCATGACAAGGCATCAGAGGAGGATTTAAATAGAGGACACAACTGATTAAATAGCTTAGAGAATATAATATCCCATTATGTTTTCTGTTTGCTGATGAAAAAAGCATCTGACTCCCAAGAAAAAAGAGCCTTCTCCAAGTTGTTTCCTATACCTTTGGATTAGACAATATTCTTTGATAGCTACAATCATGGAGACAGGTTGCTAAATTACTCTCTGATTATTACGATCAAATGGGATGTAAAACAGAGACAGGGGCTGTGTTTTTTCCAAAGGTCTTTGTCATAACCATGGAGGGTGCGGTCCAAATGGAAGAGGAATTCTTTATATTACAGATTAACAATTCCTCATATCTTTTTGTATCATCGAAACCTTGGGCAGTCTGGTGAAGCCTATGGAGCACTTTTCAAAATAATATTTTTGAAGGAATAAACTCAAACACATAGATTACAAATGAAACTCATTCTTACTGAAATAGTGATCAAAATAAAAAAAAGTTCAAAGACCTCAGGCAAAGGAATGTTTCTTTTTGTGAATGATGATGTGCTGGTGCATTTAATCTCAGAGTACGACAGAGACTCCTTAGTTAACCCACTGAGTCAGTCCATAAATGTTTGTATCTTAAAGCAGCTAGGTGGTGTCATGGATATGGTGTGGACTGGGAGTCAGAAGGACCTGAATTCAAATCCTATTTTAGACACTTCATAGCTATGTTGCTTAAAGTCTCTGTCTTGGTCTTCTCATCTATGAACTATGGGTAATTACATCATCTACCTCAAGATGTTGTGAGAATCAAATAAAGAAATTCATGAAAAGTGCTTTGAAAAATTTAAAGTGTCATATAAAGGTTAGTTAATGATGATATATAGTAGCAGCAATAGGCAAATGTTGCAGAGGAATACTGAGTTAGACCCAGAAATAAAGAGGGAAAACAGGGTTGACAGTAATAACAGCCAGCATTTATAAAACATTTTAAGTCTCACAAAGTGCTTTACATATAGTCTCATTTGCTCCTCAAAAAAACTGGGGGACATAAGTACTAGAATTATCCCCATTTTATACACAAGGAAAGAAGACTTGTTCATGGTCATATATTTAGTAAGCATCATATAAGGCAGGATTTAAACCCAGGTCTTCTTGGATCTGAATTCAGCACTCTATTCATATG
Organism: Pseudocheirus occidentalis; assembly: GCA_028646575.1. Classification (NCBI taxonomy): domain Eukaryota; kingdom Metazoa; phylum Chordata; class Mammalia; order Diprotodontia; family Pseudocheiridae; genus Pseudocheirus; species Pseudocheirus occidentalis. The sequence continues at coordinate 48,651,377 of CM053597.1, forward strand.
CCACCTTGCTGGCTAACAAGGTTGTAGGTGAGAATACTGCAGAGTTTTCAGAAATTCCAAGCTGAATTCCAACCCGAAACAAAAACTTGTAAATACTAATATTTTTCTGGATATATTGTCTGGCTCAAAGTCATGGAATACCACAGTCAACAAAGCACTAAAATTTCATGTTGCCAATCAGAATTGAAGGGCAACCGGAAGACAAATGGTAGCTGGAAACAGCCTGTACATTACCGAAAGTGACTCAGAAGTAACCACATAATAAAAGCAGTATAGGATTGGAAAAAGAGATGATTGGACAATACTTTTGGACCTGGAGAAAGGTGTCCATCATGTTGGATGGATTGTCTCTCAATGACTCATGGGAAGGCACAAAGCAGAGTCTCATAGACTAAGGGGGCATGGTGGATTTTGATATGTCCTTTTGAAAGGAAAACATATCCATGAAATCAGGGGCCCTTTACAGTACTGAAATGTATTATTGCATCATCTGATACAACATATGTGTGTGTGTGTGTATGGAACTTTGCAATGGGGCCCTTATTACACTCTAAAGGCTTTTAGAAGCAAAGATAAAAGACATTTACTAAGGTTATTATTTTTTTTTTAGCATGGCAGCCAGCACCTGTGAAAACATCAGCTTGAAGATTCCAAGGTTTGTGTGATGCCCTGGAGCACATTCAGTCATCTGGCTCCATTGGCAGTGATAGCATGAGAACCTCAGTGCTTAGAAAGGATCTCCGAGTTCATCTAGTCCCACCCCATCATTTTACAACGAGGTACAGAAAAGGGTAGTGCTTTGTCAACATTGTATCATGTTCTGGTCCCTTTGACCACTCCCTTCCTTCTAGTCCATATAGTAAGTTTATTAGTAGCCAGGATAAAGTAACAATAACATGAGTAAGATTGCAAAGGGGCAGCTAAGTGGTGCAGTGGATAGAATGTTAGGCGTAGAGACAGGAAGACCTGAATTCAAATATGACCTCAGATATTAGCTGTGTGACCCTGGGCAAGTCACTTAACCATGTTTACCTCAGTTTCCTCATCTGTAAAATGAGCTGGAGAAGGAAATAGCAAACCATTCCAGGATCTCTGACAAGGAAACCTAAAAGGGGTCATGAAGTCAGACATCATTGAAACAACTTGACAACAACAACAACAACAACAACAATTTAACCACTCAAGGAGAATGAGTAAACTCCAAATGGGATGGCATCTTTCTATGTAGAGGGGCTAACTCTGCTTTCAGTGAACAAAGAGAAATGTCTAGCATTCCATATCGCTTTCTTCAGCAATATGAAATGACAGCAACAACAATGAACATAATGATCACAGCCACCCTTTAGAAAATGCTTTAAGGTTTGCACAACACTTGACATCTTATCTCATTTGACCTTCACAACCATCCTGGGAGGAAGGTGCTACAATCACCTCCATCTTACAGATGAGGAAACTGAGGTAGACACAGGTTTAAATGACTTGCCCAGGGTCCCATAACTAGCAGATGTCTGAAGGCAGATTTGACCTGAGATGTATCTCGTTCCAGGTCCTGCACTCTATCCACAGCACCATCAAGCTTCATGATAGCTGTGTAGGAATGGTCAAATAAAAAATTCTTTAGAAGGCACATAAAAATTCTTACTTCCTGATGTAGAGGGCATCGAAAGGAGGAAAGCATCGTCACTGATTTGAGAATGATCACTGATGTCTAGATGGGGCTAAAGGGAAATATTTCATTATTAAGGTTGAACAGAAGTCATTGAAATTTTTTAAAAAGATATTTAAAGACAAATCTTCTTACCAAAATTCTAGGTTGATGTGCCTTGTCACTCCCTGATGAGACGGGTTTTGACTGTATGAATAAGGGCTTTGCTTTCTAGAATGCACAAAATATGGAGAAACATCGAGTCATCAAGCAGAATGAGCATGGTAGATCAGCACTGTAATAACAACATAGGCAAAATATTCTTTGGTATCAAGAAACAGAGAAATGAGTGCTAGGACCGTCTGATTCCTGCCTTGATAGGAGCTGGCAGATGTCTTCCCCTCGGAATGATAGCTTAGTCTAAACATACTGTTATTTCCTTTCTTGTATTGACCATTCAGAAAAGAAAAACCAAGACAAATTCATTTTGTCTTATAAGAGTATTTTCATGCCCACTGGAATTTGAAGTTGGAAGGATTCTGAGACAGATTCTGTTTCTTTGAAAGTTTTACATAGTTTCTTGTCCTTATTTTATAGGAATTATATACAATACTCATAATTCAATAAAGATTCAATATCTTTCTACTACATGCAGAGTATGCTGCATTAGGGTGACATACAGAGTTTGTTTATAAGACACACTGTCTTATCTAAGCACACACATACACACACAGATAAGGCACACGCTTTTCTTCTACTTTGAAATTGTTTACAGGTCACTTGTGGGGCCTTAGGAAGCCTGCCCTAACTGCTAGAATTTAAGTTCCTTCTGTAGGAAGATCATGGTGAAAAAATTAAATCCCTGCTTCCTGGGATTCAGAAACAGCAGCACATGTGCCAAATGACTACAAACCACACACTGAAAGGCGAGCACAGCACAGAATATGAAGTTTGTGTTCTCTACTTCTTCTCTTCTTTAAGACAACTACAGATTTTTAGCTCTCTAAGTGTCATTATTCTGGTGGGTAGTAAACTCCACAAGGGCCAGGCCAGTGCTTTAATATGTTACTTGGTAAAGTTAACCTTGTACACAGTTGTTATCCAGTTGCATCCAATTCATGAGGTTGTTTTGTTATGTTTTGTTTTTGAGGGGAACGTAGGGCAATTGGGGTTAAGTGATTTGCCCAAGGTCACATGGCTAGTAAGTGTTAAGTGCCTGAAGCTGGATTTGAACTCAGATCTTCCTGACTCCAGGCCTGGTGCTCTGTTCATTATACTGTCTGGAAATCCTTTACACACAGGAGATGCTTACTATTTGTTGAACTGTGAAAATTGCAAATGATTCCTATAAAATGATGACACGAAACCATGTAAAATTTTCAAAGAAATGGCATCTGTCCCACTTTGTGAACCTTTGAACTTCCAATTCCAGGGGACAACAAACAAACAAACTGTTATAGAACAAAACAGGACAACTGTGCCTCTGGGCAGTTAACTCCCCCCCACCCCAGAATTCCAGGGGCAGGAAAGTAGATTCCAGGTTAGAGGTAGTGATTTTCCAAGCAGGAACTTGAAAAACAGCAGTGACATGGAACCTGGAAGTGGCTTCCCACATCCAGAAGTAGCATTCATTGGAGCTGGGAATATAGTCAACTTAAATCCAATAAGTCATGTGTCTTTTGCTTCCCTTTTCAGCTGGTGAATTGACCTTGAACCTAGACATACCTGGTATTTAACAGAGGCTTCATAAATGCCTGCTGATCGACTATTTGACTAAAAACCTCTCCTGTCTCCTTAAGTTTACTTTTCAATCCCTAAATCTTCTGACAGGGTATACAAAACACTTTTCAGCTGATTTGGTCAAGGTATCTGGTATTTGTAATTCTGAAGTTATGACTGACTGACTGACCATAGGGTTCTTGAGAAAGATATAATATGATTAACTTTTAATGTGATGTTTTAACTTATAAATCTTAACAGCAACACACTAATTTAGCTCCTAACTGGGCATTCACACTTAGCTAAAGAATATAAGAGTTTGTGAAGAAAAATTACCAAAGCAGAAACAAGTCTAACAATTTGGTCATACTTTAAAGGAAATGAAATACTTTAATACTTTTTAAAGTGATACCTGATACAGGAATATTAAGACAGAAGTGACTGATTTTAAATTTACCAAGAACTTGGCATCTGAAGTTAAGGCAACTCTAGATTAAATATTGTTCTTTACTTGTGAAAGAGAAAAATGAATAAACACAGACGTGCCATGACTGATTGTTCATAGTCATCTCTGGGCACAGAAAAGCACAAAATATAGGAAGACTCATATGAACTGATGCAGAGAGAAGGCAGCAGAATCAGAAGAACAATTTCTACAATAACATTATAAAGAAAAATGATTTTGAAAACTGGAGAACGCTGATCAATGCAATGATTAACCACAGTTCTAGAGGAATGATGATGAAGCTTGCCATCCACCTCCTGAGATGCAGAGTGAGACACATTTTCTGACACAACCAATGTGGGAATTTGTTTTGTTGCACCACACAGATTTGTCACTATGAACATATCATTTTTAGCACCTTCTTTTTTGGCTATTCTGCTCCTATCACTGCAAAAGTGGAAGGGGGCAGCAGAGGACTAAAGATTATTTTATGTTTTTCTTTTTGTTGGTTGCCATGACCAAAGAATTCCTCACCAAGTGGCTTGCCTATTGGCAAAGAGTCTCTCTGTACTTACGTAGGCTGCTGCTCAGAAATCACTCAATTCTTTACTGGGATTATATTCAAAGCTTTTAAAAAACTAATTTTTTTGAACACCATATAGGCCTACAAAAGCTTTTGCCCCACTAATAGAGCCATTCAGAAACCAGGGTCATAGTCTCACCATGATGAGGCATCGAGGTAAGGCTTTCTAAGGGCACAACCTTTCTGAAGATAGCTGAAGGTTGTAGTAACTTTTGTAGCTCCAACCTCACATTAAAGACACAAGTTAAATCTGCTATCTACTTGGAGTACTAGACCTTTTGTACTCAAGCTATTCTGTACCTACAGTTTACTCATTCTAGTTCTGAATACAATTAACTGCATTATTATCTAGAGCAGAGGTGGCAAACTCTGAGTTTATACTTGAGTGCAGCCCAAACCAGATTAAAATGTAATTAGGAAGTATTTGAGAAAAGATATAAAAATATAATAAAACATGGATAATATTATTAAATTTTAAAACTAAGTCAACATATGGTCCACAGGTATCCTGATGTAATGAGCAGTGGCTCCTGTTTCTATTTGAGTTTGACACCACTAATTTTTTTGTTGTTGTTCAGTTGCGTCCAATTCTTTGTGATGCCGTGGACCACAGTACTCCACACCTTCCTAACCTCCGCTATCTCCTAAAGTCTCTCCAAGCTTATGTTCATTGTTTCTATGACACCATCTATCCATCTCATCCTCTGTCATCTCCTTTTCCATTTGCCTTCAATATTTCCCAGCATCAGGGTCTTTTCCAACAGTTCCAACCAAATCCTTTATCTGCCTCTCCAATGAAGGATCTGTATGAGTATTAAATTTAGAGCCAGGGGACCTGAATTTGAAACTCTGTTCAACTACTTAAACCATGGGTGACCTCAAAGAAGTCACTTCACCTCTCTAGACCTGCTTCCTCATCTAGAGAACTAGATGGTCTCTAAATGAACTCTAATATCACTTCTAGTTCTAACTCTGTGAGTCTATGATCTATTTAGATGCAGCTTCTTGTTGGTCTTCAGATTAGATGGTATCAAGATTGATATGACTCACTTCCTCTATGTCATTCATTGGACAATGACCTCATATTTGGAAAATCAACAGCTAAGTGAATTTTTAACAGTCAAGTCAAAGGTCATTTATTAAATGTGTGTTCTATCTGAGGCACTTGGCCAAAAACATGATTTTTATTTAGTACCATCTTGTTCCCTTTTTCTGCTGCTTTGATACAATCAGTGCAGAAACAGATGGGAATTACCCAGGGCATTTTAATGGGTTGCCATTGCCAAATAATTCACTGTCAAGTGGCTAGTCTACTGGTGACAAGCCTCCCTCTATTTTAGCTATAAAGCAACGTCTGTTGCCAGAATTGTCATCGAAGCTTTTCCAGCATGGAGAAACCTTGAAAAGTTTTTGTTCCATTGGGATACACTCCACGAATCAAGCATCACCTCCATATTCTTACAAGGAACAAGAACATACCTCACACAGAGGAGGCAGGCAGTATGGTATATCAAGAAGACAGCCAGAGTCAGGGTATAGGGTTCAAATTCTGCCCCTTACTACCTGTGTGACCTTGGGCAAGTCATGTCATCTCTCTGTGCCTCTCTTTCCTAAACTGTAGAGTGTGAGTGCTGGACCAGATGAATTAAAAAGTCCCTTCTATGATTCTATGTTCTATGACTTAAATATTTCTGGATTGACTGTCTGACTGAAATTGACTGAGCAAACATTCACCCTTAGACACTTTCAATTTCACCATCTTAAACATTTAGGAAGAGAGACATTCTTAATTGTGTCTTCTTGGTGAGTTGCCTCTAGCGTTCCTGCTTTCTAAGGTCTTGGTCCTAGAGACTGCTCCCTTGTCTCCTTTCTCCCTTCAGAGAGAAAGGCAGGCAGGGCCACTGCAAGTGAGGCTTTTCTATAACCATATGCATCCTATGAATGCACATGGAAAGACCTATTTGAAAGATAGCATGACAGAAACATACTAACAGGAGCATTCAGAAGGGGGCAAAGAGTATCCAAAATTATAGTTACATACATGATAGTTGAAGGATGAGTCGGAACATGTTACCAACTGGCGAAAAAATGACTGCCTGGTAAACATCTCATCCTTGAGGGCGTGTAAGCTGAAAGGGAAGGAAAAAGTTTGTTTCAGAATATTATTTAATAAATCCTTTCATTTTAAGCATACCCAATTTAACGAGGTACAGATTTAGTAACTGTTTTTCTTAGCTGTGGATTATTCTCAGAACTGATGAAGAATCATTGAATGTTAGGACTGTAAGGGACTTCTAAACACACTTATTTCAACTGCCCACTTTACAGACAAGGAAATTGACTTGGCTCAGTAAAGTCTGATATCTGATATGCTAAGTTAATGGGGGGGAGGAGGGGACGACACAGAGGAGTGAGGGTGTTAATAAAACTCTCCTTTGCCCATCATAAAAATAATGGTAGTTTCTTGCCAATAAAGGCATATCATTCCTCTAGCCCCGAATGGTAGACTGAACTATGTTGATTATCAATTTTGTTCTCCACCTTTTGGGACAGTAGCTAAAAATGCTTTCAATGATTGCATCATTTGTCATATAAACAGAATGAAAGCATTGAGCATTGAGCATCCTACACAAAGGAAGAAGGTTAATAAAACATTTACCTAAGAAATAATTTGGGGGCATTGGAAGATAGAAACAGAGTGGTAGACTATGTCATATATAGGTATATATTAGGTATAGGTATAAGTATAGATATAGATATAGATATAGATATAGATATAGATACATAGATACAGATATAGATATATAGATATAGATAGATATATCTGGATTTCACCATGGTATTTGAAAATGTCACTTATTACATCTTCATGGGGGGGGAGAGAAGGAGGGAGAAAGAGAGAGAGAGTGAAATCAAGAAGGAGAGCAAGTGCGAGAGAGAGAGAGAGACAGAGACAGAGAGACAGAGAGAGGGAGATTTTAAGAATGATAAAGAAGAGGTTAAAGTTAGCATAGAGGATGTCCTAGTGGTGTATCCTTGATCTGATGCCTTTCAGCTTTTTTAACCAATGATTTGAATGAAGACACAGATGGCAATGCTTATCAAATTTGTAGACGACACGAGGCTATAAGAGAAAACAAACATATGGGATAACAAAATTGAGGTTCTAGGATCATAGTTTTAGATGGAAAGGAACTCAGAAGCCATTTTGCTCAGCTTCCTCGTAGTAAAATTTAAAAGATGGGGAAAAGGAATGCTGGAAACGTTAAAGTCACACAGGGAACAGAGGACAGAATTGGTATTTGAGCACAGGTTCTCTGGCTCTAAAGCCAATACTCTTCCCACTATGCTAGACCACACTATCTCAGATTTTAAAAATGTCTTAAGTTAGAATGGTGAAATACATGTTTCAAATGGAAAATCTTATATCTGGATCAAAAAGCCAACTGCTGAAGGATGGGAGGGATGAAGAGGCATAGTCAGAAGTAAGTTCCAATGAAAGACAAAGAGAGATTTTAGTGTACTGAGAGCTAGATAGGAACAAACTGCATGTTATAGCAGGCAAAAAAAAGCAAACCCAGCTTGTATTAATGTGAACATACTGTTCAGAGCTAGGGAGGTGATGACATTCCTGGATCAGACCCTAAGTGGAGCTCTGGGCACTATATTTTAGAAACAAAAAGACTGATAAGCAAAAAGTGTGATCAGAGGGTGACATAGATGATGCATAGCATATGAAGATTGGTGGAGGGATATAGGTATTGTTATTAGGGAGAGGGAAATAGCAGAGCACTCCAGCACCTTTGCCAGAATAATCCCAAATGGGGTCACAAAGATTCAGACACAAGCGAAACAACTGAACAACAAATTAAGAAGAGAAGAGTTGGGAGAGACATGATGCCATTCACACCAAACAGTTAAGTCCTTCCAAGGATGTCATAGTTTATAGATATTTCCAAAGTCAAACATCCTTTGAGAAGGTCCTTACTTTCAAAAACTGGGTACCCTTTGCATTTATTGTAGTATGTGACTCTAGGCTCACAATTGTATTGGTACTTATAAAGATCTGTGTTAAACTTAAACATAGATGGTATAAACAACATGAAGCAAATAACCAGTTACTAGTAATGGTCAAATAAAAAAAAGAAAAAGAAAATGGAAAACCCATCCCCTTGCAAAGGAGAATAATTCTAGGTTATTAGAGGGATAAGCAACCTTCTTCCTATATGTTCATAGTCTGTGAAGATCTCCAATGAGCCACCAAAGTAAGAAAGATTTGAGAGCCTCAAGAAGGAATATCTGCTTATCCATGTACGCCTGTCCAGGGAAAAAGATGGGCTGTTCATGTGTTGAGAATGAGGAACAGCTAATGCCAGCCTGTGTACTTTACTATTATACCCTTGATGGAAAAGAATGAGGAAGACCACCAGAATATCAGATGGACCTATTTAGAAAACTTGGAATCCTGCTGGCCTCTGATATGGAAGCCAAGGAGAGTGGAAAACCAGCCAGTGTAAGAGTTCCCAAATCAAGACTTCTGAAGAAAAGTGAAGTTACTCTATGACCCCAGAGGTGGAAGAATATTAGGGCACATGGCCACAATGCAGAACAGCAAACCTGAGCCTTGTTCTTCACTACAACTATCCAATAGTATTATACATACTGTCCAGTTCTAATGGAAAAAGAGTTAACTCTTTTAACAACTCCAAGTTTTTCTTTTGGGAGATCCTCACTAGTGGGTGGCGTAAACCTTAAGTATTATATAGGACTCTGGAGGAGATGACACCCACTGGAAGGTGGTGAGTTGATTCACTAAGAACAACTCCATGGATGTTTCCTTTCAGGGAAGCTTCAGCCATAGGATAGTACTGTAGATCTGGCAGACCATATAGATCCCTGAGATTGGGGGGAGCTCACTCCAAAGGGGAAGAGAGTTGCCTTAACTGTTTGCATGGCATAGATTTGAATCCTTTATGCTTTGCATTTTCTAGGACAAGAAATAAAAACTGTACTAGATTTCCTATGTATTGCTAGCCTGGGCCCATCAGTGGGAGACTGAGGAACCTTTCAATTTTTATGTAAAAAACTTGAGAAGCAGTAAAACAAAAAGATATCATCAAAGAAACGTATGATAAAAAAGAGGAAGATGAACTGTTCATGTGTTGAGAATAAGCAATAGCTAATGTCAGCCTGTGTGCTTTACTATCATACCTTTGATGGAAAAGGATGAGGAAGACCACCAGCATGTTAGATGGACCTTTTTAGAAAACTTCAGGGAAAATCTGGACAAGAGGCATGCATGCGGCATGGACCCCGATCTGCATCAGTAAAGGGAGTGTCCATGTTAAGGAAGTCATAGATGCATTGGAGTATAGGTGTGTTGGAGGGGGAAATAAATAAATAAGTGAACAAAACATTTATTGATTTATTATTATTATTATTATTATTTATTAATTATTAAGTACCTACTGTGTGAAAAGTTGAAGATACAAATAGAAAAGTAAGATAGTCTCTTTTCTCAGGTAACTCACATTCTATGTGTATTCTCGACTCATAAAATCATGGAACCTGAGTCACCAGTTTTCATCACCACTTTGAGACCAGTAAATCTGAGAAGCTTCAAGGAAGTGCAGAGCGTGGATTCACTGTCTGTGTTATGGGACTCATTTCTCACCCTCAGGGTGGTTTGCTCTTTCAGTTAAGCAGTCTTGCCTACCCTCTGTGTGGCAGTTAGTGGGGATGGCCAACCCCTTCCCCACAGGAGCTGCTTCTCCAGTTGTTGGTTGTGAGGGTTGGGCTGGAAGCAGGAATGATGGTCAAGGCAAGGGGATATTTGAGCCAAAGAATGATCCTCAGGAGATCTCTCAAGACTGAATTCAATTCATGGAGTTCTGGACCATCAATGACTATATTATGCTTTAATAAAGTAGAGTTTGTAGAAAAATTACTAGAAAAAATGTTAGTCTATCAGCTGTTACTAATGGTATCAATATACCTGATTCTTGGAGTCTCTTGTCTTATTTTGTATCAGACATGCAACTTCATTGGAATAGGAAATTACAGTGGGGGAACTCCTTCTACCAATGTAGACTGGTATCTGTTCTGCAACTCATAGTTTTGATGAATTGCTGCGACACTGAGATGTTAAGAGATTTCCCCAAGGTCACAGGTAAGACTTGAATCCAGGTCTTTCTAAATCTGAGGTTGGCTTTCTATCCACTATTCTACATTGTCTCTTAAATACATCAAATATGCCATTTCTAATCTACTACAGTCTAATAAGCAAAGTGATTTGAACTACATGTAGATTAAGTCCATAATGACCACTTTAAGGACTCTACTATGGTGTAACATACATGTTATCTAGAAATCAGCCAGTAAATATTAAGTGCCTGCACTAAGAACTGGGGATACAAGGAAAGACAAAAGAAAATCTCCCTCAAGGAGATAACAGTCTTAACAGGGGAGAATGCCTTAAAAAACACATTTGCCAGATGGAAAAGGAATTTCAAAAGCTCACTGAAGAGAATAATTCCTTCAGAAATAGAGTGCTGCAAATGGAAGTGAATGACTTTATAAGAAATCAAGATACTATTAAACAGATCCAAACAAATGAAAAATAGAAGGCAATGTGAAATATCTCCTTTAAAAAACACTGACCTGGAAAATAGATCCAGGAGAGACAATTTAAAAAATTATTGGACTACCTGAAAGCCACGATCAAAAGAAGAATATAGAAAGAATATAGAAAGCATCCTACAAGAAATTCTCAAGGAAAATTGCCCAAATATTTTAGAACCAGATGACAAAATAGAAATTAAAAGAATGCTTCAATCACCTCTTGAAAAAGATCCCCAAAAGAAAACTCCTAGGAATGTTATAGCCAGGTTGTGGAGTTCCCAGATCAAAGAGAAAATATTACAAGCTGCCAAGAAGAAACAATTTGAATATTTTGGAAACACAATCAGGATAACACAGGATCTAGCAGCTTCTACATTAAGGGATCAAATGGCCTGGAATATGATATTCTGGAGATCAAAGGAGCTGGGATTAAAACCAAGAATAACCTACACAGCAAAATTGAGTATAATGCTTCAGGGGAAAATATGGTCATTCAATGAGGTGAAGGACTTTCAAACATTCTTGGTGAAAAAAAACAGAGCTGAAAAGAAAATTTGACATTCAAATACAAGAAGCACGAAAAGGTAAACAGGGAAAAGAAATCATAAGGAACTTATCAAAGTTGGACTATCTACATTCCAACATGGAAAATGATCATTGTAACTTATGAAACTTTTCTCAGTATGAGGATAGTTGAAGAGAATACAAATGTGTGTGTGTGTGTATACACACACATGTCTATATAGGGGGTATATATGTGTATGAATACATATGTGAATGTGTGTATATATGTGTACAGGTATACACAGAGAGAGGGCACAGAATTGATTGAATAGGAAGAGATGATATTTAAAAGGTGAAACTGAGAGGTGGCAGAGGAATATAATGAGAGGAGACAGGGAGAGACAAAATGGGGTAAATTATCTCATATAGAAGAGGCAAGGGATAACTGTTACAATGGAGGGGAAGAACAGGAAGGCAAAAGGGAATGGGTCAACCTTACTCTCATTGAATTTGGCTTAGGGAAGGAATGACATAAACTCTAAATTGTTATTTTGCCACACAGGAGAGTAGGGGGAATGGGGATGAGAGGTGGGATGATGGAGTGGAGGGCATGCGGGGTAGGGTTGCTGGAAGTACACACTTCTATAAAGGGGCAGGGACAGGGTAGAGAATAGAACAAGGTGGGGTGGGATAGGAAGGAGGGACATATAATTGGTCTCTCACAACATGCCCACTGTGGAGATATTCTGCATAATTGCACATATACAACCTGTATTGAATTGTCTTCCCAGTGTGGGTGGGGGATAAGGGAGGAAGGGAAAGAATCTAGAATTTAAAGTTTTAAAATCAAATGTTTAAAAATATTTCTGATGATGATGATGATGAGGATGATGTACATGCAACTGGGAAATAAAATATACAGGCATTAGGGTAGGGAGATCCATCTTGCCCTAATGGAAAGTCAGAGGGGTGATGGGGAAGGACATAGGAGAGCAGATTGGGGGAAGGGGTATACAGTGGGATCGTTGTTTTGGGGTGGTGGGTAGAGGAAAGATGGGAAGAAAATTTGTAACTCAAAATCTTGTAGAAATGAGTGATGTAAACTAAAAATAAACAAAAGTTAATAATAGATAAAAAGAAAAAAATAGTTTGGAGCAAATGGAAGCTAATGACTTTATGAGACATCAAGATACAAGAAACAGATCCAAACAAATGAAAAAAATAGAAGGCAATATGAAATATCTCATTGGAAAAACCACTGACCGGGAAAATAGATGCAGGAGAGACAATTTAAAAATTATTGGACTATCTGAAATCCACGATCAAAAAAAGAGCCTACACAACCATTTTTCAAGAAATTATCAAGCAAAATTGCCCTCATATTCTAGAACCAGATGGCAAAATAGAAATTGAAAGAATTTCTTAATCACCTCTTGTAAAAGATCCCCAAAAGAAAACTCCTAGGAATATTATAGCCAAATTCCAGAGTTCCCAGGTCAAAGAAAAAAATACTGCAAGTAGTCAGGAAGAAACAATTTGAGTATTGTAGAAATAGAATCAGGATAACAAAGGAGCTGGGATTAAAATCAAGAATCACCTACCCAGCAAAACTGAGTATAAGGCTTCAGGGGAAAATATGGTCATTCAATGAAATAGAGGACTTTCAATCATTCTTGATGAAAAAAAAAACCAGAGCTGAACAGAAAATCTGACTTTCAAATGCCAGAAGCAAGAGAAACACAAGAAGGTAAATAGGAAAAAGAAATAATAAGGAACTTATTAAAGTTGAACTATTTACATTCCTACATGGCAAAACCGATAATTGTAACTCATAAGACTTTTCTCAGTATGAGGATAGTTGAAGGGAATATGTGTGTGTATGTATATATACATACATATGTATGTATAGAAGGGTGTATGTGTATATAAATACATATGTGAGTGTGGGCATATGTATGTACAAGTATTCATAGACAGAAGGCACAGGATGAGTTGAATATGAAGGGATGATATCTGAAAAAATAAAATTAAGATGAGAGAGAAGAATTTATTGGAAGAAGGAGTAAGGGAGAGATAGATTAGGGTAAATTATACAGGTGAGAGAGGCAAGAGAAAACTGTTCCAATGGAGGGGAAGAGCAGGGAAGGTGAAAGGGAATGGGTCAACCCTATTCTCATTGAATTTGGCCTAAGGATGAAATAACATACACACTCAATTGAGTATTTTACCCTATAGGAAAGTAGGGGGGAAGGGGATAAGGGGGATGATAGAAGGGAGGGCAGATTGGGGTAGAGGGTAGTTAGAAGCAAACACTTTTGAAAAACGATAGGGTCAAAGGAGAAAATAGAATAAGTGGGGGCAGGATAGGATGGAGGGAAATACAGTTAGTCTTTCACAATATGACTACTATGGAAAAGTTCTGTGTAACTACACATGTACAACCTATATTGAATTGTTTGTCCTCCCAGTGGGGGAGGATGAGGAGGGAAGAAGGGAAAAATATCTGGAAATCAAAATTTTTAAAAATGTTTTTAAAAAATGTCTGTTTGGTTTTTTTACAGGCAACTGGGAAATAAGATATACAGGCATTGGGGTAAGAAATCCATCTTGCCCTACTAGAAAGTTGGGGGAGAATGGGGGAGGATATAAGAGAGAGCAGATTGGGGGAAGAGGTAATCAATAGGCTTGTTATTTGGGGGTAGATGTAGGGGAAAGACGGGGAGAAAAATTTGTAACTAAAAATCTAGCAGAAATGAATATTGAAAACTAAAAATAAATAAATAAATAGGAAATTAAAAACACACACACACACAAGAAAGAATGAGATGGTGTACAGAAGAGCAATGAAAATAATTAAATGACTAGAAAATAGAACCTGTAAAATAGGGTTCATGACGAGCGTCTTTTCTTGGGAGAAGGCCAAGGATGACCAATTTTCAAAAATATTGTAAAGCATTTTGTTTTGCTTCTAATTGTTGATATAAATGGGGCATCAGAAGAATAACACCAAGACATTATGAGCTTACATACTGAGTATGTTCATTCAGTGTTGTAGAGCCTATCTTCTGGGAAATGGATCCACTTAGGAACTACTTTTGAATCCTTCATAGCCCGAATGAAGAGACACAGACAAGTAGATCCCAAAGTGAATTTTTTAAGCCATAGGAAGGCTCCCATGGAAAGAGAAATCTAGTTCATTTGGACAAATGGTATTCAATAAAAAAGATGATCATATAATTTTTTTATAATATAGAGGTCTTTCCAACATCATGCAATACGGTACCTGTTCCTTAGAATTAAGCATTTCTTTTCCCACATTTTGCTTTCCTGATCAGCATTAGTTTGAAAGCTGAAAAAAAATGAAAGGGCTTAAACAGTTTACTCAACAATATCGAAGTTGGTTTTGTTTTGTTTTGAAATGATGGGCAATACCGTTTTAAGAATTTCCTCTGCATCTCCAAAATCTTCTTCAGCTTTCTGACTTGAAATTCCAGTGACTGTTTACCATCTGTTGCTTCTTTCCATAATAGATCATCTTTCTAATACAACCAAGAATTAACCTAATTAACTCAACAACAGTGACAAGGCTGAAGAATTACCCAGAAACAAGAAGAGTAAAAATATCTAGGTACCAGAAAAAGGTGGACATAAAGTCTTTTTGCAAGGAAATAACAGGCTATCTATCTGTTATCTGGTCTCAGCCTTTATGTTTATATTCTCAGTGTGGTGGTGTTATTTCCTTCTGGAATAATCTTAATTTTAACAGGGGGAAAAACCAAAGAGATGACTCTCTAATGGTACAATTTTAGTTATCAGTGAACTGGAAAGGGGAGAGGGGACATTATTTGGGTCACTATTCTATTCATAAAGTTAGTCCTCAGTTCAGTTAGTGGTGTTTCTGCATTTCTCTAGAAATCTCTAATAAAGACAACTATGTTACTGATAACAATGAAAATAATACCTTCGGTTTTTGTTCACTTTCGGCTGCTGGTGTTTCTTCTTTCATAAAATCTGGTGCTATTTTTTCTTTCAACTCAATTCTTGACTGACAAAATAAAAAAATAAACTGAGATAAATATTGTAATTTTAAATGAACATTGAGGCCATATCTTCACAGTTGCAGAGAAAGTTTGATAATTCATGCCAAAGACAGACTTTAGCCTAAATTATCTCAATAACTTATCCAATCTTGGTCATGGAAAGTACATAAGAGTTTGACTTCCTTGTTCTTTCACCTGACTTCCAAAACTCAACATCTTCACCACATTTTTGAAGTTTGACCAACAAGACATACTGAAACCAATAGTTGGCAATGCCTATTCTCCCACACTTACTTGTTTCAAAAAACAGCATTATTATATAGGTGTTGGCCAAAATTCATCTTCCTACTCCATGCACTACCTTGCTCCCTGTTGTTCAATCTAGATTTCTGGTTTCTTCCAACTTCTTGGCTCCTGCCAGCTTACGTGGTTTGGATCTGCTATTCATCTCTACTGCTGATCTTTGCATATGGCCTACTGACTGCTCATCATCCCGGTTTTCACATATTATTCCACCTTAACCTCTAATTTTGGGGCATTTCCCAGGGTTAGACTGTCACCTCTATTTTTCCTTGGGTCTCCTCGTCTTTACTTTCAGATCTACTTCCTAATCCATTGCTACCTAATGAGACACCTAATGAGACCTATGAAGTCTTGAAGCAACAAAAGGGCATGACCAAAGTGGGAGAAATATGGCTAAATGACCGCTAGGGATCACTGGATTTATGATATGGGCCTAGATCCTGGCCATATGCAGATTCTTCCTATTGCCTGCAGGTGGACTTATTCTCCCTTGTCATTAGGGCTCAGAACAATTGGATCTGGTCATCCCTTATCTTTGCTTTCCCACTCCCCACTGCAGCCATGTTAGTTTCCTGCTCCCCTCCCAATATAGCTTAGCTATGATCACCCCTCCTCTTTTACAATAGCTTACCTAGTCATTTTGGAATTAAATCTTACCCGTACAGGAAGCACTCTGGCTAGGAGCAGAAAAAGGTCTCAGTCTCAAGTTTTTTTTGCTGTGTCTATAGTCTGAATACTTTATCTTATCTCCTGCTCGTCCAGACTGCTTGCCCCAGTGCTGCTCTTATGAACTCCTATGATCTCACGTTCTTACAGATCTCCTGCTTCCCCAGTGCCCCCTGAGCCTTGAACCTTCTTCTTTCTCTTGCTCTTTGATATCATTATCATGCTGGTCTGACCTCTGCCATCTTTTTCCTGTTCTCTGATTCCAGAGTGCCTTGAATGACTGCCTTTATTCTGATCCATTGCTTTGCTCAGGCCCTTTGCCTGCTTCTACTTTGGATGACGACTTACCTGACTCCAGACCTTTTAGGTACCTGTGACCACTGACTGCCGTGGTCCCATCACCTCCAACATAGGTATAACCAAGAAAATCAGGAAGGTCTCCCCAGGAAGTGTCGTCAAAGATGCAGTTGTCACCTATCTCGTGACATGGCCATCATGAACTAGCCCTTTGGTCCATGGCCCAGTGAGCCAAGCTGTTCCAAGCACAGGCACATCCCAGGGGAACACAAAGAAAGACTGATGGTAAAAACCACCTAGGAAGCCAGATTTCTCAAAACCAGAGTGGTATTATTCTGTCAAGATGATGTCTTACTTTTCTAGCTCTCCCTCCTATCAGCATACTCAGCTCTAGCAACATATTAAAAAGGCAGATTTAGCAAGACCAACCCAAAGGTCAAAGCTTTCTTTGATTTTATATACTATTTAAGGCTGCCTTGGAGTGGCAGAGGGACTGAAGGCCATACAACTTCTGATAGTAGCAGTAATTTCTTGCTCTCATAGATTAACTGCTCCCTTCCTCCATGACCATGGTCAAATCCCTCATGATTTCCTACCTCCTGCACAACTGACTTATGACCCCCTGCTTCTGTCTTAAAAGCTGACGTCTTGGTACATTCTTTACTCTCTACATTGCCACTTCAGTTCTCCTGCTATCAGTCCTTGGATTGGCAGTTCTAAAAGAATATATTCATTTGGGGATTCCTAGATCATTAAGGACCTAGAAAATAGCACTTTAAATTGTCTAGGGTCCCCCCACCAATTCCCCTAGGGAAATGAGATATAGGGCTAGCTTTGATCTGGAGTCACACTTGGCTAAAAGAAGACAGCTTAAGAGACTTGATCCAGTAATGTCCAAGCTCAGAGGCATCCTTTCCTCACTATCTTCTCTTTCTCTCTGCTATACTTTAAGGGAAGCAACTATAGAACAGGGGGACAACACTATTCTGGAAATCAGGAGATCTGGGTTCCAGCCTTGGCTCTGCTGCTAATTGGATTGGAAAAGTTAAAATTTCCCCAGGTCTTAGTTTCCTCATCTTCCAAATGAAAGGGCTAGACTAGATAGAGTACAAAATCCTTTCCAATTCTAACGTTCTATGAGTCTATTATTGACTGGAGACTCTAAATCATTGAAGAGTGAATGAGTTACTGGTATTTGTCACCATCTGACTACCAGTAAGGTAGCATAACTTCAAGGAATTACAGAGGTAGGATTATTCACTGTTAAGTATACTAAACCTACATACCTAGAAGAGACTATGATTAATGCTTCTCACTGTGTTAATAGAGGGAACTAGGCTGGATTTTTAAAAATAATTTCAACCTATAGAAATTGCAGGGGGGAGGGAAACAATCTGATCCGTTTTATATCAACAAAAATTTGGGATCTCACTGTTTCCCAGACAACATTAGTTGTTGAAAAAGATGTGATCTCATCTCAATTGAGTTTGCCATAGAGGAAGAAGCCCCCTCCATCAACCCCAACCCCCACCTCTCTCCCCTGCTCCTAGACTCTCTAGCAGTGGTTGGTCCCCTGACTTGAAAGCAGAGGACACAGCCTTTGAATTGATGTTCTGGAGAACCCAGGAAGGGTTTAGTTGCCTTATAATTACTAAGAGGCAGCATGGTTTAAAGGAAAGGATATAGGAGTCAGGAGGTCCAATTCTTCACTCCCCAACTTTATCACTAACAAATCTTCAAGCTAATCAGGGGAAATAACTCAACCTCTTCAGGTCTCATCTGAAAAATGGTGGGGCTAGACTATGTAATCTCTAAGATGCCTCCTTCTGGCTTGGGAATTGATGGTTTCATATCTACAAAAGTCTTTGTATCTGATCAGACATACAGTGGGCCAACTCCCAGTTTATTTTCCCTCTTCCCATATCCAGCTTAATGCCATATCTGAGCTGTAGCTAGTGGAGTCTACAGCAGATCCATATCTAGCTTCCAGCAAATAATTATCCAAGCTCCCTTATAGCACTGATATTTTTACAAAGACCAAAAACGTTTCTTGGAAAAAAAAAAGATCCAATCCATGGGCAAACTATAATTGTATGCTCTTCTGTTGGAACTAGAGTTTCAACATCATTCTATCAAGTCCATTTTTCCTATTCCCTTTAAGCCACGGTTTTGTTTTTTCAGCTGCTGACATTCCATGTTCTCCAGAATATGCACACTGGTCTCTATGTGGTCAGTTCAATGACAGGTGCAAACAGCTGACAATCGAACAATAGGTAGAGGTGATAATAAATAGTGATATTAGGTGATATAAAAAGACGACTTCTTAAACTAGGAGGAAGGTAAATCAAATCAGCTTCAGGGAAGAATTCAGGATGATGACTCAGTAATACTTTTCCTAAACATCTATTAACTGGTTTTTCGAGTCCCTTGAGTGCTTAAGATAAAACATATCTATGAAATTTTAGTTATTTGGGAAATGAATACTATGGTTTCTAAATTTTGTGAAGCTTAATAAAGTAGAATACTTATGTATTATCTCCCTCCTTATCCCTTTATTTCCTCTCTTTCTGCAAATTAGTTCAATCACTAAATTTTCTCTCAGAATTTGGCCAAATATTCTACTTTACTTTTTCAAGAAGGATCAGTGATTTCATCCATATGAGGAAATCCTGGTGAGAGAAACTCCCTCCACCAATGCACGTAGCAACCTGTGTATAACTTAGTAGGTAGGTCCCAGGAAGTTACCTTAACATTTGTGGGTTAAGTAACTCATTCAGTCAGTATCAGAGGAGTGATTTGAACCCAGGTTCTCCTGATGCCAAACCCAGTATGGTAGTCACTATGTTATATTATCTCAGTGTCTCACTAAATGACCCAAAATCAGCAACAAAGTGTTTTTAAAAACATTTTTGGTATTTTTAGATCTAAGAAAAAAATTTTAAAAATCAGAAATGCTTAGGTTGCTTTGGAATCAGTTTATAACAGAGGACATCCTCTAAGATTGAGACAATGACAGATCATGGTCTGTACTATGGAAATGATATTGACATGGTAAAGGGACATATATATTCTAAGCATCTCTTCTTTCAGTGCAATTGACAAATTATGATTTTTTCCCTATATTTCTGCAAACATCCCCTTTGTTCACATTGTGCCCAATCATGATTAATAAAAGAAATAAATAATATAACTTACCATTGTTGTCAATGGTTCACTCAACTCCCTTTCAGTGCTTGGAAAAGAATACTATTTGGATCATTTTTTCTGCCTCATCGTTCCATCCCCCAAGCCTTTCCGTAGACAAATGTTTTCTATTTAACTGCCAGTTAATCAATTACTATTTCAGAGAGATTATTACTTCCCATTACCATGTCAGGTGCTAAGCAGACTACAGAATAAGTAGAAAACGTGACAACTTGTCCTCATCCAGTTTACAATCTGTTTGGTGAGGAATGGTTTATGAATATAAAACAACTGGAGAATAATATATAAGGGAAGGTAATCCATACTAAATTGCAAGGTACAGCCCCACTTGCTGTCCTGGCTCTGCTTGTTTGAGGTGGCACCAGTACAATGTCATATGCAAGAAGACATGTCATAGAACATGCTATTATTGATTAGAAGATGATTCTGCCCCCCAGTAGTGAGGCTGAACAGCAGGTATGTCTCTGTGTGAATATTATACACCAAAAAAATGTCCAGAGAAAAGGGATGGGAGATTCTGTACTCATGTTTTGATTCTTTGATGGATCTGTACTCTTATCCATGTGAGTATCCTTCCAATAGTGTGCCTGGCTACTTCCATGCCTTCTAAATTCCAAGAGAGATTATTTTGGGCCTTGAGCAAATTGAGGCATAATGTAGAGAAATTCAACAATAAAGTGGCATGTCTCAGTCACTGGCCTAAGCCTCTGGGGATACAAAGTTAAAACAAATGACATGGTTTCTTGCTTCCCAGGAGTATAACTGGTAGGGTGGGGAGGAGAAGGATTAATATATCCAAATAAATATGACATATTTACTGTAACAGGGGGTTTGTTTTTCCTTCATTCTCAATTGGAGTGGAGAAGCAGGTTTTTTCTGATTGCAAAAAATAAAATATGATTACAAATAAATATGACTTAGATATAATGTGATTAGGACAAAGGGGAGAGAGATCTGGACAAAATGTTAAAAGGAAATTTGAGGAGGAAGAGATTGATTTTAGCTGGGGAGGGGGAAAGAAGTCAGGAGAGGTTTTGTCTCAAGGTGGCACCTGAGTCTTAAAGGAAGAGAAAGATTTCAATAAATGCAGTTATCACTACTCCTACTAAAGATACTTTGAGAAGATTTGAAGAGACTGGATCTTAAGCTCACGTATTATAAGGAGACATATGGCTCTTCCTGAAACAGACACATCTATAGAAATTTAAAGCAGGTATTCTTAACCTGGGTTCTGTGAATGATGTTTTCCAATATTTTTATAACTCTTTCAATATAACTGGTTTTTTTAGTATTTTGTTTCATTTCTTAAAAACATAATTTTGAGAAGGAGTCCCTAGAGGGACCTATGACACAAAAAGGTTAAGAACTTCTATTTTAAAGTATTTAAAGTCTGAGTCCATAAAGTCATACTGTAGTCATTAAAACAATAACAATAAAAAATTAATGAAAATGATTATGAGATTATTATTATGTCTATTATGGAAAAGGGAAAATTCTTCACTTCTTACTATTTTATTCATACAAAGAGAGAGACACAGAATGAATCCTTTAAGAAGGTGTAATGAGAGGATTCCTCAACAGATTCAGAGTAAGTAGTAAACAGAAATAAAGTATCTTCATTGGTCCCTACATTGTAGTAGCAACTGCCCTAGGTCTCACACTTGGTGGGGGGAACTGGTGTTGTAGAGAAAATAAGCATTTGGCAGTTGGGCAGTGACTCAGAGAAGAAACCTTAGGTGGGAGAAGGAGGTAGGTTATCTGGTGCCTGTAAATTCAGAAGATGAACCGTCTTCATCTATTTGAAGATCCATCATGCATAAGAACAGTTAAGACTAACTCAGTTTAGCCTATGCAGCAGAACAAGAAGCAGAGCGGGTGGAAACTGGAGAGAAACAGACTGAGGATCAACACAAGGAAAAACTTCCTAACAAGTAGAGGTACTCTATGAGTAGAATGGGGATGGAATGAATTCTCCATTTCTTGAGGTGTTGAGGATTCTTAGTTAGGTACAGTTTGGAGTACTTAGTCTTTGAGATTCTATGGTTCTGAATAAAGATAAAAAAATTTGGGGTTTACATAGAATCACACATCCAAGGCAAAATGGGACACACACATACACACATACTCACTCATTTCTACCTGTCCTAGATGCTCTTCTGAACCTGACAACCTAACGGTATTTTTACCATGCTTACTCACCATCAATTCTCCCTTTCTTATTCTTTACAATTTGTCTGACCTGTGATGCTTTTAGCAGGTATTACAAATTACAATTGTATTACAAATGACCAGAATGGAAACTTAATTAAAAAAAACACATTAAACAAGGAAATGTCACATCTGACCAAAAAAGAAAGCTAGAGTGCAGAATTTTTTTCTAAAAAAATGAATTTTTTCCAAAATTCCAAAACAAGATTGCAAGAATTTAACTTGTGATTATAGTTCATAAAAAGCTTGATACCGGGCAAAGAAAACTTGCTTTAACATGTTTTTTTCATAGTTCCAGTTAAATTAAAAAGGAGGGGAATGTGATACTGCCTTATCTTTTTAATCTGGTATAATGTATTGGAAGATTTTGATATTTTATTATATTTTTCAGTCCAATGTTGTTTGAAAATGACTTTCATCTACCATTGAACCATCCAACTCTAATTCTGTAAAAAGTCGCCTTTCAAATGAAATGAGGAGGTGAGATTAAATGACCTCTAAAGTCCTTTCTTGATTCAAATCGCTAATCCTAGGAGTTTAATGAGTTTCTAAACAAAGTATTTCTCAGATTCTGACTGTTAATTTTTAAGAACTGAGACACAAGCTGAACATATATATGCATGCGTGTGTGTGTGTATGCTCACATCGATTTGGAAGTTATCATTTTTGCCATACAACAAAAATCCAATTCGCCTGGCCATAACAAAGCAAATTGTCCTGGGTAAACACAATCTGTACAAGGTGACAGCCCTTCAGAAAGTCTTTGGAATTGATGCAGGTGTCTGGTAGTCTTCTATCTATACATTATTCAACCTAATCAGTGTTGCAATATAAACACTGAACAAAATGAGAGTTAACATCACAGTCATGTGTTGTTAACAGTAATAGTTTGCTTTCCCCAGTGAAGCCAAGAGAAAAAAAAGCAATCAGAAAGAAATAATATGGCCTAATTTGTGTTATTTCATTCTCTGAAGGAACTAATCTTCCACTTCATTAACATTCTAATAATATAAAAAAGCTGTGAATTGAAAGGGCAGAGCTTTACAATCTCCAAAGCACTTTCTCTCTGCCTGTTTGCCCCCTAATACAATTTCCTTTTCACTACAATAAGATAACCTATGTTGATCATAAGAGAGAAATAGCCTGGCCCAGGGTATGAAGTGCCAGGCATGGATCTGAGAGTAAATCCTCTCCCTGACATTCACTAGCTGTGTGACCCTGAGCGAGTCACTTAACTTCAGGCAACTCTCTAAGACTCTTAAGTTAGGGATGAACTGCAATCTGCAGGTGGATGTTCCCCTAACAATGAAGTCACAGGTCCTATTGTACTGACAATGCAAGAAATCAAAACGGGAAAAGGAGAGGTGGAAGGATGAAGTGAAAGGGGCATAGTCCTGGTAATCTGGAGACCCGGGTTCTAAGTGTGGATCTGCCCTACACTAGCTCTATGTTCTAAAGGAGATTAGAGATGGTTATTATGACCATGAGAGCTTCAAGAGGTCGAGAAAGTGAGTCCATGCAAGGTTCTATGGCCAGTCTGTTCAGCACTGAGGATCAGAAAAGCTAGGAGCAAGCTTCAGTATTCCCATCAGTGATAGCAGAGAAGCAATTCATCCATAAGGGATGTGATATTTGGACGTGAACCACACGGGATTCATGCTATGTAGAAACTACATTCAATCTGGGCGTACTCTCCCTGGGCACCAAGAGGTATGGTGATATGGGAGAAAATCTGTTCCTCAGGTGTTTCAATTTTTGTTCTTTCTATTAAAGATACAGGCAAATATACCTTTAAAAAAGCTAATAAATGTGAATTAATTAAATAGAACTGGAATGTTAACTGGCAACTGACAATGGGGGTGGGAGATGGGGAAAGAGGGGAGAACATAATTTGGGACTTGAGCTGATAGCATAAAGAAAAATACCACCTAGGAGACAGACATAAGATGGAAAACTAGCAGGAAGCAGTTTGGTAAACTTCCGCCCCTTTCCCTATCCTAACTTCCCCACCAAAATCTTCCTCCAAATAGATTTGGATTTGGTCTAGATACATTTGCACCAGACCAAAGGCTGATGAGAAAATCCAAGAAAAAAATGTCATAATGAGTAATTTTCCCAGTGCAGGTCAGTAGTGGGAGACAGGCCCCTTGTGGACACTGGATATGGGATCTGGACCAGAGTTAATATGCAGAGTGCTCCAGTGCCAGGCAGAGGCTATGCACCAGGACAAGTAGAGGTCCCAGAGCTGCATCAGGGCACCACAATGGGAATGGGTGCCATCTGGCAGTTTTGTAACACACTGCCCCCCTGGGTCATAGATCCAGGGTAGAATGAGGAGGGGACCTGCACCCAGGAGTGGCTTTCTGGGGTAAGGAGTGGTAGCAGGTCCTAGGCTATGTAAAGAGAGAAGCAAGTTCAGAAGCAAGCAGGAGTGGTGTGGTTCAGACTACAGGAGGGGAGCAGCCACAGTTCCAGCTTCTAGCTCAGTCTGAAACTGCAGGAGAATGACCAGGAATTCCAGGTCCGAGAGAAATCTACAGTTCTGTCACCCTGAGCCAGTGGAGTTACCCAGTTGGCTGACAAGGGCCGAGTCTAGAAGCAGTTTGCTATTGCTCAGAGACTTCACATCGGGGGCAAGAAGACTTGGTCCACTTGGAGAACACTGAAAGCATACAGGTCCTGATCTTGGACTGTTCCAGAAATCCTAAAATAACACAATACTCTAAACTCCCTCAAGAAAGCAGCAACTGATCTAACCCAGACCTTCTCTCCAGAAGTGTGCAAGGGGGGGCCTTAACATCATGTCCAGTCAGAAAGAAGACTGGAAGAATGAGCAAACAAACCAACAAAAATGAACTCCACCATATAAAGCTAGCATGTTGACAGAGATGTTTAAGATACAAATCCAGAATGGGAATGCCTCCAAAATGTTAACAAAGTCTCAAATTAAAACACAGCTTGGGCACAAATTCAACTAGAATTCCTGAAGAGATGGAGCAGGAGTTAAAAGGGAGTTTAAAATGTTTTTATAAATGAAATTAAAGTGCTACAGGAAAAAAAACTGGAAAAGAAATGAGATCTATATTAGAATAATATTGGACTTATATTGGAATGGAAATCATAAGTAGCAGAAGAGGCAAAGAAACTTGCCCAATCAACAAGCTCCCTCAAAATTAAAATGGACCAAATGGAAGTTGATGACTCCTTGAGACAACAAAATATTAAAATGAAGTCAAAAGAATGAAAAAAAGAAGAAAAAAGTAAGATGTTACATACGAAAAATAACTGACCTAGAAAACAGATAGAGGAGAAGAAATTAAGAATCACTGGACTATCTGAATGCCATGACCAGAAAAAGAGCCTAGAGATCATATTTCAAGAAACATTTAAATAAAACTACCCAGATCTCTTAGAATCAGAGGGTGAAGTATTTTAGAAATGGCAAGAATCCACCAGTCACCTTTTCAAAGAAACTCTCAAATAAAAACTCCAGGAATATGGTCAAAATCTAGAGTTTCTGGGTCAAAGAAAAAAATTCTACAAGCATACAGAAAGAAAAGATTCAGATATTGAGGAGTCACATTCAGAACCACACACAATTTAGTAGCCATTACTATTAGGGAGCAGAGAACTTGGAATACAATATTCTCGAAGGCAAAGGCTATGAGTATACAGCCAAGCATAACTTACCAAGCAAAACTAAGTATAATCCTAGCAGACAGAAAATGGATCTTTAATGAAATAGATGACTTTTATGCATTCCTGATAAAAAGACCAGAGCTACATAGAAAATTTAACGTTCAAACACAATAGTTAGGAGAAACAAAAAAGGTAATGAATATTCCATTATAAGGGACTAAACAAAAATGAAATGCTTACATTGAAATGCAGGGAGATAATATATATGTCCTCTTTGATCACCATCAAAAATAATAGTGGGAATCTACTTAGATAAGGTCTTGGAGTGGTTTTGTTAAATCTTGCTCTTAAGAGAATGGAAAAAGAAGGGAAGAGGAATATTCTGAGGAGTAAAGGCTAGGAATAGAAAGGAAGAAAATCACACAATTAGGGTGAGTAAGTAAATATCTATATAAACTAGTAAGAGAGAGTGAAGAGTGGCCGGCACTTCAATCTCATTCTTATAAAAGGAGAGAAGAATACTCACACAGTTTGGTACAAAAATACATTTCACTCAATAGTGAAAATAGAAGCAAAAGGAGGGTGGATTAAGGAAGGGATTAGTACTAAGCAAAAAACAACAATAACAACAAAAAACCTAGAACAAAAAACCTCTAAGAACATACAAAAATATTTGTGGCTCTTTTCAGAGTTGGCAAAAAAAAAATGGGAACCTGAAAGGGTGTCCATAAATTGGGATATAGTTGAAAAGTTATGATATATGTGCTGGAATACTATTGTACTGTAAGAAGTCAAAGGCAATGGTTTCAGAGAAACCTGAGAAGACTTGCTTGAACTGGTGCAGAGAGTGAACAGAACCAGCAGAACAATGTATACAATGACCACAACATGGTAGAGGCAAGTAACTTAGAAAGAATTAGAGACTCTGATCAACCACCATTCTAGTAGACTAATAAAAAAATATGGCACCCATCTCCTGATAGAGAAATGAAGGACTAAGAGTACAAAATGAGATAGAGAGATATGACCATATCTACATGTAGCTATAGATATATCTTTTTTTTAACATGACCTACATGAATCTGTTTCTCTTGACTATATATGTTTGTAATAGAGATTTGTTTTCTTTTGTTCTCAATTGGAAGGCAGGGAGAGTAAGGAAGGTAGGTTTTTTTCCTAATTGACAAATCCGTCCATCCATATATATATATATATATATATATACACACATATATTAAAATATCTTGGTTATTTATTAATTTCTATTATACTAAACAATTTACATTTTGCTAAGAAAAAAAATTTAAGAACTACAGGGTAAGAGTATTATACTCATGTGATTCCTTTCACCTAGAAAGACCTCATAACTGTAGAAATCTAAGTCTTTCCACATTCTACACATATCTATAATACTCCAGCTATGGCAGAGGTTGTTTGACCTTATCTGAATCATGGATTCCTTTGGCAGTCGGATGAAATCTATGGACCCATTCTCAGAATAATGTTTTTAAATGAATAAAGTAAAAATAGGTAGAAACTGAAAGGAAGCCACTTATATTTGAATATACTTATCAAAAGAGGCAGCTGGGTGGCATCAACCTGGAGTCAGGAAGACTCATGTTCTTGAGTTCAAACCTGGTCTTAGATATGTCCTAGCTGCGTGGCCCTGGCCAAGTCACTTAACCCTGTTTGCCTCAGTTTCCTCATCTGTAAAATGAACTGGAGAAGGAAATGGCAAACCACTCCAGTATCTTTGTCAAGAGAACCGTAAATGGAGGGCACAGAGATTGTGACATGTTTGAAAAACAACTGAGTAAGACTCATTATGAATAAGCTGAAGGTTCTCTCATAGTGTGTTAATTCCTTGGTCATTGGACAGAGTATGTTAAAAACATGAATAATGAATGTTTATCTTTACTATATTCCATTATAACACTGCTATCAATGTAGAAGAGTTAGGGGATTGCAGAAGGCTGAGAGCTATTTTGAGAGCTAAGAATATAAAGTTATCTGTTTCATGGGTGACCAGGGCCAAGCAGTTTAGTACCTGGCCGGCGGTCTTTGGGTAGTATGCCTTTCCAAACTACAACTTAGACACTGGAATCATATTCCAAGTCTTTCTGGCTTGGTAGCTGCTAGAAACCAGACTAACTAGTTACAGTTTCTTCAGAGGCAAAATATATATCTCCTGAGGATTTAATCCAACTTTGTCGTACAAAACCTTCCTATCACAAGTATTTTAAGGATATCAAAAAGCAAACTTTAAACAAAAACACAATGTCCAAATACAGTTTTTGCTTTGTGAGCCATTTTGTAAATTTAAATAAGACAGTAATGTTTATAACATTTTTTTCAGGCTAACTAAACATTCCGTTTATCTCTCAGCATGTGCTCTGTTCCCACCAAATGACATGGATTTCTGAAAATAAGTATGATTAAGTGGTTAAGTTAATGACTGATGTAAAAAGTCCCTGAACCAAGTTCACTAGTTGGTGATCAGCAAATGTTTAATATTCTAAAACTCTATTAAGATACTTTTTAGTGGACCAACTACTTATAAATGATAAACATTTACAAAGAAATAAATAGAAAATTACAGGTATAAAAATCAAGTAGAATGTGAATGCTAGAGAGTGCAAGATAGGAGATTTTTTTTGCAAGGGTTAGGGCATTATGCTATATTCTTTGAAGATAATTTAATATAGTATAATAAAGTAATCACCCTTTTTCGTAAACAGAAGACGTTTAGCTCTTTGGGACTAAGGTAATTAGCATAGAGTTTCATATATTAACTTCTCACTATTGGTACATGGAAATGTGTAACTAGAGCTTAGAAACATCAAGACAGTAGTGCTGAAAGTTATAAATAAAAGAAGCACAATATTCAAAATCCTCAGAATTTTTAGTCATAGCCTGTTAACCCTTTTCCTTAGAATACTAAGAAATCCCTAAAGAAACATTTAAAAAAATCTTATGTATAAATATACTCTCATTGATATTTGTTTATTTTTTGTTGATAAATTCTCTAATGTTTTTCTTGGGGAAAGGAGAGGCCATTTGTCATTTGTAGCCTTAAAGAATAACCTGGAGGCAAGTAGGAGTTAAATGGCCTGTCTATAGTCACAGAGTCAAATGGATCAAAGGTAGGCTATGAATTCAGATCCTGACTCCAAGACTAGTCCTATGCTTGCTACCCCATACTGCCTCTTGGTCTCATGGAGTCTTTTAATTTGAGCTCTGTGAACCTTTTTAAAAATATATTTTGACAACTTCATTTTAATAGAATTGGTTTTTCCTTGTCTACTTAATACATGTAGTCTGCTTTATACATTGAAAAACATTATTCTGAGAAGGAATTCAAAGGCTTCATCAGACTCCCAAACTGAACTTAGTCATTTCTGAAAATGAGGTTGCAAAGCTTTTCAATCTCGCCTAGATACTAGCAGTTGGACTCAAATTCATGATTGTTTTCAGAGTAAAAATATCTGAGGTTGAGAAGTAGAGTATGTGACGTGTAATGTGGTAGAAAGAACAGTTTTCTTGGAATCAGAAGACCTGCATTTGAGTCTCTTCATCTCTGCCGCTTACCAGCTGTGTGACCTTGGACAAAAGGTGTCTTTGAGCCTCAGTTTACTTAGTTACAAAAAGAACAGTAATAATATCTCTAATATTAGCATCATAGAGCTGAGAGGAAAATGCCCCTTAAATTGCAAAGTGACGTATAAATGTGAATTATTGCCATTATTTTCCTAATTTCTAACAAGGATTTGTTGCTTTTGTTCAGTCAGATTAGTTGTGTCTGATTCTTCATGACCCCAGTTAGGGTATTCTTAGCAGAGATACTGAACCTTCTCCAGCTCATTTTACAGATGAGGAAACTGAGGAAAACAGGGTTAAGTGAGTTTCCCAGGGTCACAGAGGTAGTAAGTAGCTGAGGACACATTTGAAGTCAGGTCTTCCTGACTCCAGGCCCTGAACTCTGTCCACCGTACCACTGTACCACCTAGCTGCCTCTAACAAAGATAAACTTTTGCAATTATTATTTTTAGTCCCAGCAATGGTAAACTTTTTTCATATGTAACTTGATAATACTCTTTCAGTGGAAACTCCCTGTTCATGATCATATCCCTTAGTTTTTGCTACAAAGCAGTTTGTAGACTTGCTGGACGTTATTGGGCTGGTGGGGTTATGGTGCTCCAGGGCAGAGTGGGGAGAAGAGCTAATTTGCCTCCAAGAGCACATTGGAGGAACTGAATCCCAAATGCCCAACTGACATGTTATGCTAGCTAGAGAGCATATAAAGTATTAGTTTCCTCCTGTGAGAGGCAGTGTAGTTTAGTATATACAAAACTGGCCTTGGGGTCAGAAAGATTTGGATTCAAATCCTACTTCTGATATATAGTGGCTCTGTGTCCCAGTCAATTCTCTAAGACTCTTAAATTGCAGAGCAACAGAACCTACATTGGCAGGAGGACTTTCCCCACCAGGAGTTCCCTACCCCCCAAAAAAATTCTGATGTGAAATAATCTAAAGATACGGGGAAAATACTATTTGCATATAAAAACAACAATTTTCAAAAGCCGCTAAGAAGTTACTTTTAGTTTCATGACTTTTTCTTTAATTTTTTTTTTTTACATTTACATTTACACTGAAATACCCATTTTACTGTTTTCCCAATAGGAATAAAAATGAACTTTCTGCTGATTTAAACAAACAAACAAATATTTCTTATTAGATAAAAATGAGCCATTTTCATGACATTTTGAAGAAACAAAGCTTAAAATTAAAAAGTGAATATTCAACATACAGGAAACAATGAACAAACAACAGGCCCAAACTCTGGCTCCTTCCCTTTCTTCCTTTCTTCCTCTTAAGTCCCTCTCAAGCTCTGTGCTCGGCCCTCTCTCGTCCCCTCGGATACCCTCTCTCAGACAATCTTACCTTTTCTCGGAGTTTCAGCTACTGCCACTTGCAGAATCTTCTCAAGGTGACGCTTTCTCTCCTGACTCTCTCCTAACTTAGCTCCAGATCCACACGTCCAACAGCCGTCCAGCAGGTTCCTTCCATATGTCTTCTTGGAACCTCAAGCACAGTGTTATCCAAGAGGGGACGCTTTCTCCTTTGGAGTCAGTCCTCAATCCCAATTTCCTACGTCTGTTAATGGCATCATTTTTCGCAAGGTAATGCAGGCTGGAAAACTCCGATCATCTTCAGCTTTTCCTCCTTCCTCATTGCTCCTACCCACGCACAGCCAATGGCCAGATCCTGTTCATTCCGTCCCTTAACCATCTATCTTTCATGTTTGTTCTGACTTTCCATTCCAACTGCTACCATTCTAGTGGCATTGTAGCCGCCAAGGCAGCTGTGGGAAGAGGAGTACTGGACTTAAATCAATGGACTTGGGTTCAAGTCATAGCTCTGATATTTTAGGGCTATATGACTGTGGGCAAGTCACTTAACTTCCTTCCAAAATCAGTTTTCTCATTCACAAAATGGGGATGATGCTATCTGAACTATCTGCTTCACAGAGTTGTTGTGAGTAAACCACCTGTTGTTGCTCAGTCAGGTCTGACTCTTTGTGACCCCATTTGGGATTTTCTTGGCAAAGATGCTGACGTGGTTTGTCATTTCCTTCTCCTGCTCCTTTTATAGATGAGGAAATTGAGGCAAATGGGCTTAAGAGACTTTCCAGGGGTCACACAGCTAGGAAGTGTCTGAGGCCAAATTTGAACTCAGGTCTTTCTGACTCAGCTACACCAACTAACTTCCCAGAGGCATTACATACCTCTGAATTAGTGCAGGCCCTCATCACCTCTGTCTCTTCTTTTTTTTTTTTTGGCCTTTTGGAGGGCAATTGGGGTTAAGTGACTTGCCCAAGGTCACACAGCTAGTTTTTGTGTTAAGTGTCTGAGGCCAGATTTGAACTCAGGTCCTCCTAACTCCAGGGCTGGTGCTCTACTCACTGAACCACCCAGTCCCCCCCCCCCCATTGTGTCTTGAAGCTAGGACACCTGGTAGATAAGAGTACTGAACCTGGAGTCAGAAAGACCTGAGTTCAAATGTCCTCAGACACTTACTAGCTATGTGACTCCTGGGCAAGTGAATTAATCTCTGCCTTAATTTCTTCACCTGTATATTGGGGATAATAATAGTTCTTATCCCCCAGGATTGTTGAGAGGAGCAACTGAGATAGTTCTTGTAAAGAGCTTAGCACAGTGCCTGGCACATACAGCGGATGTTTAATAAATGCTCTTTCTTCCCTCTTGTCTGCACTTACCGCTACAATCTTCTAACTTGTTTCCGGTCTTCTCATTTCTTCTTGCTCTAATCTTTCTTACGTACAGCTTCCAAAGTCATCTGCCTAACCTGTAATTCTGAAAATGTGACTCCCTTCTCCAAACTCTTCCCTAGTTCCTTAGCATCTGCCTGATACACTCTTTATCTGGACATTTAAGGACCTCAACAACAGGGTACCAGCCCACTCCTCCTATCTCATCCACTCTCCTGGCAAACCAGACCACCCATCATTTGCAAAGCCCGTCTCGCCTGCTCTTGTGTCGACGCCTTTCCTAACTCCATCTCCAATACACGCACACTCTGTAGTTTGTCTCTTTCTGCAGCTTGCACATTAGCCCTTTGGCTTTTTCCTTCATCTCTTGAAAGGCTCCTCCTCACTCAGCTTTGGTCCCTTTCCTGACATGTAAAAACCATTTCTTTCCACCAACTGCCAGGGCATAAGCAACTCTGGTATATAGAATCCAGATTCCCAGTGTCGGCAGGGACCTCAGGTACCTCAAAAGCCACCTCGCATATCTCATACCTGAACAAAACATACCTTCCACAACACACAAGTGGTAACCCCACCTTCATATGAAGACCTCTAGAGAGGAAAAAACCATTACCTACATGGGCACCCCATTCTCAATTTGGATAACTCTTCCTGCGAGGAAATTTCCCCAGTCCCCCAACACCTCAAGCTAAATTTGTTTTTCTTCCATTTCTGCTTATTGTCCCAGTTCTACCTTCTGGAACCAAGCCGAATAAATCAAATTCTTCTTCCACAGTTATCAGGTCCTCTCTAAGACTTCTCTTTTCCAGGCCAAACAATCCCCATTTCTTCAAGTGATAGCTATAGGTACATTGCATAGAACACTGGGCCTGGAGTCAGGAAGACCTGAGTTCAAATCGGGCCTCAGACACTTACTAGCTGTGCAGCCCCTGGCATGTCACTTAACTCCATTGGCTTTGCTTTCTTTATCTGTAAAATGAAAATGTATAAAATGGTTACAATAGCAAGTATCTTAAAGGGCTGTTGTAAAGATTAAATGAGGCATTTTTTGACACATAGTAGATCCTATATAAATGCTTATTCTCCTCTCCCCTTTCCCCTATAAGAGAGGAATGTCATGTGTTATCCTACTAATCTTTCCATGAATTTGTCTGAACTTGTGGATGTCCTTCCTAAAATGTAACCCCCAGCATTGAACACAATACTCCAGGTGTGGTGTGACTAGGAAAGTATATAGCAAAACAATCATTTCTCACTTCCCAAACTCTCTTAAAGCAGCCTAAATGTGCATTAGCTTTTTGGGCGGCCATGTTCCACCCTTGGTGCATACGGGATTAAATCCCATTAAATCTCTCTCAGGTAAAAGGTCTGATAGCCCTGCTTTCCCCAACTCATACCTGTTAAGTAAGTTGCTCTCCTCCTGAGATCTGGCCAAATGCAGATGCCGTTTTCTAGCACATGTTCTTTCTCAAACCCAAACCCAGTTCAGACTAGACCCTAGCTAACGCTGCTGTTAAATTTGATCCAATTTGACAAATCCAGCAAACATTTATTAAGCACCCACCACATGTAAGAAACTGTCAGTGTCACCCACCCAGCCTGGCTTGGGCCGCTGCAAGTAAAGGTACAGTTGCTTTGCCCGGTGACTTTGACTCCCTCCCCAACTCACCGAGGAGACCCGGCGAACAGCTGCCCTTTCCTTGTAGGAGGCCTTTGGAATTCCTCTAGGGGACTAGGAAAAAGAGGAAAAGAAATAAGGGTAATAGGAGAGAAGGTTTCCTGCAGAATCTGGGGAAGAGACAGAAAAAAAAGGAGTCTGAGTAGATGACGGCCAAACCACCTGTCTATTCCTTTGGTGCCAGTGGCTCATTTTCTCATTTTCTAACAGGCCCTCCTACATTTCCAATCTTCTCACACTTTTTGGTGTACTCCTCCATCCACTGACATTGACCTCCCGGAGGCCTCACGAACAAGACTCTCCATCTTTTAGCTCTGGGTATTTTCTCTGGTGGGCTACCCACCCCCCATTAGATTGTAAGCTCTTTGAGGGCAGGGACTATTTTTACCTCTTTTTGTATTCCCAGCACCTAGCAGTCATTTAATGTTTATTGAATATTGATTTGGTTGATGAAGACAAAATCTGGTTGCAAAGACAAGAGTGCTCAGAGAGGAGGTGGAAAAATAGCGATGTGAGGCAAGAGAATAAAGGTATAAAAGACAAGAAACTGCAGGGATTATAGGTGTGAGGGAGGAAGGAGAATCTTAGTAGAGTAGAGAATCCTACCTAATCCATATTACCTGAGGGTCTATCTACCCCTCAGTCCTGTCCTATGGCCTGGCATTGTAGATACTTGTGAGTGGAGCAGAATATCTTGGCTCATTCATATTCCCCAAGGGTTTTATCTACCCCGTGGCTCTATACCATGGCAAGGTGCTGTGGAGATGTATGAGTAGAGTAAATCATCCTAGTTTATCCATATTCCCCAAGGGTTTGTCCACCCTTGGTTCTACCCAATGGCCAGGTGCTGGGGATATGTGTGAGCAGAGCAGAGCATCCCTGGTTCATCTATATTCCCTGTGACTTGGTGGTATAGACATGTACCTGGTCCATGAGAAGCATGGCATCTGGGGCTTTGACTGGAATGTTAGAAGAGTAAACTCTCAGGAGGTAGAAGACAGATACATACTCAATCACTTACCCTCCTTTCAGCAACTTCTTCAGCTTTCAATAACTTTCTTGTTTCTTCTAAATCTTCCTTCTCTTTGTCATACTGTAAAAATAAAGGTCAGTGTTGTAAACTGACATCTAGATGCTCTTTTGGGGAAACAAGAGAACACCTTGAGGTCTCATCTAAGAGATGCCATGAAGAACAACCATGTAAAGCTGGAAGGATAAACATCCGGATTCACTGGACAGAGAATAATGTGACCAGCCAATAAACTGACAAGGACTTACTGAGGACTTACTATGTGCCAGAAGCTGTACTTGGTGCTGGAGATAGAAGAACAAAAATACAATACATGACTTGCCCTCAAGGAGCTTATATTCTGGAAGAGAATGAAATGCAAGGTGGAAATATAAGGTAAGCATGATATCAAAGAAGGAAGTAGGATTGGGAATGTTGCCATTCTAAGAGAAAAAGGGGAAGTAGAGAATTGGGCCTTCTAGTTAACATCAAGTTAGCCTCCAGTAAATCCTCCAGCCAGTAGAATCACCAGGGCTGCCAACATTAAGGCTACCTTTACTGGGTTTTTTTCCCCAACAGAATATAAATCTGAAAGGAGGAATTGCTTCATTTTTTTGTCTTTGTACCCTTAGCACCTAGCATACTGTTAGGCCTGTAGCAGGAGCTTAAAAAATCCAGTTGGATTTTCTATTTGCTCATCCCAATTTCTTATTTCTCTCAAACCTGGAACATCTTTGATGCCTCTATTCTTACACAGCACACTCGGAGTGTAGTTAATACAATATTTGCCTTGGAATCAAGAAGGCTTGAATTCCTAGTCCTGTCTCTGACACATACTGGCTATGAGACCTTGGGTAAGTCACTTTAGCCTCTTAGTGTTGAATATAACTCTCTAAGTCTATGTGCTAGAGAAAAGGTGCAGACTTGCATTTATTAGAGGGAATTTCCTTATCCAGGAATTCCCTACACCAGTAAAATCACAGGTCCAGTCCCCATCCCTATCCCTAATTCATTATGTGTTTCAATGACCAGCACAAGTTCCGTCATTATTGGCAAGTACAATTATAGATGACTAAATAAAACCACCATCTCTAACAATGTAATAAAAGTCCATTCACCACAGACTTATTCAATACAAATTAAATACAAACTATTAAGTTAGAAATGCTGAGTATGTCATGCAATTTGCTAAGCTAGAACTTCTGAGTATAGTACATACTAAAGTCCAAATTGAAAAAAATAAGAAGTGTTTTAGTTGCAAAAGCTATTTCATGCAACTTAAATTAAATAAAAACTGGATTTCTATTCTCACTTTCATTTCAGCAGAATAATGGATAATGATATTGGAACCTATGCCTCATAGAATTTCATGCTTAGCTTGACACAAGAGTTTGCATATTCAAACGATATTGATGTACAGCTGACTATAACATAATTTTAATTAGTGTAAGCTCTTAAAAAAAGAGCTACTTGCAGTACAGTTTAAAACCATGAGACAAATATGTAAGTGTAAACTCTTGTCACCATTTTGAAATATGTCTTTAAGGTGATCTTTGCACGTGCATTTCAGATCCTTTCTCAATCCTTTGCTGAATCTGTGATCAAAGTCAAAAGACAATATATAAATTGTCAAGGAATATGTATGCAGTCCTCAAAAGAAGAATTCCAAATTATTAAGCATGTGAAAGAATGCTCCAAATTACTAACAAGAAAAAGGCAAGTTTTATGTTATATCCATCAAATTGGTAAAATTAATAAAAAAATGTAAAGAGTTAATGCTGGAAGGAAGATAGGTATACTGATTCCTTGTTGGCCGAGCTGTGAAACAGTGAAAACATTTTGGAAAGCAATTTGAAATCATGCAAAAAAGTGACCATAATCTAAAATGTTCATAACCTTTGACTCACAAGTACCACTACCAGACATATACTCCAAAGAGGTCATTGATAAGAAATCTCTATATAAACCAAAATATTTATAACAACATAGCTTTGTAGTAGCAAAGAATTGTAAACAAAGTAAATACCCATCAGCTGGAAAATGGCTAAACATGAATGTAAAAGAATATTACTATGTTATAAGAAATTACGAATATGATAAATACAGAGAAGCACAGAAAGACTTGCATTATCTGATGCAGAATGAAGTAATCAGAGTCCAAAAAGCAAAAAAACAAAAAAAAACCAAAACCCAAAACAACAAACTAATGATAATGATGTAAATGGAAAGAATTATAAAGAAAAAAATCAAACACGAATATTACAAAATTACAAAGAATGGTGGCAAAAATACTCCCACCTTTGCAGGGTGTGGAATACTGCATATACTTTCAGACTTTTAAAATACATTTATCAGTTTTGCTACTTTTCTCTCTCTTTTTCCTTAAAAAAACGATGTGTTCACACCTATCATTTTGGCTAGGAAGACAAAACAGGAAAATGATAAATTTTGGAGAAAATTGGGAAATTGGGGAAAAAATGATTGGAGAAAATTAGAACACTAATGCATTGTTGGTGGAGCTGTGAACTGATGTAACCATTCTGGAGAGCAATTTGGAACTCTGCCCAAAGGGCTATAAAACTGCACACTGTTTGATCTAGCAATACCACTATTACATCTGTATCCCAAAGAGATCATAAAAATGGGAAAATGACCCACATGTACAAAAATATTTATAGCAACTGTTTTTCTGGTGTCAAAGAATCAGAAATTGAGAGGGATGCCTATCAATTAGGGAGTAGCTGAACATATTGTGGTATATGAATGTAACAGAATACTACTGTTTAATAAGAAATGATGAGTAGGCAGACTTCAGAAAAACCTGTAAAGTCTTACATGAACTGGTGCTGAGCAAAGCGAGCCAGAGTCAGGAGAACATTGTACACAGTAACAGCAACATTATGGGATGACCGACTTTGAAAGATTTAGCTCTTCTCAGCAATGCAAGGATCTAAGACAACTCCAAAAGACTCATGATGGTAAATGCTATCTACATCCAGGAAAAAACCT
This sequence comes from Pseudocheirus occidentalis, assembly GCA_028646575.1. Taxonomy (NCBI): domain Eukaryota; kingdom Metazoa; phylum Chordata; class Mammalia; order Diprotodontia; family Pseudocheiridae; genus Pseudocheirus; species Pseudocheirus occidentalis. The sequence goes on from CM053597.1 coordinate 48,689,236, forward strand.
ATGGAGTCTGAATGCAGATTGAAGTATACAATTTGTTCTCTTTTTTGTTTGTTTGTTTGTTTCTCTTTTCTCATGGTTCCTCCTATTCTAATTTTTCTTTACAACATTCCTAATATGAAAATATATCTAATACAAATGTATATGTAGAGCCTATATCAGATTGCACACCATCTTGTGAAGGGGAGAGGAAAGGAAGAAGGAGAAAATTCAGAACTCAAAATCTTATGGAAGAGAATGTTGAAAACTAAAAATAAATTAATTAATAAGAAAAGAAAAACATATGGAATGTTATATAGGATGGCTCACTGAGAGGAGTAAGAGTTATTTGCTATACGTGACACTGGGAGAAATTCCAGTGATGTAAAAAACAACATAGATCAATAAAAATGTCTTTTAAAATTATCTTTTAAAAGCCTGTAGTCCAAGACCTTAAAGTGGACACAATTTCCTGGTGCCAAGCTCATCAGTAACTGAAAAAGTAATGACGTAGAAAGTTTGATCTGGGTGCTGGAGATTTCTTCCTTTACTATTATTTTCACTCTTGACTAGTAATTGATAAAATATTAAATGAATATTCTCTTGAATTTGTATCAGGGAGACAGATTTAAATAATAAAGCACAAGAACCTTAAGCTGGGCCATAGAAATAAAACCCAAAATTTCTATTTTTAGTTTGTATCTTTAATACAAATCTAACAATGAATGTTTCACTTGATATTTGTGAAATATTATTATGTAATTAGTAATAGGGTAGCATTAGTCTATCAAAAGTACAGGAGATAACTTTTTGTTTTTATTTCTTGTTTTCCAATAAAAAATAAGTAAAAATACTTTATTTGGGGAGTCAGAAAGAGCCAGATTCAGTTTTGACCTTGAGCAAGTCACTTAACCCTTCCTTTTCTCAGGTAATTCTCTAAGATAGTTGCAAAGAAGGTGCCAATTTGCATTGATACAGAAAGGTTGCCACTGGGAGCTTTCACTGATCAAATCACAAAGTTTACTCTAAATACAGTTGGAACAAAACCCTTATTTCACAACTTCTATCTGGACAAAAGAAAAAAGAATAACAGACATTAATAATGGCATTTAAAGGTTTGCTTGAGTTTTTGTTTCATCTTTCAAAGAATTTGTTTTTACAAAAATTACGTTTTTTATCAAAACACTGGGCAGAAAAAGTTATTTTTTTCTTTAAAAATATATTGAAATTATGTTAAGGGACATGTGTATTAAATTTTATTTTACCCAAAGTCCTAGATTCAAAGATCGTAAAGCATTAATATTTATATTTTTCTAGAACTAGCAATATTTAAGGCCAACAGTGTATTTTATTTTTTTAATTAATATAATTTTTATTTGTTTTCTTGTTTACATCATTCATTTCCATGAGATTTTTGAGTTACAAATTTCCTCCCCGTCGTTCCCCTACCCCAACCCCAAAACAGCGATCTCACTGTAAAGCCCCTCCCCCAATCTGCTCTCTAACTTTCTGTTAGGGCAGGAAGGGTCTCCGTACTCCAGCCTCTGAATATCTTAATTCCTAGTTGCATGTATTGCAGAGCTTTGAATTCTAGATTCTTTCTGTTCCTCCCTTGTCACCCACCCCCACTGGAAGGACAAGCAATTCAATACAGGCTGTGCATGTGTAATTACACAGGACATGTTCATAGTAGACATATTGTGACAGTCTGATCATA
>CM053597.1:48691428-48719995 GCA_028646575.1 Pseudocheirus occidentalis
AACATCAGGGCAATTTTCTTTGAGAATTCCTTGAAGGATGCTTTTCAAGTTCTTTTTTTGGTCATGGCTTTCAGGAAAACCAATAATTTTCAAATTGTTTCTCCTGGATCTATTTTCTAGGTCAGTGGTTTTTTCAAGGAGATATTTCACATTGCTTTCTATTTTTTCATTTGTTTGTAACTGTTTAATAATATCTTGGTTTCCCATAAAGTCATTAGCTTCCATTTGCTCCACTCTAATTCTGAAGGAATTATTCTCTTCAGAATGCTTTTGAGATTCTTTTTCCATCTGGGAAATTCGACTTTTTAAGGCGTTCTTCTCCTCATTGGCTTTCTGGGTCTCTTTTTCCCTTTGAGTTAATCTATTTTTTAAAGTGTTGTTTTCTTCAGTCAGGTTGTTGACTCTTTTCATGATTGTCTCGTATCATTCTCATTTCTCTTCCCAATTTGTCCTCCGCTTCTCTTATTTGTTTTTCAAAGTCCTTTTTCAGTTGATCTATAGCTTGTAGGCAATCTTTGAGTGTCTTGGAAGCATTTGGTATGGGAGCTCTGACTGTGTTGTCTTCCTCCTGTTCCATGCTTTGATCCTTTTTGTCCACAAAAAGGGATTTTAGAGTTTTATTGCAGTTCTTATTTTGCATCCTTTTCCTCATGTTGGCTAGTCAATTAATTGGTTGCTTTTTTTTTTTGGTCTGTGGAACTCTGCTTCCAGGGGGGAAAGCTCTGTCCCAAATCACTGGGGTTTTCACAGCTACGTGGGTGCTGCAGCCCCCACCAGCTTTAGCTTGCTGAAAGTGCACCTCAGGACCACCACCCAAGGCCATGATCGGGATCCAGGCCACTCAATGCCAAAGTCCTTGTCCCTGATCAATCGTCTCAGCCCCCCAAGGGGTCCGCAGGCCAGGAGCTCGGAAGCAGCCCAGTGGAGACAGTTGCTGGTTGCAGCAGATCCTGCCCTTCCCACTGCTGCTTCCTTGCCCTGGTGGCAGATTGGCTGAACCGCTTTTCCTCCCCCAAATTTAGCTTGAAAGCTTCACTTTCACTGACCTTTCTCTAATCCTCCTTTTTCCTAGCTTGATAGATGTGGAGATTGCTCCAAGTGCTGTAGATCTGCTCTCTGTAGACTCACTCTGCAGCTTGGCTCCTCCCGACTGCCCTGGGGCCTGGCTGCAGTTTCAGTTTCAGGCTGGGCTGGCCTCGGCTCCCAGCCTGCCATGATGAGCCCCTCCTGCCAAGCTGCCTTCAGCGAGAGATGTGTTTTCTGCATTTTTGTGAGTTTGTGAGCACTAAAATTTGTTTAGAGTCGTATTTTTTTTCCTTTTTGGAGGGCAGTTGGGGTTAAGTAACTTGCCCAAGCTCACACAGCTAGTTTTTTGTGTTAAGTGTCTGAAGCCGGATTTGAACTCAGGTACTCCTGACTCCAGGGCCGGTGCTCTATTCACTGCGCCACCTAGCCGCCCCTTAGAGTCGTATTTTATGGGTGTTTAGGGTGGCTGTGTAGGAGCTGCGAAACTTTGCTGCTTCTATGCTGCCATCTTGGCTCCACCCCTCTATGAACAGTGTATTTTAGTGATATAATTTTCTGATACTTCAATTCTGTAGGGCTTAAAAAGGAAAATTGTTGATTTAAGAAATGACTTTTTCAACAGAAATATGATTCTATCCTAACCTGTGTATTAAAAATGGAAGCTATTACTAATAACTAATAAAAAGATAAAACTAAGACATAAAATTGCTGTTAGCTCTAAAATAACAGCAAAAATTATCAAAAATCAATACTTATCCTCTAATAATTTGTATATATTTGCATACCCTCTATAATTTACCAAGAAAAATAATGCAAAGGGAAGATATTTTAATACTTGCAACTCTTCTGATTAGTAACTGAGTAGATATTAGGTTGGTAGGTATGTTGACCTTCACTGGTTTTCCTAATAAGATTGTTGAATAGTTTTACCCACTAAACACTGATTAAACTTTGGTATAATTAACTATAAATGAATTGAGGGAAATCTTCCATGAAAACAGAAGAGAAAAGTAGGCTCCCTCAACCAAAAATTTTACAGTTACTTAAGGACCATGTTCTTAATATTTCATAAATAACTGGAAGATACAGAAAATATAAAATCTTATTGTGTTTATTATTTGATTACAAAAAAAACCCAGAATTTGATTCAGTAGATTCTTTTACAACAAGGAATCTCAAAATCATTCTAGATTACTTGGAAGAAATAACAGCAGAAATAACTATTCAAGGAATCTTTGATCATTAACATCATGTGAGGCATAAAATAAGGAAAGAGATATTTGATTGCTAAAGATATTCACCACTGATAAGAGAGATGTAGTCTACAGTCCAAGCTGGAGAAACACTCCATCTGGAAGATGGTGGCATTCCCCAGAATCTTTTATTTATGGATGACATCATGCTGATTGCATCCAAGCCTAGAATATTGCAAAGCACATATCGTAATCCTTAAAGGAGTCTGGCTTGTTCATCCACACAATAAAGACGAAGTGGATGAAGAAATGAGATCAAAGAGTTGGAAGTGTCAAGTCAGGTTTAAGACCAGGTCAGTCTGGAGTAAAAGTTAAAGGTCTGCTGTGGTCAGAGACAATGGAATTCCACGAAATCACAGCAGTTTCCTTTGTAGCTCAGGAAGATCTAATTAGTATGGGTTTCTGAAAGTCCTGGCCTTTCTCCCCTTATCTGTTTGATTTCCCAAATCATATTTATTAGCTATTTGTAAAAGTTGGTTCCACTTGGTACCACTTCACTTCTTCACCTGTCATATGGCCTCATTGGATGGCACTACCATCAATGGAGTTTCCCTTGCACCATATAATTTCCTTAAAACCATCAGACATATATTTGCATTTCTTTCTTTTTCCAAACTTGCAGACCTCAGTTGGACTTCCATCCAAAGTTGTGACTAAGTCAAAAGTACACCTGGGGCAAAATTAGTCGAGAGGAAGACACAGAAGACAATGCCACTGGAGGATATAACCACTTGAGAAGGAAAGACCAGACCTCAGCCCGTGTGAAGGATGGGGGCCTGAAAAGGTGGTATCATGGTGAAAGGACCTTGGGGATGGTAACCAGCATCAGTTACACTTCTTGCTTCCCAAGGACCATGAGGGTAGTTATAGGACTATAGTCCCTACAGGGAGGAAGCATACATGTGCATGTGTGTGTGCATGCACACATATATGCATACATGTATAGGTCATGTGGGCATGCTTGTATGTGTGTACACGTACAAACACCATCACCACCAGTAGCTATATCTCTGCATCCACCCAAACTCCTTTGCTGTCAGAGGAACCCAGTGGAACTATGGGATATGTTGTGGAACTATGATCTCTCTCCTGATGACCATTTTCTTGGCTCAGATCACTAGTCCTGCCCACTTCCTAGGTTACTTTCTGATGACTCACTCTAGGAGTGACTTCTCAGAATATAGCTATTTATTTGCGATAGAAAAACATTTTTTCACAGAGTGTAACCATAATGGACAATTTCTGCCCAGAGTGAAAAATTAACTATTTGTGCTTCACTACTGTGTTCTCTCACGCCAGCACAATTTAAGATGCTTCCTCCTATGGGTTTTTAATACATCTTACACTTTGCAAGGGTCCTATCTATCTATCTATCTATCTATCTATCTATCTATCTATCTATCTATTTATCTATCTATCCATCCATCCATCCATCAGTCTATCTCTCCATGCATATATAAATATTTGTGTCCTAAATGTGGCAGAAAAGAATGATATTGTTGAACAGATAAAAGGCTGTTGATAGAAAATTCTTCAAATATTGAAACATTTGCTCTTTTCTAGGTTGTCATACATTGTACCAACTCATGACTGCTTTCCTTATTTTGTTTTCTGTATATACATATGTACACACACATATATAATTTTATGGATATGTATGTGTGGTATGTGTGTATATATAGACAGAGCTAGACAGAGATGGATAGACAGTACAGATATATAGAGGTACATAAAAGAAACCAAACCCTTTTCTCTCAGATATACAAATATAAATCTGGATGGATATATTTCAAATAGATATTTGAATGCTGGACAGCATTTTAAGGATTATATATACATGTGGTTATAAAAGGAAGGTTTTGGTTGAAAATAAAATTGAAATTCTTTATTTTCTGCATTTAAAAGATGGTCCCATAGAAGGCCCTCCTTGTGGTCTTAGAGCATTGTTTTTCATTAATTTCTATGACAAGGAACCCAAAGCACATGAAGCTAAGAACCACAAAACAAAATAAGGAAAGCAGTCATGATTTGGCACAAAGTGTGACAACCTAGAGAAAAGCAAACATTTCAATATCTGAAGTGGGGCTGATTTTCTATGAACAACCTTTTCTCTTCCCAACAGTATCATATTCTTTTCCGGCACATTTAGGACGCAAGTCAAGCTGTGTCTTATTTTTTATTATAATAAACACAGTCAGTTGACTATAACAAAGACATATTAGTGCTGATCAGTTGAAAGCCAAGATACACCATCAGCTGGGGAGGGAGGGGGGGGCAAAAAAAAGTCAACTGATAAAATAAAGGACCAGCCGTCTGGAAAGCTCTATAAAAAGAGAATAAAAAGGGCAGTGTTCTTATGAGACCACCACAGGATGCCAAAATATCTAGTGAGGGCCCTTCTGTGGCTGTCATTTCTGGAGACTAAGACTAGCAAACCCCGTATATTAGTGTGGTCTCATGCTTAATGTTTCTTGAAAATCTTTAAGAAAACATGCACCAAAAAAAATCTTGTGAACAATATTTAAAATATGCAACATAAGGTTCTGAGTAAGATTCTTATAAGGGTAAAATATTACAATGGCATAGATTGGTTTCCTTACACTTTAAAAAAATATCTCCATGGTTTACCAAATTGTATAAATTAGAGTATTTAGAATAGCAAGAATGAACATTTCTTGATCAATAAATATGCAAATGAAATTCAAATATGAAAATGATGATTTTCAGTATAATAGGCTAGAGTTGGAGGGGGCAAGAGAAAGGAAATAAAGGTAAAGACCCTTACCATGCCTTGAAGGGTTTTTTTCTGTTGCTCGAGATCCTCATTTAATTTGTCTTTCATTAAGGTTAACTGAAATGAAAAAGTATGTTAAATTTTGATTAAAGATAAGAATTTATTTAAAATTCTTTCTGGTTAATAGACCTCACTGAAATTAATTTTAGTCTAAATGACATAAGTGAGAAGAGCAAACTTTTCAAATAATTTTGAATTCAAGAAAAATGATGTTATATTAATAATGATAATAGTTAGCATTTACATAGAGCCTACTATGTGCCAGGCACTGTGCTAGTCACTGTACAAATATTATTTCATTTGGTGCTCGCAGTAACTCTGGGAGGGAGGTGATACTATTATCCCCATTTTACCGATGAGGAAACTCAGGCAAACAGAGATTTGCCCAGAATTGCAAAAGGGGTGCCTTTGAACTTAGATCTTCCTGGCTCCAGGCTTAGTACTCTATCCACTGTGACACTTAGCTGTAGTTATCTACCTCAGAGTCACTGTGAGGGCAAAATGTGCTAATCTGCTAGTCATTATTACAGTATATTGCTATCACATGTACATTCAAAATATTTTAAGAAAATTCGGTTTATTTACAAGTACTCCAGAAAACCTAGCTGACTATCAAGTGGCAAGCATTTCCTTTGACAAAGGTCTGGGGATAAGTGGTTAAAAGATATAAAAATGTGACCAAAAGAAGAAATGCAAACTATTAACCAGAGAGAAAAAAAATCCTCTGAATCACTGATAATTAGAGAAATGAAAGTTATGTTATCAACTCTAAGGTTTCACCTGATATCTATTGATCGACAAAACTGACAAAACAGGGAAATGACAAATATTGGAGGGCCTAGAAGAAAACAGAGGTGTTAATGCATTGCTGGTGGAGTTGTTTGGAATCTATTTTGGAAGCAATTTTGAACTGTCCCCAGAAAGTCACTAAATGGTGCAAACCTTTTGTCTCTGTTGATTCCACTACTAGACTTATTCTCCAAAGAGGTCAAGCAAAAAGGAAAAAGACTCAAATGTACAAAAATATTCATAGCAGTTCTTTTTGTGGTGACAACTGGAAACTAAGAAGGGGCCCATCAGTTAGGGAATGGCTGAATAAATTATGGCATATGTATATTATGGTAGCATAATATTCATAGCAGCACTTTTGTGACAGCAAAAAGCTGGAAACAAAGTCAGTTGAACAAACTGTGAGATATGGATATAATGGAATAATTATGGCACCTGGAGGAACAGCAAATATGAATTGAAACATTGGAAGACTTGGATGAACTGATATAAAGTTAAGAGTGCAGGACAAGGAGAAAAATAAACACCACTTCAATAATCTTAATGAAAGTAACACTAAGGGGCGGTAGAACTTGGCCTATTCATGAATAAATGATGAAATAAACTCTCTTCCTCTTGACAGATAGGTGGGGGACTACAGTGACAGAATGATGTATATTTTGTCAGTCACTTCCATGATATCAGCTGGTTGCACTAAATGGCTTTTGTTTGCTTTTGTCAAGTGAAGAGGTTCTTTGAGGAGAGGAGAGTTCCTTGGAAGTTATTATGGAGTTTGTAACAGTAATGCTTCTTGCCTCTGCTGTGCTAGTGTAAGATCAATAACACCAACACACAGGAGGGTTGCTAGCTTCCCATGAGGAAGCAAAGCAAAATGCTAACCTCAGAGCATATATACACTCCTTCAGGGTCATAGGGCATCACAACCCTTATGGTCCACTGCCTAATTACAAAGTAGCAAAACTGAAAAACTGAAAAATAAGCCTAGAGAATCAAGCTTCTCTTGTTGGTTCCATGTGAGGCCTATTAATGGATGGGGAAGATCTCCAACTCCCATTAACATTACAGAATTTTTAAAAATATCAATATAATTAGCAAATTTATTTCTTAATAATGATTTGGGTTTAAATAGGCTACAAGCTTAATGTTAGTCAACAGTAAGACATTATTAACTAGGAAAGAGAAAAATTTATGGTACATTAAAAAAGGGACATTGATGAGAACTAGAGAGGGTAGTCATATTATACTTGTCTGAATTCACTTCTGAGTATCATGTTCAGTTTTGGCACCTATATTTTAGGAAGAATATTAATAAGCTGAGTATCTAAAAGAGAACAATGTTATGGTAAAGGGCACTGAATTCACACCATATTCATCCTGGTTTAAGTAATGTGGGAGGCTTAGCTATAACATGACTACTGGCTCACAGCATTTGAAGAATATGGTGAAAAAAAATTTAGTCTTGTTCCAGTTGGCACCAATGGGCAAAACTATTAATTATGGATGGAAGGTACAAAAAAATCAAAATTTGGCTTCAAGTCAAGGAACTCACATTTCATTAGAGTAAACAACACGTAGACAGAGAGAGTTAAGCGAGGGAGGTGGTGGGTGATCAGGGGACCCTTGCCCAATTGAATCTCCCAATCTGCTCCATAAAATTGACTCCTATCAATTCCCTGCTATGCAAGCATATGCAAAATACATGTAAAATAATCCCAAGGTAATTAGGAAACTGGGTAACTAACAGCTAGAGAATCAGGAGGGAAAATCACATATAGGAGGTAGTATCTGAGCTAAAATTTGAAGGAAGGTGAGAATTCTAAGAGGCAGAAACGAAGAGGGAGTTCATGTCAGACTTGGGTGACAACTTGTGCTTGAGGTTGAAGGAACTGGGAAAGTTCAACTTGGAGAAGAGAAAACAGAGGCAATATATGTTAGCTGTCTTCAAGATATGAAGGGTTGTTAGGAAAAAAAGGATTAGATTTGTTCTTCGTGACTACAAGATGGAGAGATGTGGGCTAGGAAAGAATATTCTCTCCTGATTTGGGAACAGGTTGAATGACTGGGCCCCAACAATGTTCTTTAACGGATGGATATCAACTTGGGCTTCTTAAGCACTACTTTTTTTTATCTCATCATAGTACGTTGATTGCTCTCAGTTCTTGAAAAAATATCCCAGAGGAGCAATAAAGCTTAGGCAGGTCCTACCAAGCCTTCAGGCAAAGGCCAGCTGATAAACTCCCAAACTAGCAAAATGGAGTCAGATTGCAGGTAACTCAAATATTCTTTGGTAGAAACTTAAGCAATCACTCAAGTAAGACTAAAGTCCAGGGCATTATGATTTCAACAATAATTCATTAAAAGTCTATATGTGGGGGCAGCAAGGGGTGCAGTGAATAGAACACTAGCCCTGGAGTCAGGAGAACCGGAGTTCAAATCAGGCCTCAGACACTTAGCCCTGTGACCTTGGGCAAGTCACTTAACCTCAATTGCCCTGCCTTCGCCTCTCCAAAAAAGCTAAAAAAGTCTATGATGTGCTTTGGAAATAAATATTTTAGTAAAAGAAGTTTTGAGTAAGTTAACTTTATAAGGACAGCAATTTGTTACTAGAGATAAAAACGTATACAAGACTAGGCTAATGATAATAAATAACTGGTTCTATCAATAAAAATAGAGCAAGGGAACCAAAGCAAAGTTTTCCTAAAGTGCAAGACTTAAAGTGAGAGAAGGAAGGAGTTACAGAAAATATCTTTAATCAGTGACTTGAGGCCCTAAATAAAGAGGCTGGTTGCTTAGTTTTCTCTACTTTTCATGGCCCCCAGATAGCCACCCGCTCCTGGAACTTTCATATTAGCCTTTAACTATGGAGTCATATGTATTCTAGGCTTATTGCTCCTCTCTGTGTTACTCTGAATAAGAGGAACACAGACACAGAAAGTATACTTCTGTGATTCCATTCTCCCTCCTCCTATGGTTCTCCACCAAATAAACACCACTATTTATCTAGCCTCCTTTCCTTTTCCACAGAGAGGTGAAAATGAGATGAGGGAGAGGATGGAGGAAGATCGAAGATTTCTCATGATGCAGGAATGGGAAACTTACCCTATAAATACCTACAGGAGACTTGCCCCATAAGATGGCCATTTATTTTGCAAATATTTCTGTAATGAAAATAAGATATTGTTTTGCAAATTAAAACCACCTGAAACTTAAACTTCAACCTACCATTGGTTATTATTATTGCTTGGGTAAGCCAGGGAGTCTCTTATCTTACTTTGATATCAGAAGAGTTGCCTACTGTCATGAGTACTAATTTTTCCTTAGAATAGGAATGAAAGTATTAATGTTTTATGTTGTGTACTATGAGCCTGGCTCATTCCTATACGTGCTCAATGAGTCAATCCACATTCATTTTGGGAAGGTGCCATAGATGGATGATGATCTGGACCTATCATTAAGTAGGAGAAAGAGATCTACCTGTCTGTTTTACATTTGATACTCTTTAATAAGGATATTTTCCAAGGGATGCTGTGTGGCAAATTGAGACTACCATGCTACCACAAGAATCAAATGACCATTAACCCAATGGGCAATGGGAACACATACAATAGGAGCAAGTAGGTTATAGTATGTTACTAATAATGGCTCGCATTAAAAAAATGAGGCAAAAGCTATAATTGAAGACATGCTTGACTGGAAAAGGAGGTGGGATGATCAGGTGGTGAGAAGATAGACAATAGAGGAACTTATTGATGGCCTCAAAATATTTTTTAAAATTGAGAGGAGGGGCCTCTAGCAAAAGAGTGACTCCTCTATGCAAGATCTATGAAAAGACAAAGATGAGAAATTCAATATGGAGGGACTGCAATCCATATCAATTTAAAGGAATCTACCCTGAAGAAATCCTGTAAAGGATCAAAGTAAATAAAAACAAACACATACCAACATCATTATGGGTATAACAGACATAAAATGCAAATTCTTAAAATTTTTCTCCCCATAACTCAAATATGCCCATAAAACATCATTGAATTTTCTTTATGAACCTTTTAAATACCTCACAATTAATCACAAGTTATCAAATTTACAAAATAAGAAATGGTTTCCAACCACTAAACATTTTTTCAAAGAAGAAATGCAATTTAGGGAAAAATCCCTTCTCATCATTAGTCACCCAACAATAAGCAATGGGACAGATGAACATGTATTATGTGCATTTTCTTTTGCTTTGTATAACTATTTGAAAATTCGGCCGGTCCCCAAGCATGCAGATATTTCAATTAAAAAGGGTCATTTATCAATGTCAAAAAGTTACAGTACCTTTTGAATCATTTTCTGATCCTTCTCCACTTTTTGTTTCATAGCCGCAAGTTCACCTTCTGAAAACAAAAGAAGAAAAAAGCAGACCATGAAATTACATGCTTCTGTCCATGCATTCCAACTGTGTGTGCTAGGTCAGTCTGTAAGCCAATGGAATGCACAGTGGACCAAAGTCCTAGCAGGACTGTGACCTTCACAATCGCCCTTGACCTTCCGAGCCTCCTTCCTGCTGTTCAGCCTGCCGGTCAGATGGAGATTAAGAAGTAAGTTAAAGAGCCAAGTGTGGCACAGAGCCCACCACTTCTCCTCAGGCCGAGCTGCAGACATCTCTGCTGTTAGTCACAGCCAATACAAAGTGCGTTAGCAGGTCGTTCTCTATTACACCTGCTAAGCTCGAGAGCAAATGAGAAGTGAAAATGTGTAATCCTGGCATTTTAGATGGTGGTGTATTGGAGCACTGCTGTCATACTGCTGACCTGGTAGCTGTTAGGTGGCCTGATTTTATTTTCACATAGGTCAGTTTTTTACCAATCAGTCGACCACACCAGGGAGTTAACACAAAATCATTCGTATCTGCAAATAATAAAAACATACTTGTAAGTGCACACATGTCTAGTAATTTAGCTATAAGAGATAGTGACATCACAGTTTGTGATACAAATTCTTTAAAATAAATGTATGCTTTAAATGAAACCCAGAAAATGAAACTAAGAAGCATTCTTCCTATGCTTTCTGTACAAAGCATATTCAAATACATACACATAATTATCTAAACTTTTACATGTCCATAATATAACTTTTGCATTATATTTGCAAAACGTAACTTTTGAATTACAGATTAACTAAAAAGGTCAAAAGGCAAGATTGAAAGACAACTCTATCACGATATCACCGTGTTAAAATGGCAAAGTACAGAAATGAGCAGCAAATGCCCTGACTCCCAGAAAAGAATGCTTAAAATAAAAATAATAATAAAGTCTTTCCCCCTGAAATAGACCGTAGATCATCCATAGGATGATCCAGATTCTAAGTAGATCCGGCAAAGGGGCTAGAGAAATGTGCAAGACTGATCCACGGCAGCCTGTAACTGAAGTCTTAGGGGGACTCGGACTGACTTGCACTCATCAACTGGCTCACAGCCTGCTCCCAAATGTTACCTAAGAGTGTATTTGCCTTTTCGCAGAGCTGAAGATTCTCTTCAAGGCCCGCAGTGAACTTCGACAGTTTCTCATTCTCCTTTTTGAGGTCGCTAATCTCCCTTTCTAAATGTGCTACTTTCACATTGGTTTCTTCTGTTAGTGATTCCTGAAAGACCGGAAATTTCATATTTCTGAGCCAGGATTTAAATATGCAACACACAAGAGCCATAAATATACAAGCAGTTCTATCATATCATTTTCTGAATTCTATTACACATTGATTTATCCCATGAATAGAGAAAATGAAAGAGCTTGCTGGAAGAAAGACTGCAGTACATTATGTACAAAGACCATAACACACGGGGACATTTTGTTGACAGGAATAATGCATATCATTACTGTTTGTGCGCCCTCATCATTCAGGTCAATTTCTTATGGAGGCTGCGCCCGGGGAGGCAGCTGGGGCCTCTCCACCCACACTTCCCTCTGTGCGTTTCTGAAGCGCTGTCCGTAACTAGGCAAGCTGGGGAGGCTGTGGATGGGCAGCACCAGGGGGTTGCAAAGTGCATAGCTAAGGAGGGGGGCTTGTTGCCTTTGTGCTATCGCTCAGTGTCACCGCTGCCTGTGTCAAGAAGAGCACATCACATGTCAAACTGGTGACGTTTCCAGGCTGGGAGCCGCATGGAGTCCATCAGGCCCGCCGATAGCCACACAGTGGGTTTTCTGCTTGGTGCAGGAGCCACCCAGAGGCAATTCATATTCTGAACATTAACGTGGCTTTGCATGCCTGTCACACTTGGACTGTGCAGGCGGTTAATGCTATTGAAGACTTCGGTTTAAATCTCTATGCAAACAGTGATTACCTTGTAAGAAGGTTTCAGGATAACTTACAACAAAAGACTTTAAAGTTATAGTTTTAGTAAAGCAAACTCATTTACATTTTTATTATGTGTGTCTTTTGTTTAAATCTTGCCACGTCCATTATGGTGGAGTCTTTTTCTTACGCAACTGAAGCTTATTGGGCAGCTAGTCTTTTTTTCTTGTCTGTTTCAAAGCTATTGAAAACTCTGAATATCCTGTCTGGTTGCCATACTCTTCTCTAAAATGAAGACATAACAGATTTTTAAAGGCTAGAGTCCTCAAACTATAAGACATCCAACTAAGTCCTGTGTCTATAAAGAGATTAAATAATTAGGGGAAATCATGACATTTCTCTGTATCACTTATTCTACTCTAAAAGTGCATATAGCTGTAAAAAAAGAAACAGGTAACTGAGATGAAGAGTGATTCTCAAAGCATGCTACCTAGAATGCCACAAATAAAGTAGAGCTTTGAAAGCCACCTTCAGTCAAACTGAAAAATGAACAATCTCATAGCTACAAATGCTGAATAACTACTGACAAAAGTAATAAAAGCTCGCTCTGAGCCCCCAATAGATTATCCTAATTAACAGAACTCCAATCCTTTGATTAATTTAAGAGATGTATGAAAGTGAATGCCTTGTTTGACTGCATGATTCCCAATCATTTCAAAGAAAAAGGTAGCTAATATGCATTATGTGAACTTGTGATTCACTCCCAAATACCCATGTTTAAATTCTATTTTAGATTTTTAAAAGGGCAACTGAAATAATAAATTATGGATAAAGTTTATTATTTCTAATTATATTTATATTTTTGTTCAATGGGAAACTTTATTTTCTAGAAATTTTGGTTGCTTTTAAGTAACAGGGCATAAGTCATTATTGTTAGCTAGAAAAACCTGCCTAAATCTCATAAATATCAACAAAGTTGTTTTCTTAAGAAAGAAAGACCTCTCATATTTGGAGACTATCTCTCATTCATTTCTTGTCTGACATTATACAATTCTAAAGCACTTCAGAATATATTTATAGACTCAAAAGGATTTTAAAATAACCAGTCCACACCCTAATAGGCTTAAAAATTAGTTCCTTACCAGTGAATATATCAACAGCTGATGATTACGTAAAGGACCTATTATCATAAACTAAACAACCTAATTTGAATTAATCAGGTGAAGTGACATGAAAAATTTCACACGATTTAAGACCTAAATACTACCCCCATTTCATTTTTTTAAATTGTCTTAGAGCAATAATTTGGGAAAACAGAACTGGTTAATTTTCTCATCAATTCATAACTCATGCTTTGCTCAGATAATCTTTAGCTCTGGCTCCACCATCTGTTACAAAGGAGAACTACAAGTAATTAACTATTCAGTGTCCTGCAGCAATGAGGACACTCATTAGCAAAATGAACAAAGGAATAGTTCTCTGTAGCTACAGTCATCTGTTACACTTTGAGTGGCAGGTTTTGTGGGAGTGTTTTTTCTACCATCTGCCCACAGCAGTAGTTTTTGGCTTGCTTAAACCAAGAGACTTTTAAATTTAAAAGTGTAAGCAAAGCGAAGTTAGGAGGGAGGTGATCATTAAATGGTAGTTAACAAAATACGTATAGTCATTTAAAGCTATATTATGCAGTAAATGTTTATCTGTGTTGATATATTATCAGTCTGGATTAAAAAAAATAAATGCATTTGCATGATTGAAATGAAGGGTTGTTTTTTTTTTTTCATATAAGGCTGAGTACTTTGGGCAACTTTACAAATTTTTGGTAATAGTTCTCTGCTACCCCATAACCATGACTTGAACATCTGGCCTACCTGGCATACATGGCTCCATTTCTCAAATGAGTCCTCATTATATATGTAGTTTCCCTGGTCCTTAGCCCTTGAGGTCCCAAAATATCCGTGGGAGAGAATAATGTTAGAAAGGAAATGCAGGCCTTTCTGCATCTTCTCAGCAGCGTCCATCAGACTTAGAGGAACAAATCTGTCTCATCTCTACAACTATCATGCCTAGTATTTAGGCTTCTCAAAGAGATATGGACCAGAGAAGGGCTGCCTGATGCCTACCCGCAGTCTCCTTAGCGCCTCAGAGAAGAGCAGGTGCTTTCCTGGGAAAGTGACAGCCAGACACTGGGTAACACACTAAGGTAGTGCGGCCCTGGGGTGCTGTCTCTCCTGACTGACAGCTCTGTTTCAGAGGCATGTTTTACAAGGATAGGGGTGAGAGGGCCTCACTTGCTTCCATCAACATTTGGGGTGAAGAAGACAGAAAAGCCACCCCAAAAGAAGAGTGCTATTTGGGAGAAGACATTAAGAAGTCGCAAGAGAAAAGGTTATTTCAGAATATAACTTTTCTCTTTTCTACCCATGCCTACATATTCTCAGGGAACATTAGAAATCATGTGAGTCTAACTGCAGAGGTTATGTTACTTGTCCAAATGACACAGGGAGTAAGTAATATAGCAAGGATGTAAACTCAAAGTCTTCTAACTCCAATCCATAATAACAGGAAAGAGAAAATGGATATATAAACTTGCTTCCTGCATAAGAACACTAAACTTTTCTTGCCCACTGACAATTCCCTGTACCCATTCACTTTATTTTTTTAAGGCAATCAAGGTTAAATGACTTGCCCAGAGACATACAGCTAGTAAGTGTCTAAGGTCACATTTGAACTCATGTTCTCCTGACTCCAGGGCTGGTGATGCTCTATGCACTTTGATACCTAGTTGCCCTTACCCATTCATTCTTACTGAATTTCTCCCCTTCCTCCCATTAAAACACACACACACACACACACACACACACACACACACACACACGGACTTTTCCAAAGCAACATAAAAACACGTACTAATGAATGAGGGAATTCATCTGTTAGTGGAAGATTTTACTTCTTCTATTTGTTTTGCCACAATGTGCCATTTAAAGAATTATTTCATACATTTTCATTTCCCAAAACAGCTGTTGAAATACTATATTTAAAAATAAATTCTCCCAAAAAGTATATGGGAAAGACAATGAAGTTGATTGACACTAAGTTTTTTTTTTTAATGTGATTTCATTACCAATGTCCGTAAAATATCTTAAGTATTACAGGGCTATCCTTGGTTTTACAGCAACTAAGAAAGCAATTCTCGACTCAAAGTCCATCAGTTTCTCACTTTTTTTACCACAAGGGGGGGCAATTGTATAAGGCAAAGTCTTCACTTTGATCTCAATTGAGAGAGAACAAGATAGACTGGAATGTACTTTCCTACAAGGGCATACATAGACTTTCTTAGGAGATTGTTCTCAAAGGATAGAAAGTATTTCCCCTTATGCTTTCTTTTGCGCACACTTATTTTTAAAAATAAATTAGAAGGGAGGCTAGGTGGCGCAGTGAGTAGAGCACGAGCCATGGAGTCAGGAGTACTTGAGTTCAAATCCGGCCTCAGACACTTAACACAAAAAACTAGCCCTGTGACCTTGGGCAAGTCACTTAACCCCAACTGCCCTCCAAAAAAAATAAAAATAAAAATAAATTACAGAGTCTGGGGACAGGTTTCTTTTTCTTTCCTACTGTGTATCAATCACATCATCATGAAATAAAATAAGAGATGCATCCTGTATATCCCTGACCTGCCACCATCTCAGGGCACCAAGGCTGTCTCTCCTGGAGCAGAAGGCCTTTCTAGATACCATAGATCCAAAGCAGTTTGTCACTCTCTTCTTGATGATCTCAGTATGATAGAGAAAAATCTAAAATATAGTCAGGAAAAGTGAACCAGCAGTGAAAGACCTTTCCATTCCAGTAAAATGTAAGCTCCTTAAAGGCAGGGGCCGTTTTTCATTTTTGTCTCTAGTCTAGCACATAGTGTTCAATGATGGCTAGTGAATTGATTTAATTTTGTAATACAGTTCAATAAACATCTGTTGAGTACCAACTATGTACAAAGCTCTATGCTAGAAACTAGGGGCAGGGGGCAAAGAAGAATAAACTGTGTTTGGCCTTAAGGTATATGAATGGGGATGGGATGAGAAAGGAAAGGGTCAATGGGGTTCTTTCCACCTACCACCCACCACACACCACATTTCATCTTGCTTCTTCCTTATTTGGGTATGTAGCTTGCATGTATTTTTTCAATCCTAAGTTCTTTGGGGTCAGGATCTGGCTTGTTTTCATCTTTGTATTTTTTGCCATCTAGCATGGGGCTTGGAATATATTCCATCAAAGACCTCTGGGGTTGGGCCTCAGTCTCATGCTTCATGTTCCTGATGTAAATTGCTATAATTCAGAGCTCCACCACTTCTCAGCCCTAGACTTATCAATAAAATTATCCTCAGCTTCTTGACTGTGACTGGCATTGAAGTAGCTAAAAAGGACTAGGGATTGATGACAAGACAAATCTGAACTAGCACATGGAAATCCAGGAGGGACTTTCCTCATGGTCTTGACCTCAACTCTTCTTTGTTAGCAGAGGCTGGGGACAGCTCTCTGGACTTTTAAGGTTCTTTCCTTTCCCAGATGGAAAATCGATGTCACATCTCCCAACCACTTCCTTTTCTCTTTCCTTAGAAGTCAATTCATGGTCAATTCTACTGCAGGGAGGGAAATTGGAAAGTCTGGGAAATTCTTTTAAACATATTTTGATAACTATATTTCAATATAAATAGTTTCCTTTGTAATCCTATGTATTTTATGCACTTAAAAACTTTACTTTGAGATGGGCTCTGTAGGCGTGACCAGACTTCTAAGACACACAAAAAAGGTTCAAAATTCTTGTTTTCGATCTATTCTTAAGGTTCTTGGCAAGAAGACAGCTAGTCAGTCAAAAAGCATTTTATAAGGCCTTACTCACTTGGTTCCTGCCCTCAGGGAACTCACATTCATTGCATCTTTAGTATCTCTAAAATAAAGTGGGGGAGCTTCAAACCCATCTGATTTGAGTCAAAGTTAAAATTAAACAATTCAATAGGATCATTTCCACCCCTCCCCCCCATCCCACACAAAAATGTGTTTTCCCTCCATTTTTTTCTTCTTTGATAGGTTTCTAGCTTTGGGTAGTTTTCCCCTAAGGGGGAAAAAATTGGGGCACTTTGTTTTCATTCTAAATAGAAAATTCTTCAGTTTTTTCATCTGTAAGATGGGGACACTAATGCCTTTAGCTCCTGCCTCCCATGATTGCTGGGAACCTCAAACAAGAGTATAAGGAAGCTATTTGTAAACCTTAAAACACTAGTATAAATGTCCACTGTCCTTAGGACGATTATGAACTTGCTACTGTTGTTTCTAAACTGGATCTTCTACAAGGTGCCTCCAAGATAAAAAAAAAAAAAGTACTAGTTTAATCCCTTCTCTGGCCCAGGGACTCTCTCAAGAGGGGGTAATAGCTTTGGCCACACAAACATTCCTCTCTCTCTGAAATGGAATCTTTTTTATATTTTCTTAAGATGTTTTCACAGTTTGTTCATACTTTCAACTTACCAGTTTGACTGACTCATTTTCTTTATAGGAAGCTAATTGTTCTTGTAACTCTCTTATTATATCATTTTTGTCCTTAAGCTTCTTTCTAAAAAGGCCTGCATTCAGGGTAGAAATTTTTTCAGTTTCTTCATCTACTTCCAAGAATTGCTGTTGAAAAAAAAACATTCAGAATCAGAAATAAAAATCAGACAAAATGAAGTAATAATATGATCTTTGACCTCTGTGGTTTTTTTCTAAATGACTTAGTACTCCCCAGGAAAAGTTTCTATAATTTATCCCCCCCCATTAGATGTTACGTCTTCCAAAGCCAGCAGTGTCAAGCATAGTACTTTCTATGCTAAAAGACATTAAGAAGTTATAAAACAAAACATTTATGGAATGATATGTGCAGCATGGTTTGCCTTTTTGCTTGCATGGGTTATGAAAATGTGGTGGGGGTTTTTTAAGCTACCCATTCATTATATCTGAGAGTTTCTTGTCTCATTTTCTCCATTGAGTGGTTGGCAGGATTTGAGGCTGTAAAAAGATGCCTCCAAACTTCAACAGTTTTATTATTTCTCCTTAGGTTTGCAGTTGTGGGTGATATGAGGTCTATGGGTTTGGGAAGAAAAAAAGATTTCACTTACTTGGCATCAGTTGTTCAGGTGCTCATACTGATTTACAGCACACATATATTAAGTGCTGAAAAATAACACACATCAGTAGCTTTCAACAAATGAAAACTCAATGTAGACACTGCCTTGTAAAGTAACAGCATTCGCTGTTGGAGTTTAAGGTTTTTATTTTAAATATAAATTTTTTTCGTTTAAACATTCTAAGGTTTCAGGTATGAATTGGATCATAGCATTGTTTCTCAGACCACATCATACATGCAGATGTAAAATGTCTAAATTTTCTTCTGTAAACACCACCCTCAGTCTCAGGTGAGTAGCTCAGAGCCTTAGAGGGAAAAAAGGAGTTACAAAGGGCAGTATGGAAGGAAGGGACAGGATTTAAAAGTTTATACAGTACAGGACAAGACAACATTTATTGAGTACCTTTGGTATGCAATGTACCATGATACCTGGAGAGATATAAAGTTAAGATTAGCTAGTTTATTAGTTTAGATTAGATAATCCCTACCCTCATGAAGTTTATAAACTGTAGATGGCTCAAGAGCTCTACCGAACTGATACTTGTCAACTGAAAGCTTCAGATTAGCCTGTCTAGTGCTTTAATTAGTCTTTTTTGATGGAAGGAAGAAAAGAAGGCAAGGAGGGTAGAGAAAGGAAAGTAAGAGAAGGAGGAAGAAGAAAGGAAAGGAGGAGAAGGAGGGAGAGAAAGAAAGAAAAGAAAGAGGAAGAGGAAGGAAAGAAGGAAGGGAGGAAGGAAGGAAGGAAAGAAGAAAGGAAGGAAGGAAGGAAGGAAGGAAGGAAGGAAGGAAGGAAAGAAGGAAGGAAGGAAGGAAAGAAGGAAGAAAGGAAGGAAGGAAGGAAGGAAGGAAGGAAGGAAGGAAAAGCTAGGGGAAAGGGAGGGAGGGAGAGAGAATCATTCACTAAGTACTGCCAATAGAAATACACTCCCTGCCCTCAAGAAGCATTACAAGCTAACGGGGGAAATGACTCATATAGGACATACAATCCAGGAAGGAGTGTTTTTATCTGAGAAGTCATAAAGACAGCTAAGAGGAGACGTTGGACAATTAAATGACATACCCTTTCTAGGAATGGTAATGTTGCTTTGATCTCTTTTCCTGGAAGAAAAGCTCCAGGCACTTGGATATCAAGTGCCAGAGGATCACAGCCAGAGGATGGCCAGAATACTGGCTGGTGGGTCTAGAGGCTAGCTAGATAGGGTGAACTCTTAACAATCAGAAGAGCATCGACCCAAACAAGAGCTGTTTCAAAGTCATGGCGGAGACAATGTGGCTGTCCATGTAAAAACCAGTGAAATCTAATGACTTTGATGCTTCCACAGGTCTATCATCTCACTAATGTACATACTCCTTTGTGGAATATAACCCACCCATACTTTCTTATCCCATGTCCCCTCACACACTCTATGTTCCAACCACACTGGCCTAACCCAGGTTGTCCCCTGTGCTTGGACCACTCTCCCTCATTATCTCTAACTCACAGAATTCTCCTTTCCTTGAAAGCACTGCTCAGGCCCATCCTCCTTAGCTGCTGGTTCTCCATTTTCCCATTCTATTCCTCTCAGAAGTCACTTTATATTTACTTTGCATACCTTTTGCATAGACTAGAATGTAAGCTACTTGAGGGTAGAAACTGGTTTGCTCTTTGCACAATTTCCTGTAACAAGTAGGTACTCAATAAATGCTTGACTTGACTTGAAGTTCTACCTGACACCCTAGAGACATCCCTTTCCTCTCCACCATATGTGCCTCCCTCAGGCTGTCTACTTCATTAACCCTCTATCTCAACTCTAGTCTCCACTTCATTCTCTGATGGTCAATTACTCTGAGAATCACAGGACAGAGGGGGAGCCTGGGGCATGACAGACAGACTGATGAACCTAGAGTCAGTAAGAGCTGTGTTGTGGGACCAAGTCACTTGACTTCTTCTCTGCCTCCTTTGTAAAATACAAGTAGTACCTTCTTTAGAAAAATATCATGTAGCTCAAATAAGACATAAGGGACCTAAAGCAGTTATGTATGTTAACGATTACTATTATGAGATCATAGATGCAAACCTGATAGAACCTCAGAAGTCTAGTCTAATACTCTCATTTTATAGATGAAGAAAGGCAGCAGAGTCAGAATTTGCCTCCCCCTCCACTGCTCCCCACCTCCCATCTAGCACTCCTTCTACTGTGCCACATGCACCTCATTTTTCTAACATCCTCAATAATATGCTGCAGCTTTCTCACACCCACCAGGAGTGCCCTCTGTGCCTTCTGATTTCAGTCTGATTTTTTTTAGAGAGATTGTGGTGACCTACCTTATACTATCACCAGGTTGAGATTGATGCCAAGTAACTTAACTTTAATACAGACTTCTAAGAAGTCCTACCTGATACCTGTTAAATACAATCTAGGGATTCAAGATGGTGTACACAATCCTCCTCTGCTGTTCTGTGTGTAAAGAAATGTTCTTGTTGGTGTTTATCAAGTTCATAATGATAAGAAAGAAGATTTTTTTAAATGGGTAGCTAAGGATATCAAGAATGTTTTGGAATTTCCCAGAGGAAAGTACCTCTCCTTCGACTCAAATCTCCTTACATTTGCTAATTTGCCAGATATTAAACTTGAAAAATCAGACCCATATATTAATCCCGAAGAATATTCTCAGTACATATTCAATCTCAGTAAACTGAGAAAGATAATCTTAGATTAAAATAGAATTAACTAGTGAATCAGGCAGAAAACTTAACACCTTCACTATCCTAAACTTGCCATAAGGTGGTAGTGGTTGCTATTGCTTTCAAGCAGTATTTGACAATGCTAATGACAGTACAGAAAGACCATACATTGCATGATCAAACAAACTGGGGGGGGGGAGGTAAGGAGGAAGGAAGACGGGGCTAAGGGAGGCACCTGCCCTTTTACAATCTCAGGCTTCCTGGCTCCCATAATAAAGGAAAGCAGAGTCCTAAGATCCTAAATCCTAAAGGAGATCCCCTTAACCTGTAGCCCCAATATTATGAAGAATGTATAATATGATCCTTCAATATAATCAAGCCATCAACTTCTGTTTTAAATCAATTTTGAAAACAAATGGAGTTAAATCCAGATTAAGAAAAAGTCATGAAAAACTCATTTGAGTCCAGAATATCAGGAAAAACAGTAGCTAGAAATTGGCCAAGAAAGAAAAATCTATTAGTTGATAGCACAAAATGAGCTCTCGTGGATGCTGCTTTTGGTGACAAGGTTTCCATGAATATAAAACTCTAATCTCTACACTGTTAACACATAATTGACTATATCATTTCTACCAAATAATATGTGAACCTGGGTTAGCAGCAGGAGGTTACAGGGTCATGGATTTAAAGCTTGAAGGAATCTCACAGGCCAACTATTCAATTCCCCTTATACTGTAGACAATAAACTGATGTGGGGAGAGGCAAAGATACCTTGTCCGTGGCCAGGGAAAAGGTCACCAGCTGAGCCCTACCTCCTAAAAATGCCTCTTTGAGTTTTAGTATAACTTCAAAACAATTTACTCTGTGCCCTAGTGGCTAGGGCTGGATCAGGGGAGTTGAAAGGAATTTCCTGGCCCCAACCTAAATAGAAGGAAACCCTGGGTGACTTCCTTCCTATTCAGAAGAGAGGATGTGAAGAGAGGGTGCTTGAAAAAAAAAACTTTCTCATGCTAACTGGATGCCGCAGTGGGCTTGACTGACAAGAGTCGGAAAAGTAATAATTAGATTTAACCTGGTTAATCTAACAAAACAGGCATAACCCTCTTTTGGAGAAGGAAGCCCCACCTGGACAGCTCAGTGGGGAAAGCTAGCAGCAGCAAGCTGTTATGTTAGAAGGTATGTTAGAAACACCTGGACGAAGTGCTGATGTACATTGAACGGACCCCTTATTAAAGATTTACAGAAGGACACAGACAAGAGCAATGTAGCGTGAAAAGACATGGATAGATTACTGTCTGCATTACTGTAGTGAGTACACATACACATACATATATGTGTATGTGCCTATGTATACATATATGTGTCTATGTATATGCATATATATGATCACAGATCCATTAAAATATTGAAGTATGTTGGACTTCAGTTTTAAGGTCCTAGAGTATAGAGTATAGGGGTAAAGTCTATATGGTCCTCTTGACACAATCCCACGTCATAATTTTTGTTGCTGTTCAGTCGTTTCAATGTAACCCCAATTTGGGGTTTCTTTGGCAGAGATACTGGAGCTGTTTGCCATTTCCTTCTCTGGTTCATTTTACAGATGAGGAAACTGAGGCAAACAGTGTTAAGTGACTTGCCCAGGGTCACACAGTAAAGCCTCTGAGGCCAGTAGGTGCTATTATTATTCCCATTTTTAAACTGATGATGCTGAGGCTGACATAGGGTAAGTGATTTGCTCAGCTAGTACGTGTAGGAGGCCAGTAGATGCTATTATTATTCTAACTTTATAACTGATGATCCTAAGCTACCAGGGTCTGAGTCAGAATTTGAATCCATGTCTTCCAGACTCCAGGCGAAGCCTCCCTCCACCTAGTTGAATTAAGGACTAAGTCAAAGCTACTGTTGTTGCTCATCTATTGTTCTTGAAGATCCATGACATCACAAGGATGACGTCTTGACTTTGGAGAGAACTGGATTTAAGTGAGGCAGAGCTGTGCAAAATCATTAGCCTCTCGCCTCCAGAATCACTGGAGTCCAGTGGCAAGATAAAAATCAAGGACAACAGGCAGTGGCCCAGGATACAGTGAATGACCTTGGTCTTTCTAGATTGTCTTTCCTCAGTCTCTGTTTGTCTGAGGCAACACCCATTCAAAGACTAAGGGTTGGGTAAGAACTGGGACAAAAGATGGCCTGGTTTACTATCACAAAAGTATCAATCTGGGAGGAGAAGACCTCAGAGGTTCTGGCCCTGAACAAAAAACAACTTTATCAAAGCTATAACCAAGTCTTAACTACTTTTACAGAACCAATTAATCAATTGAAGGTATAAACTAAGTAGGGAAAAGTACTCAATGTGGGAGGAGTGAAGTGCTTTGGAGCCATCTGGATTAGCTGAAAGAATGAGACAAAATTCTGGTCTTATGTATTTTAGAGAAGGCATTCCAGTAGGAAGTTACTTAAATTTCAGGAGTGCATTTAAGAGGCAGACCCTTGTGCTCCTATAAGAGGGCAGCAGGGAAAGATAAGTGAGCCTAAAGAGACCATTAGAGTCTCCTCCTCTCTGTACCCTACCCCCTTCCCCCAAACCCTCTTGATCAGATAATGAAAGGGTAAATAATTTTGAGTTTCCATCACAGTTTATAGCAATATCTCTGAACTGTAGTAGCTGAGGCAGGGTCTGCACTGGGAGTTCAAAGACACCTTAAAAACAAACTACTCTGTTAAAAGAAGTAAGCTTCAGTACCAGTCAAGCGCACTAACTCTCCAACCTCAGAGCCCAGCAGAGAGTAGCACCTCAAGGGAAAGCCATGGGCTCCATGGAGTGGAGGAAAGAATTACTCTTTTATGACTTTCACTCTCCTCTGTAAACCTGAGCTCACTTTCTGCTGGGCTCTGTATATACTAGGGGAAGAGTATGCCCCAGCCTTCAGGGAGATATTTCTGTAATCTCTGTCCTTGCTAGACCTGCTGAGTAAGTATCCTTTTTTTTTTCCTTAAAGATAATGAAGTCTGGTTGGCTAAATGATCATCAATGGGGAACATACCTGATGAGGGCTCATGAGTAAAATTACTTTAAAAAAATTAACCCTCAACCCCTAAGGGCTGAAGTAATTGTCATCCTCTAGGGACCCAACCTACCAGCACTAGCGGAAGTTGGTGAGTGGCTCCAGAAGGGGCGCCATACTTATATTAATCATTTCAAATCAATGATATGATGATAAACTAGCCCTTACTTATACTGAAATTTCAGATCGACTCTACTTCATTATCAAAGTGCCAATTAATAAGAACTAGACTGAGATGTGAAAAGGTTGCAGAGATCATCCCGTCCAACTCCCTCATTTTGCAGGTGAGGAAACAGAGGGTTAGCAAGGTTAAGCCCCTCACCCATTGCCACCTAGATAATAAGACTTGAATCCCAGGTCCTTCCATTCCAAATCCAATTCTTTCCACCCTATCAATTCATTTAAATTCAATTGCATAAGTATTTATTAATTTAGCACCTACTATATGTAAGATGCAACTTTGCCATGCTGACAATAACTAATCCTCTTAGAGTTATCGCATCATAATATGTAAATGCACAGAAGGCTATAGACCCAAAGAGATGGAACAGCGTATGGGAAAAGGATAAAGCTTTCTGCGTCTGAAATTAAGAAGGATCCACAAGTTAACTGCTGACAAAAATAAAGACCCAAACCTCTTAGAAGCGACCCACTCAAAACAATGGTAACCATTCTAAAATATGTCAGGAACAACTTTCTATTTGAGACTGAGGTGAATGGCTACCTTACGTTGAAGAAAGCAGGCAAGTTAACATATGACTGATGAATCCGTTGTGTTGTGTGAAAGCAGGTTGAAACGACAAAAGAAAATTTAATTTAAGTGTGAGCCCAAATAGAAGGGCAACGATCCTCGTGGAACAAAAGGAACCAGAGAATAAGAATCCACCAGTACTGCCCAAGGGAAAAAGAGAACGTCTGTAACAGGAAGGAGCAATGCAGGAATATGGTGCTCTGGGGTAGGGAGAAAGATGGGGCCTGGGATCTCACTGGTAAAGAGAGTTCCTGGATGAGGAAACTCCCTTTTACCCATGCAGGCCAGCACTTTCTCTGGAACTCAGAGCCTTAGAGAGCTGACCAAGTCACTGAGAGACCAGGAGACTCGCCAAGGAGGCCTCCTGGACATATAAACACATGTCAAGCATAGCTCAGACGCTCTTCCTGGCCCTGAAGCCAACTCTCCATTCGTGGAACCACGGCGCCTCTCCTGTTCTGTTATGGCCCAGATGAAATATCTGGATGCATCTGGGTGACTGAGTCAATAGTGTCCTCTTAAAAGCTGAGTTCAAATCCTGCCTCATAGACTTCTTTTTTGTGTTACCCTAGCCGAGTCACTAATTTCTCTCAGTCTCATTTTCTTCATTTGGGAATGAGATAATAAATGGGGATAATAATGTTACCCACTTTATAGGGTTGTTGTGGGATCAGATGAGATAATATACATAAAACACTCTGCAAACCTTAAAATGTACATGTTAGCTATCAAGTATCACTCACAATCATTTAATTTCTTTGACCTTGTGCCATGTTCAACAAAGAACCTTCTGATTAGGGCTGGCCAGGTGGCACAGGGGATAGAATGCTGGGCCTAAAGTCAGCAAGGACTGAGTTCAAATCCATCTTTGGTCACTTACTAGTTATGTGACCCTGGCCAAGTCACTTAACCTCTGTTTGCCTCAGTTTCCTTATCTGTTAAATGGGGATAATAATAGCACCTACCTCCCAGATTGTGGCGAGGATTAAATGAGCTAAGAATTATTAAAATGCTTAGCAGAGTGCCTGGCACATAGTAATTGCACTATAAATGTTAACTATTATTATAATTATAATTAATGACTCAGTTTTCCATGAATCTTTATATAAGAAAGGATAGCAGGCATGCATTTACTGGCAGATGTATCTGCCGCTATAAATCAATAAATGGATTAAGTTACTTATCCCATAGGGTCTGCTTGCTGCTGGGTTAATTTTAAGATGGCAGATTTGGAAGTAAAAAAACCAGACCCTGAAATTCAGGTAACCTACCTGAAAATGGGGTCCCAGGGGAAACATCTTTTACTACAAAACCTACCAAATATGCTCCTCTGATTGAAGCGATGGCATCACATAGCTGCTTGTAGAAGCTTTTTCTCATGGTGTCCTCATTCTGCATTGCAAATATAAATGAAATTATTATCACATCCTAACCACGCCCGCTAGGATAATTTTCACAATATACAACTGTGACTCACATTATTCCTATCAACTGGAAACTTCTAATGGAAACCACTTTTCTTCATACTTCATATCACATCTATTTCTACTATATCTAATTCCATTTCTAATCTATCTAATAAATAGTCCAAGAAGACAGGGATTACATGGGTAAAGAAAGTCCATGGCTAATTCTAAAATTTCATTCTAGGCAATAGTCTGAACTGTCTTCCCTAAAGCTTTTGATAGAGCTGCTGAAAATGTAACAAAGATCTACCCGAATTCCATATTATCTCCTTGTCCCTGTCCTTTGTGGTAGAGGCACCATACACAGTAAAATGCTGAGCAAAAGGAATAGGGAGAAGACAGAGGTATAACTCATAAACTGGATAAGGAGCTCCTAAATCATCAAAAGTTTAGAGTATACTTACTAGCTGTGTGACCTTGGGCAAGTCACTTAATCCCAATTGCCCTGTCTTTCCCCCTCCAAAAAGCAAAAAATAACCAAAACCCCAAAACCAAAGTTAGAGTATATCTGCTTCTTATCATAATTATAACTGCATTAAAAATAAAATGATCAAGAATCTTATTCCAATT
Source organism: Pseudocheirus occidentalis (assembly GCA_028646575.1). Classification (NCBI taxonomy): domain Eukaryota; kingdom Metazoa; phylum Chordata; class Mammalia; order Diprotodontia; family Pseudocheiridae; genus Pseudocheirus; species Pseudocheirus occidentalis. The sequence goes on from CM053597.1 coordinate 48,718,232, forward strand.
CAAGAGGGCAGCAGCATCAAGTTCGGGCTACTCTTTGTTTTAGATAGGAAGTTTTCGTGAGGCCAAGGTCTTGGAAAGTTCCTCAAAGAAAGGCAGTCACCAGTGCTCTCTCTGGCTCTAGCCCAGTCATGGGAGGGCACCTCGAAGCACAGAACGGGGACCTCATATGTGCAGATCAATCTGTTACCCTTATTCTATTCATTCATAATGGCACATGACAGCATAAATAACCAACAGGACCAATTCATCTAATCAGAATAGGGATGATCAGAATTGTACCTTTTTATGAAGAATTACTAGTTCTTGAATAACCATCTGTAGTCTTTCATAGAGTTTCATAGATTCTTCTCTCAGGCGGTCCTCAAACTGCATCTCAAGATATATTTTGAGATATTTAAAATCTCGTTGAAGGAGACTAGTAACCTAAAAAAAATTAAAATATTAGATGGAGATAGGAATATTTCTAGAAAAGGTTTTAAAGTAGACTAATTAGGTATTTGCCACACAGTTCCCTCATCCCAGGTTCCTAGGCTGAGAAACCCATTGCAATAATAATAGGAATTAGCATTTACATAGTCTTTTAAGGTTCCCAAAGCACTTACAAATCTTCTCTTACTCTACCCTCACCGCAAGCATGGGTGCTATCATCATGTCCATTTTATAGGGGAGGAGACTGAAGCAGACAGTTAGTCAGTGACCTCCCCTTCCCTAAGAGATATCTCCTTCCCTCCCTATCTCTCATGATGATATAGGTACTGAATCATAAGATTACAGATTTAGACCTAGAAGAAACCTTGAAGGTCCTCTAGTTCAACTCTTTCGTTTTACAGAGAGGCCCAGAGAGGTTAAGTGACTTGCTCCATGTTATGAAGGCAAATAAATACCAGTAGGACATGAATCCAGGACATAATTGCATAGCATTTCACATTGATATGGTGCTTGACTATTACAAAGTGCTTTTCGGATTTGGATCTCATTTAACAATCAACAGTCCTATTATTGAGTAAAAATTAAGTACTGACAATATTACAACCCTTCCCTTCTTCCATTTTACAGATGATAAGGAAACACATGTTCAGAGAGATGAGCCTGAACTCAAAACCAAATCTAATTCCATTTATCAAGTTTTTCCTGCTCTCTTGATGGCTTCTCTCTTTACTTTCTCGGTATTCCATGCTTCCATGTCAACCTCAGTCTCTCCCATTTTCTTCATTAAAACTTAACTATTCCTTTTTTTTTTTGCTTTTTGGAGGGAGCAGGGCAGGGCAGTTAAGGTTAAATGACTTGCTCAAGGTCACAAGGCTAGTACATGTTAAGTGTCTGGGGCCATATTTGAACTCAGGTCCTCCTGACTCCAGGGCTGGTGCTCTATTTACGGTGCCACCTAGCCACCCCAAAACTTAACTATTCTTTATCCCTTTCTCCTCAAGGTCAAGCAGGCTGTCCTCCAAGAACACAATTAATTAATTTAATAAACTAATATTCACCAATGTCAAAAGGTTAAAGCGATTCTCATTGATCTCCCCATCCCTACTGCCTTGTTTATTTAAAATATCATTTGAACAATAGCCTTTTAATTTTGCTCTTCCCTTTCTTATCTATCCCAAAGGAGTGGTTTTCATGGTATGAATTTCAGGTCACAAAGGTAGGGAAGACTGTCATGGCAAGTGAATGGGAATATACTTAAAGCCAGGTAGGTTCCTGCTACACTAATAAAATCATTGTGTGTAGATAACTAACGACTCCATCAACTTGCAGGGCTTT
>CM053597.1:48720495-48763277 GCA_028646575.1 Pseudocheirus occidentalis
GAGTTTATGTCATTCCTTCCCTAAGCCAAATTCAATTAGAGTAAATGAAAGTAAAATTGTAATAGTTATCCCTTGCCTCTTCTATATGGGATAATTAACCCCATTTTGTCTCTCCCTGTCTCCTCTCATTCTAATCCTCTCCCACCAAGTGGTATATATACCAGAAATACAGGGATGGTTTAACATAAGGAAACCTATTAATGTTGCTAATTATATCAATAACAAAAATAACAAAAATTATATTACTAGATTAATAGATGCAGAAAAACCTTTTGACAAAATACAATACTTCATTCCTATTAAAAAAAATTTGAAAGCATAGGAAGAAATGGATTTTTCCTTAAAACGATAAAAAGCATCTACCTAAAATCATCAGCAAGCATTATTAATGAGAAACCATAAGAAGCATCTACCTAAAATCATCAGCAAGCATTATTAATGAGACTGAGCTAGAAGCCTTCCCAATAAGATGAGGAGTGAAACAAGGATGTCCATTATCACCAATATTATTCAGTATTGTAACAGAAATGTGAGTGATAGCAATAAGAGTAGAGAAAGAAATTGGGAATCAGAATGGACAATGAAATAATAAAACTATTTTGCAGATGACATCATGCTTGGAAAATTCTAGAGATTCAACTAAAAAGTTTGTTGAAACAGTTAATAATTTTAGCAAAGTAGCAGGATATAAAATAAACCTCCCTAAATCATCAGCATTTCCATGTATCACCAACAAAACCCTGCAAGAAGAGATGGTAAGAAGTATTACATTTACAGTAACTGTAGACAATATAAAACACCTGGGAATACATCTGTCAAGACAAATCCAGGAACTACATGAACATAATTATAAAACATTTTTATAGAAATAAAATCAGATTTAAATAATTGAAGAAATATTCATTGTTCAAGGATAGGCAGAGCCAATATAACAAAATTTACAATTCTACCTAATCTACTTATTCAATGCCACTACAATTAAATTACCAAAAAAATATTTTATTGAGCTAGAAAAAAATAATAAAATTCATCTAGAGAAGCACAAATCTAACTGTCAGTCCCTTCCCCTTCTCATTCAATAAACTTCAGAGGCTCCTATTGCCTTCAGGATCAAATAGAAAATCCTCTGTTTGACTTTTAAAGTCCTTCAAAACCTGGCCCCTTCTTACCTTTCCAATCTTCTTCTACCTTATTCCACCCTTCCCCAATTCCCCATGATCCAGTACTCCATGATCCAGTAACAGTGACCTCCTTGTTCTTCACATTGGACACTTACATTTCCTAACTCTTTGCTTTTTTTTTCATTGGCTGTTCCACATGCCTGGAATGCTCTTCCTCCTCATCTTCATCTTCTGGCCTCCTTGGTTCCCTTCAAGTCTCAATCAAAATTCCATCTTCTGCAAGAGACATTTCCCAATTGCCCTTAATGCTAATAAGTGCCTTCCCTCCTGGTCATCTACAATTATCCTGTATTTAGCTTGTTTGTAGAGGGTTGTCTTCATGTTGTTTCCCCCACACACACACACACTCCATTAAATTGTGAGCCACTTGAGAGCAGGGACTAGTGTGTCTTGTTTTGTTTTCCTCAGCACAGTGCTTGGCACAGTAGATACTTAAATGCTTGTTCACATGACATGCATAAGGAAGCAGATGGTTTATCAACATGCTCTGGGATGTGAGAAATCATACAAACATGAAAGCTTCTGGAATTTGATGATACAGGCTTTATCATCTGTCCTGCTCCTATGCACTGGCTGGGACCTTGCCATCCACCCTTCTGAGGAATCCTTTGGACTTTGGACCTTTCCATTTGCTCTGCAGCTGAGTTTTGAAGCTTTGTCTCCCCTGATTCTGGTGCAAGCTCCTTGGAAACAAGGACTGAGTCACTTTTCCTATTTGTAGCCCTAGTGCTTGGAACATGATATACATTTAATAATTGCTTTTTCATTCATGCATTCTCTTCTTCTCTGTCTTTCCCTTAATATAATCTTTTATTTCTTTTAGTTCTCTGGGCTAACACATAAGGGAGGTTATATCCAGGGAAAAGGATTCCTTCTCCTTCCTGTCTTGGCACCAAAGAATTATTTCCTCCTTCTATCCCTGTCACAAGCCTATTCCAGGTTCTCTATGTGGGGAGGAACAAAGAAAGCTAAAGGTCAGAGGACAAAAGTTATTGGTTGTGGAAAAAGTTTTGAAACAAAGAGTATAAGCTAAGAGACTGTACATGGAAAAGTGAGAATCACGTCATTAGAACAAGAGAAATTGAATCTAAATAAGAAAGTTTGAACCTTTTAAGAATCAGTTTATAAAGGAACAGTTAGGAAAAACAGTAAACAGCTTATGAAAGACTAAAGTATCACTTAAATTTAAAGCCAGAAAAGCAAGATGTTTAAAGGAAAATATATAAACAAATTCAGAAAATATGAATTGTCCTTTTCCTCCTTAAAAGATTAATCTAAACAACAAAGGCAGGGTGCATTAGGATAATCCTTTTAGCCTTGTTCTATGATCTCATGATGAGAATTAGAGAGGAAAATCCCTAAGCCTAATAAAATATATCACTTGCAATTATTTATTTCCTTATTTTGCTTCTAAGAGAACACAAATGCCATTTTATTGCATTCATCATCTAACTTAACTTTTATTTATTAACGTTATTAGTGTCTTTTCAAAGGCAAATGAAGGTTGGACTTATTGAGTCTTATTTGCTAAAAACTCTTTATCCTTGGCTGGAGTGAACCAAAGTGCTTGACATTCACAAAAATTTAAACATAATTAGAAAGGGTTCATTTAATTTCTTCCAAAGTTAACTTTACAATACAATCAAATCAATTTTCAACTTTTTCTTTTAGAAAATTTGAATCATGCAATCACTCTTGCATTACAAAAACCAAAATGTAAAAGCATCAAAATAAGACAAATTTGTATTAATAGATTTTATTGAATCAACTGAGAGTCACAAGACTTTGAGATGCCAAGAGAAGTAGCGTAGGCCGCCAACACAGAAGACAAATTAAAAGGAGGTTTTTAGATGTCAAGAGTTAGTTCATAGATGTCTCCAGAGATAGCTCATTTTCAAAACTTGTTTTAACTGACCAAAAATAAATTGCATTATGCTCTAAAGAGAATTTTTAAAAGCAATTGCCACCATAGAATGACTAAAGCATTAATGTAAGATGTTAAAATATGAATCAAGTACAGAAAGTACATTCATTTTTATCCCAAGATATTAGCATGGTGAGTCAGGAGATGAATTACGACACAGGAGAGAGTGATTTTTTGAATTGCCTAACATTCCCTTTTCTGTGTCGTTGTTGTTCATCCTTCATCAAGGCTGTGGAAAGTCATCAGCTGAAGTTTCTCCTCCACTCATCAGACTCCAACGTGAAGTAGGACAGGATGACTGACAATAGTCCTGGATGCAGTGGCAGACCTTGGCCCTTGTAAGCTAAGGTCTTTCCCAGGTCTCAGTTTGTCTGAGGTAACATCCATTTAGTGATTAAAGGCTAGGCAAGAATTGAGGCAAAAAGATGGCCCCAAAAGAATCAGTCTGGGAAGGAAAGATTCCAGAGTCACAATTAGCCTCAATGTGTCAGAGAAAGGATTTGAATCTGGGTCTTCCTCACTTCCAGCCAAGCTATCTAGCCATTCTACCTCATCAGGCTCACCATTACAACAAGGACTGAATAAGGTAAAGTCTGAAAGTTTCTATATCATTATTAACTACTGTTATGAACAATACACATAGCCTACCAGCAGTCCAGAGCCCATAACCATTTCTATAATTGTTGTTACTGTTATTCAGTCATTTCCATTTGTGTCTGACTCTTTGTGACCCCATTTGGGATTTTCTTGGCAGAGACGCTGGAGAGGTTTGCCATTTCCTTCTCCAGCTCATTTTACAGATGAGGAAACTGAAGCAAACAGGGTGAAGTGACTTGCCCAGAGTCACACAACTAGTGTCTGAGGCCATATTTGACTACAGGTCATCTACATTTCTATAAGCAACAATTTTTTTGCAACATAACTGGGGTAGGGATGAAAAGACGATGAAGGTGAGAACTAGGGATTCTATTTCCCCTATTGAGAAATAAGACAACCACAATGTACTGAACCTGGAGGAAACTACAATGACAGGTAAAGTAGGGAGACTAGGACAAGTTGCCAGATCCTGTGACCTCCTCCAATCAGTGCCTAGCTAGCCACTATGCAAAAGATAAACTGAGGCTGGCTCATTCTCCTCATCCAATTCCCCAAATTCTTAGTTTCAAGATCATCTTGAGAGATATTTAACAACATTGCCTTGAACTCTATAAATATTTTTGCAGTACATTGCACATCTTGTATCTTCCCCCCCCCCAAAAAAATGTGTCTTTTCTTCACAGGGCTTGTTTCATGAATTTGAGGATTCAGTGGAGTTTGTAGATGTTGCTACCTGTGTTTATCAAGCAGGTGAATCTCACAAACACTCAAATGGATCTATGAGCTTCCTGACTTGGAAATTCCCTGCAACACCAAACAACAAAAATTTATTAAGTGTTTATGATGTGTCAAGAACTATACTAGGCTCTGGGGATGCAAAGTTGAAAGTCAATCAGTCCCTGCCCTTGAGATGCTTATACTTTATTGAGGGATATAACATACACATAAATATATGCAGAATATATACAAATTAAATATAAGGTAATTGTGGGAAGGGTGTTAGGAGCTGGGGCAGGGATGGATCAAAAAAGGCTCCCAGTGAAGGTGATAATTCAGCTGAAGCTTAAAGGAAACAAGGGATTCCCTGAGGCAAAAGTAAGGATGGAGGACATTGCAGGCATATGGGACAGTGAGTACACCAAGATGGGAGACAGAGTGTTCTTTGTGAAGAAGAGCAAATAGACAAGTTTAACTAGAACATGGAATGCAGGAAGTAATAATGTATATTATGGCTGGAAAGGGTAGATTGGAGGTTGTGGGAGGTTTTAGGTGCCAAACAAAAGAGTTAATATTGGATATTAAAGTTAATAGGGAGTCACTGGAGTTTATTGAGCTTTGGCAGCTGTGCTGAGGACAGATTGTTTAGGTGAAAGACTTCAGACAGGAAGATCAACTAGGAGGCTATTGCAACGGTCCAAGTTGAAGGTGATGATGGCCTGAACTAGAGGAGTAGTCACATGAGTGGAGATAAAAAGACAAATGTGAGAGATGCTGGGGAGGTAAAAACAAGATCTGGTAACTAATTAGATATTTTGGGTGGGAGTAGAGTCAAATGACACCAAAATTGTGAGCTGAAGTAATTTGGATGGCAGTAACTTCAAGAGAAATATGAAAGTTCAGAAGAGAAGTAGGTTTGTTGGGGGGTGGGGTAAAAGGATACAAGATCTGCATTGGAGATCCCAACCCAGCCATACCTGCTAGTGCTTTGCCATTCACTCTATCAGATCATAAAGGAAGGGGATGGGGTAGGGGTGGAGCTCACTGACTCTGTCCCAGAGTAAGGAGTCCAGTACCAGGCACCAGGTGATTGCCCCAACCACAAGGCATTCTTGGTGGCACAGTGTGGATATACTGACAAAGCAGGTGTGGTAAAATCACAAATGTCTAGCATGCAGTTAGGTTATAACTGCCCCCAAGGAGCTAATGTCTGGCCTAAAAAGGGCAAGCTTAGGTATTTGCACAGCTGAGGAAGCAAGCTAAAGAGGGAAGAGTATGGAGTATTACGCAACATTGGGGTAAGGGAGGATGATAATGCATTGGAGATAAGCCCCACATTTGGCTGTTATGGGGAACGTGGGATGTGACCCACTGTCCCTACTTCCAATTGGTTGGTTGCATACATCCTGGGATCATCTAAGCGTCTTCTGGGGCTACAAGCACTCCACACACACTTTTGAGATTGCTGCATTACACCATGAAGTTGAAGGGTTAAAGTTGTTCCATACCCACAGGTCAGTTTAGGGTTGGTCCACTACAATAAACAAACTAAATTTCCACAATGACTGGGCAAAATATTTAAGGCCAGTAACCTACATTGAAAGATTAATAAATCTACATAGAACTTTTATTGGGGGGTAGTGGGGTACATGCCTATGAATGTATTAAAGTAGGATCTACCTCTCTTCTAAGGAATAAATATCTTTGATGCCTTTGAGGCCACTTCTTACATCCAGGTCATCATTGGTAATGAGCTGCAACCTACTTATAACCACCACATGTTCTATTCTTTGTTCTTTTGGTCACCCACAATTTTGATTCTTTAGAGATCACAGTGTACCATGATTCACCACCACATGCCCTCACTAGGAGACTCCTGGTGTTAGAAAGATGGGTTTCTACAGAAACTGCATTAGTTATCATCAAAAGTACTATGAAAATTCCCAATTATGATTCAGTTCAGTTTCCTATTTGGGACCAGTCTGTCTTGGCTATAACACACACACGTAGATGTAGACTAATTCACTGGGCTACTCAACCAGCTACATATTGCTATATAGGCGATAGGCAGTTTTTGTGTACTCTGCTTTTCCAGCATGGATAGTTACACTAGTTTCTTTTCAATAACTATGCATTTCATCCATTGAGAAGGTTTTGCAGTGTTCTGGGGCTCTGAATTCATACATCATTTTTGAAGGCAAACATTTGGAGAACCTTGTTATTTATAGGGAATTTCTCTATGTTTAGCACTTTGTGCAGGGCATCCTCTATGACCTTGGCAAACACCTTAGGTCTCTGCCATACATGCAGCTGTTATGTGCCTTGCTTCATATTGATACACATTGAATAATTGGACAAATTTGTTTTCAAGATCACATCTGTCATAGAATTTTACAGTTTTAAAATGTCAATGGGAGACATCTTGTTTGAGAGTCTTTAAATTGCATTTTGCTCTATCAATTCAATGTTAAAAATTAAAAAAACAAACAATAAACAGCAGAATCTTACCTCCACCATTTGGCATGACAAATCCTTTACAATATGGCTCCAATCTATTCTAACATTACTCCCCTTTACACATTCTACATTCTGGACAAATTGGTTTACTTGCCAATGGCTCCATATGCTTAGAATGCTCTCCTTGAGATCCCCAGCTCCATTCAAAGCTCAGTACAGCTTTCACTTTCCTGACTCCTCTGGTTGCTAATGTTATCCCCTCAACCCTCTTCAATTTCTTGTATGAATTTTTCATTTAGTTACGCCGGTATATGTTTTATCACGCCAGTGGAATATAAACTCCTTGAGGGAAGGTGCTACTTCATTTTGTCCTTGTATTCTCATCCCCTAACGGAGGGCGTTTTACATAGCATGTATTTAATAAATACCTAGTAAATGAATGTTCTCTCTTTCAATGCATTGTATGACTTGACTCATCTGATAAAAATGCATATATATTTTACTATATATATATAATTTTATATTTAAAATGTCTATATATAATACATAAATGTATGTATTTTTATATCAGGTGAGTCATCATACAATGCACTGAGAGCATCTTCATCCATTTAACATATATATTTAAAAAATAGAAAGTTTAACTCATTTGTAATTAACTTTAGAAATAGAAATGGATCTAGTTGTATGGTTCATTAAAATAATAAACTGAGGAACATCTCTATAAATGCAGATCACTGATTCAACTTAGAGTTTTATTACATTAGCTAGGACACTGAAAGGTTAGTTGACTTGCCAAGGATAACACACCCAGAATGAATAAGAGGCAGATTTTTGAGCCCAGGTCTTTTTAACACCAAGCAACCACCTATCCAGCACCTAGTTAGTTAATGATTTATTAGTTAAAACAAGAAGTTACAGGATAACTCCCTCAAACCATCCACCCACCTTCAGGCTCATTTCAAATGAGCCTCTTCTAAGTTAGGTGCTACTCTGTGGTCTCCTGGGGTTCTCTCACCCTCCAACTAAATTTGCATTAAAAAGATGATTTGAGGGTACATTTCATGTTATTTTCCAAGACACATTTCTTGAAGCTCATCTTGGGTACCAAAATTGTTATTTAAGATTCTGCTAAATTCTTCTTGGTGAAGAACTGTTTCAGTAGGCCTTGTCTACAGGAATCTGTGTCAGAAATGGTCAATGCCAAATAAGGACCAATAGACTCACAATTTCAGACCATTCCAGTCAACTGGTATATATTTATTAAGTGTTTATTATGTGCCAGAAAATGTGCTAAGAGTCAGAGTTATGAAGAAAGAAAAAACCAAAAACAAACAGAAAAAAATATCCTTGCTTTCAAGGAGCTGATAGGCCAATAGGGGACACACCATGAAAAATATATGTACAAAAATGTTACATACTGGATAAACGGGGAAAGGGGGAGTAATCCCAGAGAGAAGGCAGAAAGGATAGTGATGACTGGGAAAAGGTTTTTGCTGAAGATGGGACTTTAGCCAAGTCTTGAAGAAAGCCAATTATGCTAGGAACTGGAGATGAAGTGGGAAAGAGGTCCAGGCATGGGGGACAGTGTGTGAAAATGCTTAGAATCAGGATATAGAGCAGTGGTTCTCAACCTTCCTAATGCCACAACCCTTTAATACAGTTCCTCATGTTGTGGTGACCCCCAACCATAAAATTATTTTCATTGCTACTTCATAACTGTAACTTTGCTACTGTTATGAATTGTAATGTATATATCTGATATGCAGGATGTATTTTCATTGTTACAAAATGAACATAATTAAAGCATAGTGATTAATCACAAAAACAATATGTAATTATATACTGTGAAATATTTATTTCTAATTAAAAATAAATGAAATTTTGTCCTGAAGCATGGTGTAGCGTGGGTAACAGTCTTAATATAACAACAGTAAACTACATTGCTACATTTTGCAACAGTATGTGTAAGAAGCCAACTTCAGTGCAAAGGTTGAGATTGCTTCTTTCACATCAGATCAGAAATTCTTGGGGCAGTCTTTGCAAGAGCACAATGATGATCATCTTCCACAAGAAGTCTACTTCTTTATTGACTTGATAAGGTGGGCTTTCATAATAGATAGTCATATATAAATCTCTCCTCAGATTTATAAATTATCTGTATGTAACATGGTACCATTAATGAGACATAACAGAAAGAGCAGCAGGTCAGGAATCAGGAGATCTGGGCACTAATTTCAACTTTGATACTATGCATTTGAGAATCAAGGCACTTTAAAAATATTAGAGACCCTAGAGACCATCCTATACAAGACCTTCGTTTTATAGATGATGAAAGTGAAGCCTAGGGAGCTTAAGTAATTTGCAAATGGCCCGAAGGAAGGAATCAAATATTTATTTTGCACCTACTCTGTATCAGCATTTTACAAATATTATTTCATTTGATCCTGATAACCACTCTGGGAGGTAGATGTGATTTTTATTCAGTTTTACAGTTGAGGACTCCAAAACAGACAGAGGTTAAGTGACTTGCCCAGGGTCACAGAGCTAAGAGTCTGAGACAGGATTTGAACTCAGGTCTTCTTGACTCAAGGCCCCGCACTTTGTCCACTGTGCCACCTGACTGTCTCCTAGTAAATGGCAGGGTTGGGACTCTTCTGCCTAGAAGTTCAGTGCTTTTTTGACTACACTGCAGCTTCAAGTAACTGATTCTTGGTGCATTAATGTCCTTATCTATAAAATGGGGATATGATACCTGCTCAGAGTTATCATTAAGTCAAATGGAATTTCAAGGAACAAACACAACATGGAATTTCACAATAACCACTTAACAAATGTTGCTATATTAAAGACGGTATCCAAATGTTTCTAATCCAGTTTTCATGCTAACCCAGAAAAGTGCATGTGATTAAAAAAAAAAGGTCCCAACACAGACCCCAAATAAATATATCAAAGATGAGCGATCTACTTTGAAGTACCCACTCCAAAGACAGGTTTGATTATTAATCAAACTTCAGCAATCAAAAGCTACTCACTAATAGCACAAATGTGAGTCCCATAAAACTGAGAATGATCAATGAGAGTTAGAATTTCTTTAGTGGTTGGTATTTTTCAAGCTGTCTCTTTCTTGTTTTGATGCACTCATATTGATGTATGATGTGCCCAAGTCAAGGAACATTTATATAAAAACCCAGGAAAAAATAATAGATAGCAATAATCATAATGAACTAAAAGTCACCTAAATCTAAGGATTAGTAATTAATATTGATACAGAATATAACTAAGGTGGGTTGACTGGGGCTTTGACTCAGGCTGCCTAATTCAGGGACTTCTGGTAAACCTGCTGCTCTACCAATGAACAGATCTTCTGGCTTTTACGTTAAGCATAGGCATTTGTAACCTTTTTTGTGTCATGGACCCATTCTCAGAATAATATTTTTAAATGTGTAAAATAAAATACAGAGGATTGCAAAGAAAACCAATTATATTCTATTACAGTTATAAAAAATTTTAAATTCATGAACACCATCCAGGATTTTTTTAAATTCATGTGCACCTCACAGATTACAGACCGCTGCTTTTATCCCCAAAGTGATGGCAGAACAATAACTAGGAATTTTTGTGGTGGAGACAAGCTACATGAACTGTTGTCCCAGTTGACATTTGGGGTAGAACACCCATGTGGAAGGGAAATAGTGACTATAGGAGGTCAACACTGGTGATGCTGCAATATAGGGCAAGGGGGGAAGAACTTGTTATCCAGTAGTTTCTATTTTAATAAATTCTTTTTTGCTAACTAAATGCTAAGTCTGTTGTTTCTGATTTTGTATTGTGCTTGCAGTTGATACAATGACAATATCTAATCATGGAAGAAAGAGCATCCTAAAGATAAATATAATTGTGGACAAAATTAAACATACCTATTTCTCAATTATCAGTATCTTAGTTCTTGAAAATGCATTAGTTTACCCTCAATATTTTCAGGATTGTTATTTGCTCCTTCTTCTGAGAAAACTAGGTTATCCACACAAAATCTTCTAGCCACACTACAATTATATTTTTGTTCCTTCATTTTCAGAGATGGAGCATTGATACTCAATTTAAGTGACCTTTAGTAAATGAGTTAAAACACAGCCCTAGATACCAGCCTTAAAGATCAGCAATTTATTCATATTTTATGGTATTTTTTAAACTTCAAGCTATAATTAGCCCTCACTTTTCTCAACTCTTGTAGCACTTACCTTGTAACATACTTCATATAACCTCAGTACAAAGTATTAGGCACCAACATTAGGCTATTCTAATTGTTTCATGTGCTAACCCTAGACTTATCTAACAATATAGAATGTAAATTCCTTTTGGGCAAGTCCATTGCTTACATTTCTCTTGTATTTTTGTATCTCTAGCAATTGTTTTTAAAACAAATTTACAAATTTAAAACTAGTTACTAAGTCTTGGTTCCAATGTTTTATCATCTTAGAAAAGTTGTAACTGATCAAACTACAAAACAAAAAAGTGACATGAAGTTACACTGATGCCTAAACATTTTTAGGCTATGTGCTTTGCAGAGAGTTTTCTCCGAGTGTTGGTTGGGAAGCATCTATTATGTAAAAACAAAATTTATAACTGCTAAATGCATCCAATAAAGCAAGGACCATGCTAACTTTTCTGTTGCAAAATTGACTGGAACAATTTCAGAGTAGGGAGACCAAGCTACATACTTCTTTTTTAATGTAATTTTTTTAAGGAAGGAAAAACAGAGAAGTAGATCAATTCATATCTATTTACAAAAAAGTGTAAGGTCACAAAGTGAAAATGAAGGAACAAATGTGGAAGTTGAAAGTATTTCTTCCTAATCTGTTCACTCCAATAAGAGGATATATATCCTGAACTATTTTTTTTTTACCAGCCAAACACCAAACATGTCTGTGTTATGCAAAACAATAGGACTTAAAAGACAAATTTGAGCCAAAGACAGGACAATGAAAATACATTTTTTTTAATGTAGAAGCTGGTTCTATGGTACAATATGTACTGTTTTATGTCCTTTTCCTATTTTTCCTGTCCTTCTCAGTCTTTCCTTGCATACACTCGATAACTAGACAAACAATAAAGGTCAGACTGTTTCAAGCACAGCAATAATACATGGAACAAAATCTACAGAGAAAAGGAAAAACAGAGCATACACACAAGAAGCCAGGGCAATACAAAGGAATGAACAGGAAAAGATGTGAGGAACACAACAGGCAGTGTTTAAAACAGGAAAGATCTTTATAAACCTGAGAACTGTTCATGTTTAGTTTATTTTTTATTAAATTGGAACAAAATGGCATTTTTATTGGAGGCTAGTATGAAGAGTTGCATCCTTTCATAAAGGTAGTGGATTGTACTGACCTTTTCAAAGAATGGGTGAGGTTTAAAAGGAGACAAAAGCTGCTCACAGGATCAGCAAGACTTCTAAATGTCTTTCTTTACAAGTGCAGCATAGTATGTTTATTATGTGTGATTCCACAATCTGTGAGCTACCTTTTGATCATTGGAGATCTTACAAAATACTTCATATATGAAGGTAACAAAATCCATATGCGTTCTCATTTTTTCCATAACATTTCAGTGCGAAAGCACTTTCTACACAGACATTACAAATCATTTATGTGAACTACACAGTCAATCTTTTTATTTTTTAATTGCCTGTGTATTCAGTGCTATTGATCACCCCTGAAGCTGGTCACAATCATACCAATTCTACAATAACAAAGAATTTGTAGAGATGTTCTCTGCATAGAAATGTCCCACATCCAACAGAATTCTTTGCCTTCTTCCTCCTACAGTAAACCCATTTACTGGAGCACTTTCTATAAGGAATCTGCAGTGATCAGCTCATGAGTCATGGGCCTTGTTTCTTTTTCTTTAAAGAGCTAACTGCTATTTCCTCTTTGTGAGGCCTTTTTTTCTGTACGGTGGCAAAAGCTGTGAATGACAGCTAACTCCAAACTGCCTGCCTGTATTCTTCCATTTAACTAGTGGCATTTCCTTCTTGTTTTATTCCTGTTACATCATCAGCAGAGCTCATATTTCTCTGTAAGAGCTAGCTGAAACAAATAGCAGAATGTTTCCTGTTTGTCATTAGAACTGAAAGCCTCATTTGAGTTTTACAAATTGGCAGTCCTGGTGTTATGTGACACATTGGTATAAATTCCCTTCACAATTGTTTGTTTTGGGCACCGCCTTTTCTGTCTCCCTGATAAGAGAAGAAACACAAGTACCCTGTCAATCTCTAAAATTACTCAAACTGAGGACTAACTGAAACAGGGTGGTTTTAAATTGGTTGTTACTCCCCAACAATGTCATCATGGTTACAAACCTTTATAAACACACTTGGCATCAACGGGCGCCTTAAATCTGGTATGGCAAAAAGGTAGGTTTTAGTTCAGTTTCAAATGATTTAAGATGTTTGAGTTTTAGCCAGTGAGCTTAATGTATTCTTCCTCAAATGCTTAATTTAAGGTCTATAGAAAACTAAATCAATATATCAGTGCCCTTTTTTGGTCCCATGCCACCATCCTAAGGCATTATCAGAAGAAAGAGAACCAAGAAAGCCCATATATTTTTAAGGTGTAAGAGAAGAAGTGATGATAAGAAGCAGAGCAGTACCTATTTCCCGATAAAAAAAATACAACTATAAAAGGAAAGGAAGCTGGTCACATCAGCATTGATGTTAGGTAACTGATCAAAGCATTTTCACTTGAACTTGAAAAGGCTCCTTGGAAGAAATGAGAATGGACTAATAACAGGCACCATGATTAACCTAATGGTTGAAAGCAAATATGTAGGATATTCTGGTACAAAAACTGATAGGCAAAAGACCACCAATGATAAAGAAAAAGCAAATTGGCATAATTCTGAAAGTGTGTACTCATAGATGATGGTAGCAGAAGGGTAGTAACTGAGCAGTGGCAGATGAACCAGAACTGAAGGGAAATAATCATATTATCATAGATGAAAAAGCTGGAAGTGAAGAGGGTACCCAAAGAGGGTTAGGGTTGCCTGAGACCCCAAAATACCGACATGCACAGTCCTGCAGAAAAATTCCACTCGAGTCTTCTCAGCCAAAAAAAAAGTAAAGTTTATTGAAAGTTCAAGTTCTCTTGAACTCTTAAGGAGCCAATCTATGCTAGGTGGTTCTATGGCGCTTTCACACAGTAAGTCTGTGCTAAGCTATTCTACGGAGCTCTCACACCACATGGAGGGAAGATGGAATTCTTATATACAGAGGAATCTAGAGGTGGTCTAGAGGAGGAGTTTGGGGAGGTCTTCAGGAGGAATCAATGAGGTCAGACTCCAGTGATGAGAAATTAAGGTGGGAAGCAGCTAGAGGCTACCAGGAGATGAGACAATGGAGGGTTTGGGAAGATCAAGGGTGGACAAAGGAGGGTTAGGCTAGTAGCAGAGATTTGGACCTAGCTATAATGAAAGGCTCATGGCCTCACGCAAATACCTCATCAAATAGGAAGATTCTATCAGAGTTCAAGGGGGTTCCCAGAGCCTGTACCTCATCTGGGGCAGCATAGCACTAATTTGTTTTTGCTACTTTCCTAGTTTTGTCACAATCCATGGCATATATTTACAGTACGATTTACCAGGTTTAAAGATGTTGGTGCTGAGCACAGTAAGCCTATGTGACACTTACATTAAAAGATTCATGATTTCATTGGCATGAGTATCACTTTCTATGCCTTGTAATTCTGTGGTTTTTATCCAGGTTTCCTCATAGATAGATGTTAGAGATCCTCCTCTTTCACTGTTTCAGGAATTACTGAAGTGCCACCTGAGTTGACCATAAGTTGGATCTTATTTCCTCCCAGTCTTTTTTTGGGGGGGGAGGGGAGGAGTAATTGGGGCAGGGAGACTGGATCTCCCTTTCTCAACTAGGTTGACAATGCAGCAATCATTCATTGTGTGGGGTACAGGGACCCCAAAAAATACCCTACCCAAGAAAACTAAAAGTCAGAGGTATCTTGAGGAACAGGAAGTTGTATTCTCTTCTCCCACATGAAGAGGGTGGTCCTCTCCATGGCAAGGATCAAGGAAAGGGGGTGTGTTACAAAAGAACAAGAATTTATACCCTAATGCAGTCAAGCCTCCTCCCCCTGGCTGTCCCTTCTCCCACTGGCTGGGAGGTAGGCTCTCAGTCATGGAGCAAAATCTAACCCAATGGTAGATAACAAAGAAGCCCGCCACTATTGGCAGGGAGATGGGACAGGAAGCTAAGGCATCATCCATGTCCTTCTTTGGTAAAGGCCAAGAAAGGGAGGGGAAAAGGTCACAAGCAAGAGTGGAGCTCTAAAACTCCTGAAAGGGGCCTAATGCTAATGACCGCAAGGGAAGGGGCAGAAGGGTCCTAGATTGTGCAAACCCAGGATTCAGGTCTGTCCAGTCTTACAAAGGTCTATCTCTGGTTTCTAGACAGTTTCTCTCCCTTCTCATTCTGAGGAGTCTTCAGAAAAGGTGCAGAGAGGGTTTCCCACTCAGTTTATTCTCACTGGTGATAGTAACAGTAAAACAGAATCAAAGGGGGCAGCTAGATGGTGCAGTAAATAGAGCACCAGCCCTGGAGTCAGGAGGACCTGAGTTCAAATCCAGCCTCAGGACACTTAACACAAAAAACTAGCCATGTGACCTTGGACAAGTCACTTGACCCCAATTGCCCTACCTTCCCCACTGCAAAAAGATTAAAAA
Source organism: Pseudocheirus occidentalis (assembly GCA_028646575.1). Classification (NCBI taxonomy): domain Eukaryota; kingdom Metazoa; phylum Chordata; class Mammalia; order Diprotodontia; family Pseudocheiridae; genus Pseudocheirus; species Pseudocheirus occidentalis. The sequence goes on from CM053597.1 coordinate 48,736,111, forward strand.
AAAAAAACAAACCTGATATAAACCATCATGGAAGCTTTGACATGCTCCATTTCTGATCTGGGCCATTTTGCCCCTTCTTGGCTCACCTGATGCACCCTGAACCTCAACTATAGTGTGACACTTCATACTGATGTCAGATCCCTGTTGGGCTTCAGGTCCATAGCAGCTCTGAAGTCCCAAGGTCAATTAATGCACCAGGTTTGGTCTCCTTCCCATCCCCAGCAGGGATTACAAGCTTTTGCCACCACACCCTGACAAATCTCATTCTTTTTATTTGCCTGGTTCACCTCTTTGTCCACTTCTGCAACCTTTCCAATAATCTATTTTACTAAACACAAGAAAGTGGTCCATAAATGAAATTCAACTTACAACCTCAGGCCTTAAGCAACTAAGTAAAGAAAATGTGCAAAAGCATGCTTCAAAATATTAACAATTCCTTCTCAAATGGGCCACGGGTAAGAGAATAAATGAATTTAGGTTGGGTGTAGTTTTCCTGACAAGTCACAGCAAGTCCCTGTGACCTAGACAAAGTACTTTCAAAATAACTTTCATTTACTGGAAGAGCTACTTTAAAATAATTTGGCTTAATTCTGAAAATGATTCACCCCAACTAATTGGGATCACCCCTTCAGATAATAGCATAACGATAAAATATATGGTAAAGATGAGATTCCTATCCATCCCTGACTTGAAAAAGGCCCAGTGACGTTTGCAAAAGAACATTCTTCATTTATAATCTCTAGGATTACTCTGCCAACAGTTTCTAACATTCTTGAGGTTGCAACACCCTCTCATGTGTTTGATTTCACAACATTCTCCACCTGAAAGTTCTATATATCTTATTTTTTGAAAAATAGAGTTAATTTTCTTTGGAGAATTCCAACTATTTTATTTTTAGAAAACTTGAAACACCCAAAGATATCCAAAAAACAGTGCTGGGAATGATGGCTTGATATAATGGGGGGAAAAGTTCCTTTAAAAGGTGAACCATATTTCTTCTTGACTAGTACCATTTATCCAGATTATCAAATACCTTTAAAAAATAATTCAATAATCTCTGAACAGATCAGTACACTCCAGAAGAGCTTTCAGGGTTTGACAATATTTTAATCTCTTCAGCAATGAATTAACACTTAAATTTTAGTAGCAGGATTATTTGAAGAGCAATTTCTCAATGCAACAATCATTAAAAAAACACTTCAACATGGCAATATTCCCAAAATGAAGAGATTAACTAGTTATAGGCATTTAACAAGAGCATCGAGTCTCTTTTATATAATGCCTTACGTTTGACAAAGCACTTGCCTCACAACGATTCTACAGGACAGGGTCAGAGAGGCATGTCTACTGCTAGCTTCAAAATCAGTCAGGAATCAAAACCCAAACCTTTGCATTTTGTAGTTGTGTCCTTTGCACTACACAATACAGGCACACCTTTTTCTATTGCACTTTACTTTATTGCACTTTTGCAGATACTGTGTTTTTATAACAGGGTTTGTGGCAATCGTGTGTCATGCAAGTCTATTAGAGTGATTTTTAAAACAGCATGTGCTCACATGGTGTCTCTGTGTCACATATTGGTCATTTTCACACTGTTTCGAACTTTTTCATTATTGTAAATGTCTGGCATGGTGATCTGTAATCAGTGATCTCTGATGTTCCTAACGAAACTGTTTTGGAGTGCCACAAAACAGGTCCATATAAGACAAAGGGTTGTGCATGTTCTGACAGGTCAACCACTTAGTCTCTCCCTCTCCTTGGGACTTAACTATTCCCTGTGACACAATATTGAAATTAGGCCAATTAATAATCCTTTAATGGCCTCTAAGATCTTCAGTTGAAAGGAAGAGTCAATGCTTAAATTTAAGAAAGTAACAGCCACCTTCACCAACCACCACCCCGTTCAGTCAATAGCCATCAAGGCAAGATCCCTCCACCAGCAAAAATGTTAAGATTCACTGAAGGCTCAGAGGATGGTTAACATTTTTTTTTAGCAATAAAGTATTTTTTAATTAAGGTACGTATATTGGGGGTTTTAGACTTAATACCATTATTGCAGACTTATAGACTTTTTTATATTCACTGGAAAAAACAAAAAATTCATGTGACTCACTTTACTGCAAAGGTCTGGAACCAAACTCACAGCGCCTCCGAGGTATGCTTGTATTATGCTTTTCCCCTACTTGCTTGCTGCTTTGCATATACTTACTGCAATTTAAAAAATAATTCATTTTTTCTTTTTGGAGGGGGGAAGGTAAGTCAGTTGGAGTTAAGTGACTTACCCAGGTCACACACCTGGTTAAATGTCACTTGTCTGAGGCCAAATTTGAACTCAGTTCCTCCTGACTCCAGGGCCAGCGTTCTATTCACTGCAAGCTGCCCCTATTAATTCATATTTTGAAATTTCTAAATTAAAAGCATGGATGTTCCCATAAGATAGTCAAAGGAAAGAAGTGAGCATTCACTAAGTGCCTACTATGGGCCAGACATTGTGCCAAGCACCTTACAAATTTATCTCACTGGATGCTCACAACAATCCTGAGCTGAAGTGCTATTATTAATCAAATTCTAGTCACGGAAACTGAGGCAGAGGTTAAATGATTTCCCCAGAATCACACAGCTAAAATGTGTACAAGACTGGATTTGAACTCAAGTCTTTTTGAGACCAATCAGTGCTCTAGTCACTGTGCCACCTAGCTGTCTTTTAATTTTTTTTAAGTAAATAGGCAGAACCAAGAGAAATATTGTTCAGAGATTAACTCTGAATGGCTAACCTATTCTAAGTATTATAAGTATTCGAATCAACTACAAAGGACCTATAAAGGAAGACGCTATCCACCACCAAAGAATTGATAAATAAAAGTATACACAGTATGGTTTTACATATATATGTGTGTGTGTGTGTGTATAACACATCATATATACACACGTATGTATATATGTGCGTATACATACACACAAGTCAAGTGGTGCCTTTCTCTAATGGACGGAGAGGGAAACAATTTGGAACTTAAAATACAGCCAAAAATAAATTTGAAAAATCAAAACTAAAAAAAAAAGAAAAAGGTAAATAAGATGGATACATAATACAAATACATTTTTCCCATACCAACAGTTTCTTATCCCAAGACTTATTCCTATCCATGAGGCTCTATTAAAGACCAAATGTTAGTTGCCTTCTGGAATAGAAAACACAAGCAGGTCATCAGTTCTTAAGCTACTGACATAATTTTTGGTCGCTACACAGTATCAAAAATTGAAAAATAAAAAATATTGGAGGGAAAGTACACTAATATTACTCTTTGATATCTGTCATACTTTTTGAAAAGCATTGTGGCATAATAGATAAAAACTATTCTCCAAGTAAGGAAGACTGGATTGAAGACCAGCCTGACACAAGGCAACTGTGGTCATCAGCAAGTCAAGTAAGATTATGAGTTGCAGAAGGTCCTGATCTTCCTCGTTTCCTCATCTCTATACCAATGGTGTCATACTCAAATAGAAAAAGTTCACTGCAGGCACCATGACTTAGAAAACCACAAATCTACATTACGATGCATTGTATTTTTGTTTTATTAAACATTTACCAATTGTCTTAAATACAGTTCTAGCACACTTGGGAGCAGTCTCTGTCCCGAGTTTGACATTTCTGCAGTATATACCAGTAAAATCACAGGTCCTATTCCTATCAGACTTTTCAAAAGAGTTCAGATTTCCAATCAATCCTATCCAAAGTTAGAGCTGAAAAGGATGTTAAGACATCTAGTCCAACACTCTCATTTTACAGACTGCAAGCAGGTTAGAGAGGTTATTGATTTGTCCAAGGTCACACTGGTAAATAGGTGGGCTCTGGCCTTTGAACCAACCTGGCTCAGTTCTTCATTGAGCCCACAGAGGTTCAGGGTTTCCACCACAGCCACAAAAGGTAAAATGATGCAAGAAGGAGGGGGGAAAAATAGAAAGCTTAGTGCCTTACATAGGATTGTGTTCCCTTCTCTACCCCCTCCCACATCCTATGGCTGTGGTAGTTATTCACCTGTTAACTTGTATCAAGAACTTTAATCTCTTGAAGGGCAAGGACTGCCTCCTTTTGCATTTGTACCCCTAGTGCCTCTTAGCAGACACTGAAGGTTTCTTGATTGAAAGGAGGCCTTTTATTTTAAGGAGGGTAAAGCAAAGATATAGGTAAATGACTAAGATTCAAATCACAAACTACTTGTAATCAATCTAGTGTGCTAGTATACTGTAGTGGATAACATGTTAGCCTTGGGAATTCTATTACATGGTTTTAAATTCTGTTTTGACACAGAACGTGGGCAAGACGCTTAACCGCTCTAAGGTTTAGTTCCCTCATCTGTAAAATGGTCTGTGATTTAATTTTACAGAACTGTGACTCTCAGATGAGATCATCTCCACTTTAAGGTACAAATTTCCATGTATGTCTGCTACTATTCCAGTCATAGAAAATCATTAGCAAAAAATGAACAAAAATTCTCAATTCATGAAGGCACTGTGTACATTGCAAAAGGAAGTGAAAAAATACTAATTGCTGTTTGTGAAAACAGCTAGCTTGATTTCTTTAAATGGGATGAGAGGATGAGAGTTGGAAGATGTAGGAAAAACTAATAACCAATTGTTTCTGCAAAGTTTCTTTATTCTTACATGTAGGCCAACCACTTCTAAACTCCCAAAACTAAAGGGATTGAGAGCCTGGAATGAATTTAAACCAGAAATTCCTATAACTAAAATTTTAAAAAGTTAAAAATCTACACTGAAAACCAAACCATTACACCAATTAACCCAGTACTCATTATCCTTCCTCCACTACTCTGGAGTGCCAAAGAAGAAATAATGTTCATTATCTAGAATTTGCTAGGTAAAAATACTTACAATAATGGCAGCAATTTGTTACTCTACTTGTAAATTATTTCCTTGGAAAAACTTTGTAAATAATTTAATAGGTTACTATTAAAGAATTCAGTGTTATTACCATACCTAAGAAAAATGTGATTTGTGAAGAAGAAATGAATCCACTTACAGAAGTCATTTTAGAGAGTGGTAGATCACAAGTCAGTCTCAGAATCTGACATACTTGAATTAAAATCCCTCCTCTAACAACATACAAAGGCTGTGTCCTATGATGTGGGAAAGTAACTTTGAGCCCTTGAGCAATTAACTCCAAGCCCATAAATTGCAAAACAGATGTAAATTGCATTGGTGGAAGGCATTTCTTCAAAGAAACTTCTAATACCTATGAAATCATACATCAGTCCAAAAGAAAAAATAACTTTAAAATTTGCTACTAAGAGACAATAAAATTAAAAGTATGCATTTATTCATTCCATTAGCTGAGAATAGTCCTATTATACAAATACAGTAAAAAGTCAAAAAAAAATCACAAAATATTACAAAATAAAAAAGTACAAACTGCATTACTTAATAAATATGACTAAAAGTAGTTAATATTGGAAACAAGATAGTTTTTAAGTTGGAAACGTTTGACCCAGCAAACCATACAAGTTCTTTTCAGATAGCTTTACATAATACCGGACAATTCCATTTTATCCTTCAAAGTATTTCAAAGGAACAAAGTACAAAGATAATATTCTCCTGCCACAATTTAATTACTGTCAGGGGCATTCATACTGTTAATTTTAAAATCCCCAAAGTGAATCAAAGACACTTATTATAAAAGCAGAAGACTATTATCTTGTTACCACATTTTTATCCTATGTTAAAATCCTATTGTAACAAATGAAAAATAAATAAAACTGAGAGCACCAGACAATCAGAGGCCACTTTACACAGTAACCAAAGTACAGAATCACAATACCAATGAATATGAGAACTCAATCAGTCTGAGCAAACTTGTTCTGCCCTTTAGATAAAATGTTTTTCCTCTACCTCATTTCCTCCCCCTAACCCCCATTTTTTTTTAAGCTTTTCCTTTTCCTAAAGAACACAACGGTTTCCAATCAAGAAATTCTTCTCATCAAGATGGAATGGATCAATTATCTGGTAACACCAATGACATCAATTTCATTTGAAAGAATAAATGTAAAGTTCAAATTCCATATAGCATAAAAGAACACAAACTCTGTACAAAATAAGCTTTATACAAAGTACTTCTCTGGGTCTCTGCCCAAAAGCCATTTGCCAAATTGAGACATCATAAATGGAGGTACACCAATCTTAAAAAATATTGTGCAAAAATACATTTTTATAGAAAATAGATTACCAGGAATAAACAAATATACACTATGAGAAAATCAGCTTGCAAATAAAGTGGTGCTAACTTTATACAACAAATTATAAATAGCATTAAGACTACTCAAGGCTATCATAAAACATCATTCAGGTGCGCTGCAACCTTCAGCTCTGGAAGAAAAAAATTTGTTCCAACAAAATGATTAAGGCATCACACCTACAGTAAATCTAGTAAGTTTAAAAAGTGCTGTAACCCTGATTGGAGCTAGTGTAGATTTACGACCGCAGGCCGGGGCAGCCCGGGGGCCCCCAGCGGCGCTCAGGAGCAGGCGTTCTGCTCGATGTACATTTTGGACAGCGAGATGGCCATGGACCGCGCCAGCTCCTCGTCCCGCTTCCGCTGCACCTGGGTCTGCTTGCACCAGCTATCGTACTCCGGGTTGGGGTACGAGTGGTCAAACACGGCATCGTAGTGCCCGTTGCTGAGCCAGCTCAGCCAGATGCTAGGCCGGAGCGAGTCCTCGGGGCCCAGGTAGTGGATCATGGTGGAGACCGTGGGGCTCTCGAGCCGCCCGCCCGTAGTTAAGTGGATGTTCACGTTGAGCATCTGCCCCATGGCCAGCAGCTCGGGGTAGCCGGCCCACGCGCCGTCCTGCGCCGCGGCGATGATGAACTCGCCCACGTCGCCCTCTATGAGCGGCCCGAAGTGGTCCAGGTGGTCGGCGATGTAGTGCACGGTCTGCTCGCGCAGCTCCCTGTGCTGGCTCTGGTCGCCCGACACCGCCTTGCTCACGGCCCGGTACAGACAGTTGCCGTCGGGAATGATGTGGAAGCGGTACTTGCTCCTCTGCCGCAGGTACTTGTCCTGCCGCTCCACCTCGGCCAGGTACAGCGCCAGTTTCTCGTCCTTGGGGCCGGCGGGGGCCGCGGCGCCGGACGAGGGCGCGCCGCGCCCGGGGGGTTCAGGGGCCCGGGGCGTGGGGGTCGCCTCGCTGCGGGCCCGGGGCGCGGGCGCGGCCGCCTCCCAGCGCCGGGGGCTGCCGTCGCGGGGCTCGGCGGCGCGGGGCCTGGCGGCGGCCAGGGCCTGCTGGTGCTCGCTCAGACGGAAGTTTCGCTCGGGCCCGTCCGAGCGGGGGCCGGCCTCGGGGCCCGGTTTGAGCAGCTCCTCCAGGAACCAGGTGGACGAGGAGCAGCGGCGCGGCGGCTCCGGCGGCCGGCGCTCGGGGCCTAGGCACCGCACGCTCATCTGCGCCGTGCTCGTGTAGTGAGGCGGCGGCGGCGGCGGGGGCGGCGGCGGGGGCAGCGGCGGCTTGCAGGAGCCGCCGGCCGCGGCGGCGGCAGGGGCGGCGGCGCCCGGGGACACCATCTCGAAGCACGAGGAGAAGGCGGGCATCCCAGCGGCGGCGGCGGCCTCTCGGGACTCGGCTGCAGGAGTGGGGGCGGGCAGGCAGTCACCGCCGGCGGCTTCGGTGGCGGCGTCCGGGGTCTGCAAGGAGACCTTGAAGGGGGCGGTGGCTGCGGAGGGCGGGGAGGGGGCGGCGGCGGCGGGGCCCCCCGAGGGGTAGTGGCTGAAGCCGGGGCTGTAGAGCTGCATGTCCGCGCCGCGACCGCTCCGGCCCCTTATAGGCGCGGCGAGCCCCCGGCGGGGGGACACGCCCTCCGGGCTCCAGGGGGCCGCGGCCCAGGCGGGTGAGCCGCCGCCACTAGAATAGAAATGACCCAACCACCATCCCGGGCCGGCCGCCCGCCGCTCGTCAGCGGCCGCAAATAGCGCCCGGGCCGGGCCCGCCAATTCCTGCTGCGCCACAGGGAGGGGGGCAGGGGTGGGGGAGCGCGGGTCACGGGGGCTGCGGCTGCAGCAGCGGCTACTGCGGCCCCGGAGCTTCTTCCTTCCTCTCCGCTCCCGGCCGCTGCTCCAGGACTCAGAGGACTCCCTGAGGAAGCCGCCCGCCCTGCTGGAGTGAGTCCCGGAGGCCGGGGAGAGTGTGTAGCAGGGACCGGGGAGGCGGGCTCCCCGCCCCCTCCCTCCGCCCAGAGCTTGTTTACCTCAGGCCGCGAGGCCCGGTCACGTGGGCACGCTGGAATGTGCGGATCGTTGCCGCGTCTCATTCACCCGCCCCGGAGGTCGCCCCGCCCACCGCCTCCTCCCGGATCCCGGCGCTCTGCGCGCGTCAGCTGAGCCCGTTCCCACTCCTCCCTCCTCCCGCCCCTCCCCTTCTCCCGCCGGGGGTGTGAGCGCGTGAGTCGGCTTCATTCTTAATGGACTCTCGGGTCCCGGGATTCCAGGAGGCCACCCACGTGACTTCTGCTGGGCCTCTCCTCCCCCATCGCAGTTCGCAGGCTTCCACCCCGGCTTTTGGTGGAGGGGCAGGTACCTATGGCTCCCGGGCGCCGAAAGACTCTTTGTAAAGGGCTTCACACACCGGAAAGCATCGTGTAAATGCTAGCTGCTGTAATTATTATGAAAGCCTTTCCAAATTCTCATTAAAGCTTCCACTCTTTTAAAATCAGTAAATGTTAAATTATTATGAAAACCGTTATTTTTAAATTTTAAGTTATCAGATTTTGTTATTAAACTAATTTTGTTAAGTTAAAATAATTTATTTCGTATTATCATTAAAGGCTTACTTTATTATTTTAAGTCATTAAGACCTATTTTTACTTTTATAGTAATATAAAAGCTTCTCCCATTTTTTCACTGGCTTTCGGAGCTCCTTAGGATGTGTGCCCCAGCACTGACTGCTTTTGCATCCCCCTTTGACCATTTCCATGAATTTCGGTTGCCCAGTTGTAACTCCTCAGCCAGGATCTCGCTGCCTGGAGGGGCCTAAAAATGGGGAATTGCAGGGAGCTCTGGGAAGAGCAGGGTTCTAGTCTCAGTTCTGTGGTTTGACCTGGGGCAAGATGGTCCCTTTGGGCTGCCAAGCTCTGCCTCCCTCACCATGGAAGGGGTTCGTGTTCCAGGACGGCCCTGCCCTGACACTCCCTGAGCCCAGAAGCGCTAAGGTGCCTTAGACCTAGGGCCCACCTTTACCACAGTCCTCTGTCTACACAGCATTTTTATCTCAGGCTCAGTCCTGCACCTTAAAAAGCCAACATCCCTTGATTGTTCCTGCTGCTCTGTAGAAAGCTGTCAAAGGTGCATGAAAAGATCTTATTTTTTTAGGGGCAGAAAATGCCTTTTGCAGCTTTTGTTACCTTCAAGGCCATCTCTAGCCCTGATCATGTCTGGCCTTTGGACCCAGGTGGCTCTGGAGGAGAAAGTGAAGCTGGCGACCTTGCACCTCCCTTCCTCACTTAAATCAAAATCAACTGCATGTCCCCTCATCCATCTCCCAGACACCATAATCCTCTTTAGGAACAAAGGACAAAACTACACATGAAGAATCCTTGGCACTTAGCACTGTGCCTGGCACACAGTAGACCTTTAATAAATGTTTACTGAGTGATTAACAAAGATGCACCAAAAATCTAATTCCCTAGTGAGCAGAGAATAGGCTTCCCCTTTCCTCTCGAGGTTCTCACAGCTGGTAATGATTGAGGGTCTTTCTTTGGGAAGGAGCAGATGCTTATGATGTCATGGTGTTGGGATTAAAACTGGTGCTCTACCACAAGTCACTTCAACTCTTTGGGCCTCAATTTCTTCATCTGTAAAATGGCTTGGTGGGTAGAGTGCTGGGCCTGGAATCAGGAAGACCTGAGTTCAAATTTGGCCTCAGATGACAGCAGCTGTGTGACCCTAGGCAAATCATTTTACCTCATTTACCTTAATGCATTGGAAAAAAAGAAATGGCAAACTACTGTAGTAATCTTTGCCCAAAAGAACCCCAAAAACCAAAGCTCCCAAACCGTGGACAGTAGGATCCCCAGGTTCAGGAAGAGTTAGACACAACAGATCAACAAAATGAGGAAGTTAGACTAGATATCCTCTAAGCTTCCTTATCACCTCAATCTGTGATCCATAAACTGCACCCCTACCCTCAGCCAACAGAATGATCTCCTTCCCTATCATTTTTTATAAAGGAAGATAAATTGCTCTGTTAAATTCTGTATCATCAAGCACCCTAGCATACCCAGGGTGGTTGCTAGCACAAGTTCTTAGATCTGCTTTTCTAAAGGAAAGCAACTCAAAATGGGTTAACAATCTTACTTTAATCAGTAAAACATATATTATTTACTTAGTTCAGGGGGAAAAGTCAGCACCCTGAACCGCAGAGAATACAAACAGAAGTTACAAGCAGACAAAGAAACAGATCAGCAAACAGGCTTCCAACCATCTGACCATTACATCCATACCTAGTCAGTTACCAGAGAGAGAGAAGCACCAACATCTGGGTTTTCAAAGCCGGGGACTCAACAACTGCCCAAAGTCTCATCTGGCCAAACCACACAACTCTTTCCAAGGTGAGCCCCAAAGCAAAAACTCACATCAGGGTATATATAGCCTTTTCCTGGATCAGAGAATGTCACAGCTCTCGATCCACTGCCCAATCACAAAGTAACAAGGTGTGGGCATTGCTGAGGAACAAGCCTCCCACCACAGGCTCCGTGTGACCACATTCAGCCTATTGTGGGGCAGAGTTTACTTTCAAATCAGGGAAGGTTCTCAGAGCCACTTAAGTCTATCAAAGGGCCTAGGGGCAGGGAAGATCTTCAGATTCCCATAACAAATTGCCGGCAACTTATACCACTCATTCACTTCAACTCCAAAACATGAAGCTTCCTGTAGCATACAGCTAGACACTGAGCAAAATCTGTCCATTTGATACTTCTGAAGAAGTACCTGCTGTTTAGATCCCACCTCCTAATTTATGCATTGTTTTCATGCCCCCATCTTCACAGTTTGGTTCTAGCCTCACTGCTCCTTACTCCCATTCATTCACACTTCAGCTAAGCTGGCCCACGGCTATTTTCCAACCCAGTATTTTGTCTCCTGCCTCTGTCTCTGCTCAGTCTCACCCAAGTCCTCTGACTCCAAATTCATATAAATGTGAATTGCAGGTATAGTAGTAACTACATATTATAGTTGGTGCTCAATATATATTCTTTGAATAGACTGAATAGGATTGGAATCCTTAATTTGGCCACACACTGCAGAAAAGACACCAAGTTAATAGATCTTCATTTGTAAATTATGGGTTTTAAGCTGAAAACAAATACATTGAGCCCCAACTGTTGCACTCAGATTGTTTTGGGAGGTTGAGACCAACTGTTTTAATAATTAGTCTGCAAAATGTTCTCAAGATATCTATGTAGTGGTATGTTCAGTCTTTAAAAAAATATGTAGAGAATCTACTTAAGATTCCTTCCACATCAACAGTGAAAACAGCTTTATTAAATACCCTCCATTGTGTGGTGGCGTCAGTGGCCTAGAAAGGCTTAGACTGCATTCTATTCCAGCCTATCAGCAGCTGCGTTCCAAAGCGATAACCTGCAAGAAGTCAGGCCATAAAACTGGCTAGAGATAGAAAGGGACAGAAGCAATCCCCTGCCCTCAGGAAGGGCACATTCTCATGGCAAAGACAAAATGAAAATAACTAGACACATACCAAAAATATACAGAGCACACAGAAGGTTATCCTATAGGAGAAGGCATTAGCAGCTGAAGGAGCTGGGACAGGCCTACAGAAGGTGGGACTTAAGCCAAGCCTCGACAAGGCAAAAGACTCAAGTGGTGAGCAGGAGGGGAAAGTGCATTCCAGGCATAGGGAATGTCAGTACCAAGGCACAGAGACAGGGTCAAGTAAAAAGAACAGCAGCCTGGCTGTACTGTGGAGAGGTGTGAGAGAAGAGAATAAACATTTCTGTGGGACCTGCTTTGTGCCAAGCCCTGTGCTAAGCACTTTACAGAAATCATCTCATTTAATCTCGAAACAGCCCTTTGGTGGGTGAGGCAAGCAAAGGTTAAGTGACTTGCCTAAGGTCATACAGTTGGTAAGTATATGAGGCCAAATTTGAACTATGCCACCAGTTGCCTGTGTAAGGTGTAGGGTATAAGGTATAAGAAGAATAGAAACATAAGAAAGGGACTAGTTATAGAAAACTTTAAATACCAGACTTTGATCCTAGAGTTAATAGGGAGCCACTGAAACTCACTTTGGAGGGTCAGGGGTAACTTGGTCAAACTTTTGCTTTAGAAAAAACTATTCAGTTATTGAACTCTTAAGAAATGACTAGCAGGGGCGGCTAGGTGGCGCAGTGAATAGAGCACCAGCCCTGGAGTCAGAAGTACCTGAGTTCAAATCCGGCCTCAGACACTTAGCACAAAAACTAGCCATGTGACCTTGGGCAAGTCACTTAACCCCAACTGCCCTCCAAAAAAGCAAAAAAAAAAAAAAGAAATGACTAGCAGGACGTTTTTAGAAAAACCTCAGAAGACTCATATAAACTGCTGCAGAATGAGGTGATTAGAATCTGGAGAACATTATATACATTTAACAATTATATACAGTGACAGACTCTGATCAAAACAGTGGTCTAAGACAATTCCAAAGGACCTGTGATGAAAAATGCTATCCACCTGCAGAGAAAGAATGGATGAACTCTGAGTGCTGATTGAAGCATACACTTTTCATTTTATTTTTCTCGTTTGTTTTTTTTAAACAACATGGCTATTTTGGAAATGTTCCGCATGACTTCACATGTATAATAGTTGATACTGTGCCACTTTATATTGCTTGCCTTCTCCATGGATAGGGGAATGAATGTTAAAAATAATCTTAAAACAGAAAAGGAAAATCCAATCAACATTTATTAAGTACCTATAGGCAAGGCTAATCTGGAATTATGGACACAACAATGAACCAGTCCCTGCCTTCAAGGAGTTCATATTCCAGAGAAGGAATTATTAGGTCTGATTTAATCCTATTAAAGTAAAATTTGTGTTATAGTGTTATTAACTATTTAATAATGTGTATCAGCATTATCTGTGAAAAATCACTGGATTACTAGATTGCCAAGAAATAGATAAAATCTCAAATTAGGACAAAGCACAGGATACACATTAAGGGTATGTAGCCCATGCTCCCCTTTTCACTCCCCTAGAACATTGATGGCAAACTTGTGAACCATATCAAGTCAAGACAACAAGTATTTATTAAGCACCCACTGAATTAAGTGCTGAAGACACAAAAAATAGCAAAAAACTATCCCTGCCCTCAGGGAGGTCACAGTCTACAGACGGTACCTGGGACCTGGCCCTTATAAGCATGTACATGCACGGGGATGTGTAACAGAAATGATTTGGAGAGACTTTAAGCATTCATAGACATGATTCAAGGAGGCACTGCTCTCTAATTGCTTGAGTCAACTGAAAAATGTTCTTACCTAACAAAGATAATTACTCTTAAATTGAATGAGATAATCAATGGAGCCTCACCCTTACCTATGTATGAAAATATTAAGCCATGGCAACTGACCATACATAGCTGAGTCTTGGGGCTGGGGGTAGAAGGGAGAAGGGGTAGAATACAGGGTAAGAATCACAGATTTAGGGTTGTAAAGGATCTTAAAAGTCATGTGGTCTAACCCCTTCAAACAGACAGAGAAACTGAGGCCCAGAAAAATTAAGTGACTTGTCTAAGGTCATACAATCAGCAAGTGAAATGGCCAAAATGATCCTTGACTTCAAATCCAGTGACCATTCCACGGTGTCTGACAGACATTCTCTTAAGAGACCCACTTAGAGATTCTGGGGGCTCATCTTTTAGAACTCTCTTTCAGTTCTTTTATGGCTCTCTGTTACAGAATCTTATCATGCCCTTCCTGGCACACACTGGAGCACACAATACACAATGATTGAGATATGGGGAGGCAACTAACATTTATTAATGGCACCTATTTTGTGCCCAGAACTGTGTTAAATGCTTTATAAGCTGGGAGATAGGTGCTATTATTATCATCCCAATTTTGCAGATGAGGAAACTGAGGCAGACAGAGGCTACATGACTTACCCAGGGCCATACTCTAGTGTCAAAAAGCTAATAAGTGTCTGAGGAGGGATTTGAACTCAGGGCTCACCTCTATCCACTCTATCCAACCTAGCTACCAGACACTCTGCTAAGTACATGAAGATTCAAGGAACGATCAAAAAGCTAAAAGTCTACTCTCAAGTCTAATAGGGGAGACTACATGCAAACAATTTTACAAATATATATATATATATATATATATGTATGTATATATGTATATATATGGTACAAACTGTGAGTAGTCTCAGAGGGAAGGCAACAAGATTAAAAAAGACTGGGAAAGGATTCTTGTAGAAAGCATATATCCTACATATGTATGTGTGTGTGTGTATATATATATATATCCTACATACATGTATATCATACATATATATCCAAAAGCATAACTGTGTATATGTTAGAATTAATGGATTACTAAGATTATTGCTTAGCTAATTCTTGAGAAATCGATTTGTGCTAGTCACTGTCATCCCCTGATCTCTGGTCTATTTGGTAACATTGCCCAAATGGAAGTATTACCAACTTGACAGTATTTGACTTTGAGATGAGAACTCTCAGAGAAACCAAGTGATTTGACCCTGTTCACCCAGGTTTTAATGGCAGAACTGACATTCAAAATCCAATCCTCTGATGCTAATTCCAACTTTGTTTCTACGGAATCAGGCTGCTCTATTAACTTTATGTAGAATTAAAGTACATGAATAAGTCATTATGTCCCTGTGAGAGATATGCCTTATTTTCTTATCTGTAAAATAGAATTTGAGAAGCCGACCTGTCTCACAAGACATTAATAACCACATTATTTCTATTCATTATTTACAAAAAGAGTTCTGAAGGATCTTTCTATGCCTAGACTCAAGATTCCACACTTTTCACTCCTTTCTCCTTCCAGCATGGTTTTTTTTTTTTGGAGGGGGTTTGTCTATAAGATGTGTATATGTGTATGTTGTCCATAAAGGTTATGTGTAGATTCACAGACACTTATATAAATGTCTCAACCAGGAAAGCTTTTATACGTATTTCAGGAATTTGTCCAACACTCTCTAAGGGAGACTGATTCCTGCCCAGTAGGAAGCAAGAGAAGGGGCCACTTGCTAGCCACTCTGTTCTTATTAGAGACTGATCTAGTATGACTGAATGTATGTGTGTATAAATATGCACACATATATACATACACATACATATACATATACACACACACATACTGCTCACCTAGGGGAATTATTTTTTCTACCTTCAAGTTACTTTCTTGATCTCTGGACCTTAAAAAGTAAGGGGTACCCCAAGCTTATATCCAAAGGCTTGACCCATTCTTAACAAATGCCTTCTTTCATGAAAGCTCATTACAAAACAGAGTAGCAAATGAAATCATGTATTAAAGCAGTTGCCAAATGGAAATCTGAGAAGTTATACAGATATAACAAATTGGACAATACATAACTTGAATTAGGCCCCCCCCCACTGAGATCAAGACATCTCAGTTCAACCAAAAGAGAGAAAGGTCTCCATCTCACACAAAGGGCAGTTCTTTGAAAGCTCTAGAGAGACAAGCTGGAAATCTGAGACATGTTAGGTTGCTGCTTTCCTCAAATGTCTGCCTTCTCTCTACCTATAAGTCTCTCCCTAAAGAGAGTTTGGAACCACCTATAACCTCCCTTGAAGCAGGGGATCTCCTACACCTCACATAGCTATTCATTCCCAAGTCATCATTCTCTCCACCAATAAAGAGTTTTATGCAAAAGGATCCAGGCTTGAACCCTCATTACATCTTCCAAAACAGAACACTATTATAACATTTTGCACAAGCAAGATACCTGCTAAATATTTAGTTAGTACATATGTTGATTGAAGCTTCATATCATAGTAACCTTTCACTAAAGTCTTACCCTAATCCCAGGTGACCCTTTGTTCTCAAAGGATATGACGATAGAATACAAACTCTGGCAGGTTCTAAAAAAGATGAGAAGACTTTGAATACAAGTCTAGAAACACGCTTTGTTTCTGTCATTTGAGGATAAACCTACTTGATTTTAGTTCAACTAAAAATATTAAGAAATAAATGTTTCTCACATCTAAAGCCCTTTCCAGAGCTTTCCTCCTGCGTTTAGACCTAATCCTTTTCTTTTAGGAAAGCACAAAAAAAGTTAAGAATGAGCCAGGCATGGTGTCAAAGTTCACATTTGATCCTACAGTGAACATAGGGAGCCTTGAGAACTTTGTGATCAGGAGAATGCCACGGACAGGCCCATGCTTTAAAAATATCATTTTAACAGCTGAGTAGAATACAAATTGGAGATGGGAAAGACTAGGAGAGCAGCCAGTTAGGGGCTGCTGGGAGATGCTGAGGGCCTAAATGAACACTAACTACAGAACCAAAGAAGAGACCTGGATTTGAATCTTGGCTTGAAAAGATTGTTGAGAAAGCAGATGGACACTTAGCGGAGACAGTGGGTTACAAAGGAAACAGCACTGACTTTGGAATCTGAGGATCTGGGTTCAAATCCTAACTGTCATTTACTACCCGTGTGACCATAGACAAGTTACTTAATGTCTCTGGACCTCAGTTACCTCATCTGTAAAGGGAGGGGGTTGGATTATATGGCCTCTAGGGTTCTTTCCAGGTCTAAATCTATGATCCTAGTTGTGTGACCAAGGCTTTTTCCCCATCAATTAAATGGAATTAAGAATCCTTACATTACCTTCCTAATTATAGGAGGAAGAATGGGAGGAGGGTGGCTTTTGCTTTTTGTTACGTTTTTTGCTTTTTGGAGAGGGGAAGGTAGAGCAATTGGAGTTAAGTGACTTGCCCAAGGTCACACAGCTAGTGTTAAGCATCTGAGGTCAGATTTGAACTCAGGTCTTCCTGACTCCAGAGCAGGTGTTCTATTCACTGTGCCACCTAGCCGCCCTGAGGATGGCTTTGGCAAACCTTAAAATGTTACATAAATAAGAGAAGGAAATTCTCTGCTTTCTCTCTGTAAATCCTAGCCCTGTTTAAATGAGTTATTCTATATAGGGCCCTTCTTGTTTAGCAGGACAAGGGAATCTGTCCCAGGCTGGGCCTCTGGGTTATCCATTGAGCCCAAAGTATATGTATACAGGTATGTTGACCCGGGAGATTGAGGAGAAGAATGAATGAAGCAGAGACCAGGCAATGTTAGCTCATACTACTGTATTGTTGTTTGAGCATGCATAGTCTAATAAGTCTGGAACCAAAATAACAGCTTAGTTACTCATGGTGCATGTAAGGATTTCCTGCCCTTCCCTGAGAAGAATTCAACTGTATACCTGGATATGGATCTAAAAATCCATACTTAAGCAGACATACTACTCAAGTGTCCCTTTGTCTGAATGGATCGTCCAAAGCCACCTATGAGCCTTATTCATATGGGGTAATCGAGGGGTAGAGGTTTTGCTTTTCTGGGTTCCCAGTGAATCCAAAAGTTCAGAGAGGGAAAGGAAGGAGTTAGACAGCCCAGTGTTTTCCTCTTGTTTTCTCAGAGCTTAATCAGTCTCTAACTGTTCTATATATTTTGCTTGTCTCTTATTGTTTATTTCTCAAGAGGAAGGGGTACCCCAAATCTTATATCCAAAGGCTGTTCTTATCAAATGCTAGAATATCAGTTTTATATCAATTCTCCTGAACCCTGTTGTTTGAATTTCCTATTTTAAAGACTGAACCCAGTCTTAAATTTCCACTTACTCTTGGGGAAGACTCTGGCCATTAGATCACTGTATAAATTTCCTCCTATGGGTCTCCTGTTGTTAGATTCCTAAAGATATATGGGAGGTGAAAGTGATTGAATTTTTATTAACCACCCAAAGGCAATGTGGAATGGTTTACTGAGGGAAGGGGCATGTGGGTCTGGAATTAGTTTAATGGGAGAGGCAATCCTGTTTCCAATTCCTGACTGAAGGCAACAAACAACTTTAGAGATGTAGCTTTCTTGCCCTGATATTCTGTGATCTAGAATATAGATCAGTCAAACATACTTTCCTTTAATAAAAAATAAAACCTCCCTCCATCCCCTCCTTTATATTCTTTTATATACTCAGTTTGTTCTGTCAGTTTTATGCCTTGATTACATTAGTAGCCAAAATCTTGACATTGAAGCCAAGTTGTATCCACTTTGAGGTAAATGGAAAACTTTGAAAGTTGGTCTGTATTCTGGCACCATTCTTAGATGCTGACTCATTTTCTTCAGCTCATGAATCTATTTTGAGGGAGATGAAATTGCTGAATTAATTAAAGAGCTTTCAAGCGGAGCATTCTCTAATGCCATTTTTCCTGTAGCTTTATACATATGCCCACCACCTTGCCATTTTTAACCATCCCTTCCCTTTTGGCATTAAAAGTGGAAGCTTGGAGAAATTTAAAGGCATCAAATCATAGCGTGTGGTTTGCAAAAGTGACTTTTATGAGTCTTTTCCATAGCAAACCATTTTCAACTATATCTTTCTTGGAAACTGTCAGATAATATTTTTGCTCTACTTTGGACACTGACCTCATACATTTTCTCCAGGTTTCTATGAAGATGCCCATGTTTTCACCAGTGATTGCTCCAGGATGATGTCTCCATCAAGGCATGCATTAACTTAACTGCTTCTATTTCTACACATTTCAGCAAATTAGTATTAGTGCGCTAATTTAAATGCTCGGCAAAACATGAGAAAAAAAAAGAAAAATCAACATATACCAACTGTAATTTGCTGTCAAATTTTATTTTTTCTAACAACCTAGTCAAATACTTTAGATTCGTAGGGCTGGGGCTAGACTCCGACTCACTTCTGATCATGACTCAAGAACTCAAGACTTTACTTCTCCCAATGCAACATTTTGAGCTGATTAAAAACAGCTTGAAAGTGAAAGCTTAGTTAAGCAAACCTAGACATCTTTTTTATTTTTTGTTTACTACATGTTACAATGATGGTTTTAAATTAGTGTTTTTTTCCCTGAAGTGAAAAAAATCACTATGTCTGAAGTCATGGGACCTTGATTCAAATTCCAGATTTGTCACTGACTTCCTGTGTGACCCTAGGCAAGTCAATTAACCACTCAGGTTTCAATTTTTTCATCTGTAAGACAAAAAGTTTGGAATTAGTGACCTCTAAACTGACTTCCATCTTTAAATCTAAGATTTTATGAAAAAGGACAATATGGAAGCTACAAACAGATAGGTGACATGTTTTCCTTATAAGAATGTCAACTGCACCGAATCATCTTCTAACCTGTGTGTGTGTGTGAGTGTGTGTGTGTGTGTGTGTGTGTGTGTATCCATCCACTGGATGGCTACCCAGTGAGTTGTAGCCCTGATAATGAGGGGCAACAGCAACAATGAGACGAGTTTGATTCATAGCAGGACTTCATGATGGAAACATGAGTACTTATCTGGTGCTTGTGAGAGCTCAGAAAACACCCAGTGCTGGTCAAAGCAATACAATAATTAAGTGATTTTGCCAGAAGGTGAGATCATTTAGACGGTGAGCACAAAGGATTGTTGTTATGCCAAGCTCAAGCACAGCTTGCTCGTTGGGCTTCAGCTCTGGAAAACAGTGTCTCCTAATATCTTGACAAGAACAATGATTTCCATTGAAATCATATCCATTGTAGTTGAAATCAAAATGGAAATCTGTGTCCATATTTAATTACTACATGTGAATATGTACATGCAGTCCCTAATTTTAGGATGTTTATGAGTAGGTTTTACAGTCTAGAGATTGGGAATAAAAATATTTATTAATTTGTATTGGACTCTGAGGCCCTTGGATCAAAGGAATTATATAAATATAAGATGTTATAATTAATGTTTTACTTGTAGACCAGCAGGTTATAGTTAGGTGACTTTATTATCCTTTCTCCATGTAGAGCTTGTTGGGCACAGAGAAAGGTGATCAGTCCAGATTGACTGGACCACCCAGTACACAAAGAGGGACTGTTGTAGCTCAGGTCAGTCCAGGTCTGATCAAGTCTGACCAAACTAGTCAGGTACCCCCAAAATTTGAAACTGGAACAAAATGAAATAAAAACAGTTTATTAAGAATAGCAGCAAAAGAACATTTAAAGCAGGTACAGGATATTTATCCAGGATATAGTTCGATTCATCAGAGCAAAATTTTGTCTTGCTAGAATTTGCCATGTCACTGGTCTGTGGTTAGAAACCTGAGTATAGCTCCTCATGTCTAGGCCATTTTTATGCTCCTGTAATCAGGAAGCTACCTCAAAGGCTAGAACTTTCCTCTAGTGAGCCAATTGAATCTAAAGGGCAGTATCAATAAGGAGAAGCTAGTCTAATCTGAATGGGGTGGGACTTTTGGATGTTACTCCCACCACAGGAGCAGTATGAGCAAACTGAAAAGAAATGGTTATACCAGATAGTAGAAACCCTTAACTGCCAGGTTAAGCAGTCTAAAAACTCAGTAGGTAGTAGAGATTCATTGAATGCCTTTGAATGGAGGAATGAAGTACAGGGAAGATGAGTCTGGCATCTGAGTGAAGGAAAGATCTAAAAAGGTGAAGCGCTCTTGGGCACGTTACAGCCTGGATTCCTTTTGGACGCAACTTAGATTAGATGACTGCTGAGATCCTTCCAACTCTCAAATGCTTCAATTCTACAAATGCCTTGAGATTTTTTTTAGTAGGCAGAATGTGACTAAGTTCCTTCAATTTTTTTTTTAATGATACTGAGTTTAGCTATTTTTACAAATGGCTCAAATGTTTTGGTCACATTGTCCTTAATTAATTTTGGCTTGTTTGTTAGAAGATTTTGAGAAATTGTCGTTGACTGTGATATTATTGAACTTTACAAATGTTTTTGTGTATATTTAGATCAAATATAGACAAGTATATATTAATTCCTAAAACAACTGACATATATTAGTGGCTCTGGAGAAATAACTGAATATATGTATAGTAAACTTAAATATACTTAATTACATATAATTTCAATTGTGAATAGTTCATCATATCCTTGGAGAAATACTATATATAAACAAAAAATAGTTTTTTAATAGTGATTTATTGCAAAATCAGTGTCACCAAAGATCTAACACAGGGAACTCCAACCCATACCACAGTTTTTTTTCATCTGTCCCTTAACAAGTTTTCTATAATCAAATGCTTATCTGGTATCCTGATATTAAAATCAACCAATTAAACCTTAGAAATACATGGAAAAAAATTCACAGAGACTTGTTGTTCAGTCATTTTCAGCCCTCTCCCACTCTCCATGACCCTATCTGAGGGTTTTCTTGGCAGAGATGCTGGAGCAGTTTGACATTTCCTTTTCCAGCTCCTCTGACTAATGATGAAACTGAGGCAAAGAGTGGTTAAATGACTTGTCCAGGGCCACAAAGCTAATGAGTGTCTGAGGCTGGATTTGAACCCAGGTCTTCCTGATTCCAGGACTGTCACTCTGTCCACTGCTCCACCAAGCTGCCCTTCACAGAAGCATACAATCCCCTAACTGGAAAGAATCTCAAAGATCATCTAGTCTAGCCCCTCCTTAACGAATGAATCTCTGGTATATCATCTCCAACACATAGTCAAATAACTTTTAGGAAAGACCTATGGTGTTCTTGCTGTCTTTCGAGGAATCAGACTGCATTTCTAGATAGCTTAAATTGTTACCAGGTTCTTTATATTGATCTGAAATCTGCCTCTAATTTTTACCCACTAGTCCTCATTCTCCCTCTGTGGCCAAGCATATCAAATCTAGTCACTCCTTCACATGATAGCCCTTCAAATATTTCAGGACTGCAATTATGTCTCCGCTAAGTGTTTGCTAAGTTGTTGAATTGAGTGTGTGCAAAAGTCCTTATGGGCCCTTATTACCTCAACCATACTTTTCTCTCTCCAACAAATAATGCCATTTTCTTTAGGGTCTGCACCAGCAGATAGAAACTAGGGCCACTAATGTATTCTAATTTATTTTGATAAGTATTTCCCAATTATCTTTTACTTTGGTTCTGCTACACTTGAGTTTTGTAGCCCATGGGGTACATGCCTATTGATACCTCTAGCTCTACAATGTCAATATTCTTCAGGGGGCACACAGGAGAGAAAGCCTACATATGTGTCCAGTGTTGCCAAGGATTCATTCACAGTATACACCTCTTTTCAGAAAGACAACCCAAAAGAGAAACCACATAAATAAGAAAAATTCATGAAATTCTTTTCTCAGAGCTTGAGTTGTTTATATTCCTCAGTGAATCAGCACAAGAGAGAAATTTTTTAAGTATGAAATTTGTAAGAAAACTTTCGATTAGAGCCTACATCTAGGTGTGAAATCCTGTAAATTCCCTATGCTACAACAAGCATGAATGAAATACCTACTATGCCCAGGTACTCTTAGTTTCTGGAGATAAATAGAAAAGTGAGACAGTCCGTACTCTCAACTGGCTTACATATTAGTAGCAATTATTTCTACTCAGTGATGGAAGTTTCAGGTTTTTCCCCCTGAAAATAAATTGTTTTAAAAACTCCATTTATTGATAAATGCTAGAGAGGATATGGAAAAATTTGAACACTAATGCATTGTTGTTGGAGCTGTTAACTGATACAACCATTCCGGAGAGCAATCTGGAACTGTGCCCAAAGAGTTATAAATAAGTGCATACCCTTTGACACAGGAATACCACTTGTAGGGCTATATCCCAAAGAAATCATAGAAGTGGGAAAATGAACCGTGTGTACAAAAATATAGCAGTTCTTTTTTGTGGTGGCAAAGAATTGGAAATCAAGGGGATTCTCATCAACTGGAGAATGGCTAAACAAGTTGTGGTATATGAATATAATGAAATACTATTGTGCTATAAGAAATGAGGAGCAGATGGATTTCATAATAACCTGGAGAGAATTATAAACTGATGCTGAGTGAGGAGAGCAGAACCAGAACTTTGTACATAATTACAGACACATCATATGTGTGATGCTAACTTTGATAGACTGGGCTTCTCTCAGTAATGCAAGGTCATAAGACAACTCCAAAAGAGTCATGATGGAAAGAGATATCCACATTCAGAGAAAGAACTACAGAGTCTGAATGTAGATTGAAGCAAATTACTTGCTTTCTTTTTTTGTTTTGTTTTGTTTCTTCTTTCTCATTGTTCACTCCATTAGTTATAATCCTTCTTTATAACTTGACTAATGTTTAATGTAAAGGTACTTGTAGATCCTATATTTGATTGCATGCCTCCATGGAGCGGGGGAGAGGGGGAAATTTGAAACTCAAGGGATTGTGGAACTAAACTGAACTAAAAGTAAATAAATATTGTTTTTAAAGGGGAAAAACTCCATTTATGACATTTCTCTCCCATGTAAACTCTTTGGTAAACATCTTATTCTCCAATCCTTGAATTCTCAATAATTTCTCCCACACATATCTCCAGTTAGAGAGTCCAGAAATTAATGTAATAATGTGATAATAGCCTTAGTAATGTAAGAAAAGCACTATTTCCTACTTTTGGTGCTTTTATTTATCTAGTACCATGCTGCAGTTGTGGGTATTTTTTTTAATTACTGTTACAATGAATGAAAGAATGAGCATTTATGAAACAAACAGAAAAAGCAAGCCAGCTCTTCCTTATTCTCAAGGAGCTCACTCTATTGGAGGAAATAACACGCAGAAGAAAGTTCAGCAGTACATCAGTCAGCAAGGTTCAGAGTCTTTAAGTTTTAGCAGTCATAATGATTAGGTGCAGGCTCTGGGACCCCCCTACCTCTTTGAACTCTCCTTGAATCTTCCCATGGAAGGCATTTGCCTGAGGTCATAGGCCTTAAGTTGTGACTCTTCCCAAGTCTTTAGCCCTCCTTTGTTCCAACAGTTTCCCACCCTTGATGCTCCTGGTCCCACCCTTGAACTGGCATGGTCTGTGCTCTTCGTGTAGGCTCCAGCAACTTCACACCCTTACTGGAGCCCACTCTGACCTCATCTGAGTCCTGAAGACCCTCCCCAAACTCATTACTGGAGTCTGACCTCATCTGACTCTTCCTGAGGACCTTCCTCAAACTCCTCCTCTAGACTACCCCTAGATTCCTCCCACAACCTTTCTGTATATAGGATCCCATCTTCCCTCTATGTGGTGTGAGAGTGCCATAGAATGACCTAGCATAGACTTACTCTGTCCTGCTTGCCCAATACAAGCAATCACAGATACCTAGTTAGGCTCCTTAAGAATCTACTCCATATGGTGAACTTTCAATAAACTTTACTTTTCTTTGGTTAAGACAAGATGAGTCAAATTCATTAGGCAGAACACAGCGTGTTGGTATTTCGGGGTCTCCGGAGCAATCCTAACCCTCTTTATGGGTAACCACATCATTTTTATGGTTTACTGCCTGCACCTCATCAATTGCAGTGATGGTGCCTCCTGTCTGAAAGGTGTAGAGGCAATACAGATGGTAAGGAGTTGAGAGCCTTAGGGTACAGGGAAGAGCAGATGTTTAGGGTAGATGGTCCTCCAACAACAACTCCAACTCCTAGGAGCTAGGTTGGTGCCTCCCTTCTCATTCCAGCAGTAGGAGCAGTCACATAGTTCAAATGGTGGAGAGGGCAGACAGGGAAAGCAAGGGGGGAGCATATTCCCTGGTGTTGGTGCGGAGTCTTCCCACAGTCCAACCATCTCAGATGGCTTCTACAAGAGAAGGGGGCTAGAGGGGTGGGGCAGGAAGGAGGGGAGGAGAAGACAGGGAAAGGCAAAGAGAGAATGCTTCTAGTAGCAATGGCAGACATTGTTATCCTCCAAAACTCCTGGATTTTCTTCTGTCCTACCCCTTCTTATAGTCATTCAATTTGCTTGTCCTCCTTGAGTGTTACACCTTCCTACAGTTGTTGCTGTTGTTTTTTAAATAACCAAATTCCATTCTGTTTCTTTTTGACAACTCCTATAAATACCTGGGGTTGACTTCTAATCCTAACATCAAGTTTCTAAGATGCCTGTTATCCCCACGTCATCACCTGCTAATTCAGTGAATATACCAGCTATTCCACTATTCCATAATCTACATCATTAATTACAGTATGAAGACTATGGACCTAGGACTCACCCTGTCCCATACTAATTGTTATGCCCTTCCCATGTCTATAGATAGAGATTCTCTAGCCAATTGTGCATACTCCCTCTGGCCAAGTGATTTTTTTATCCACCTCATGTAGGAACAAATTATTTGCAACAACTTAAGAAAAAAAACTATGCTTGATAAACTAGAACAAAATTCCCCCAATTGCTTTCTCAATTTAAACAACCTGTATCCTTATTGTGTGAGATTATAATACAATAGAAACAGAAACCAAAACACATGATAGCTACCAACCTGTGCCTGCACGCCTCCATCATGATTCTGTGAAGTCCTCTACTGTATCATCCTCTTCTTCCTAGGCCTGCACGGACATTCTCAGAAAAGGAAGAACAGACATTATAGAATCTTGGATTTAGAGCCACAAGGGACCTGATGAGAATTTTCTGGTCCAGCTGCCTCATTTTACTGAAGAAACTAAGGCACAGAAAAGAGAAATGTTTTGACCAAGCTCACACTGGCAGTGAGTAGCAAGAGTGAGATTTAAACCCAGGCTCTTCCATTTTAAATCAAGCATCAAAATAAATTCTGGCTATTGGGAAATAGGAAGGAGTTGAGAGTGTCAGAGAAGGTGATCCAATGATAGGATCTCAGGCAGTATCATATATAAAAGGGTTTGTCTTGTGGCACCCTAAAGTCACTGTGTGGGCATCTCAGGGCCAGCGATGTTGACCATTTAACTCCTTCCTTCGTCTTTTTCTCTTTGATAGCTTTCTTGCTCTCAACACATTTTGCTTTTCTTGCCCTGAAATACACACAAACATGTATATCATGTGGTGTTTATTTACTATAGTAATAGGTCTTAATGTGGGGTCTGTGATTTTTATTTTTAAAAATTTTTAGACAACTATTCCAACATAATTGGTTTGCTTTGAAATCCTATGTATTTTAATTATACACAAATAGGCATGTACATGTTTATCTACATGCACATGTAAGTACACATATGTATATATGTGAGTATGTATAGAGGACATAAATTCTGGACATAAAATAGGGCTTTGGGCTAGAATTCCATTGGGAAATTGTATAGTTCTTTTCATGATAACCAAACTTCTCCCTGAAATTGAATTCAGTCCCCTTCATTAGCACCTAACAAATCCAAAGCGCAATGCTAGATGCTGAAAATATAAAGAAAAAAAAAAGATAAGTACCTGCCTTCAAGGAACTTATAGTCTCCTTGGGATACATATATAGAGGTATATGATACAAAATATAGACCAAGTCATTTCAGAGAGTGAAAAGAGCACTTACCAAAGGCCCATCTTTTTAACATTAACATTCTTCCTATGACATTGGATAGCTGTGATCCACTGAATATCATGGACTCCCAAACAAAGGACAATGGAGAGGGCCAGGTAAGTCTAAGCAGGCTACAGCACCTGACAAATAAGGAATTGTGTGGGAGAACCAGCATAAAGGTTTTTTCAGAAAAAAATATATGATGGAAAAAAAGTGGTTTGGTCTCATAGCAAGAAGAAAGGAAAACTAGGGGATTGCCTAGTATCCACACAATGTCAAAAGACAGGGGAAGGCTCTGGAATATTTGGGTAAACTCTTGCTGTTATTTTTTCTTTTGAAAGTTTATTTTATCAATAGCACATACTGATAATCTTTTGTCATTTATATGTGTGTATGTGTACAGCCTTCATTCCCAAATCTATCCCTTTGCCCTACCTAATCCAATACACTTCCTCTTGTAGCAAAGGAAAAAATAAAGAGCAGGTGGGCAAAATAACCTACCCACAGCCCTCCAACTCCATAAAGAAAAGAGGTGGGTCTGAAGAGAATAATTCCTTCAGAATTAGAGTGGAGCAAGTAGAAGCTAATGACTTTATGAGAAACCAAGATACTATTAAACAGTTACAAAGAAATGAAAAAATAGAAAGCAATGTGAAATATCTCCTTGAAAAAAA